>WBMZ01007637.1:0-261252 GCA_013400975.1 Atrichornis clamosus | reverse complement strand
CCCCCCCCCCCCCCCACTTGCTTCCTTCTTCCCAGCTCTACCTCCTACGCCAGCAGTGCAAGAAACCAGGGAATGGGGGTTTTGGTCAGTTCATTACATGTGTTCCTTCTGCTGCGCAGGGAGAGGAGTCCTTCCCCTGCTGCAGCGTGGAGTCCCTCCCACAGGAGACAGCTCTCCACGAACTTCTCCAATGTGAGTCCGTCTCATGAGCAACAGTTCTCTAGAAACTGCTTCAACATGGGTCACTCTTCCATGAGGTGCAGTCCTTCAGGAACAGGCTGCTCCAGTGTGGGTTCCCCACAGGGTCACAAGTTCTACCAGGAAACCTGCTCCAGCCTGGACTCCTCTCCAGGGGTCTGCAGCTCTCTGCCAGGACCCTGCTCCAGCACAGGGCCTGCCACGGGTCACAGCCTCCTCTCAGGCATCCACCTGCTCTAGTGTGAGTCTTCTCCACAGGCTGCATCCCCGTGAAACTCCATGGGGTGCAGGGGCACAGCTGCTTCACCACAGTCTTCACCACAGGCTGCAGGGGAATCTCAGCACTGGTGCCTGGAGCAGCTCCTCCTCTTCCTTCTCCACTGACCTCGGTTTCTGCAGAGTTGTTCCTCTCACATATTCTCACCTTGTTCTTCTCTAGCTGCAATTACATCTGCACAATAATTTTTTTTCTTCTTAAATATGTTATCACAGAGGTGTTACCACCATTTCTGATTGTCCCAGCCTTGACCAGCAGCACACCCGTCTTTGGAGCTGCCAGGGACTGGCTCTGCTGGACACAGTAAGAACTTCGGGCAGCTTCTCACAGAAGCCACCCCTGTAGCCCCCCCACTACCACAACTTGGCCACGCAAACCCAGTACAGTGTTGTTCATTTGAAAGTTCCCCAATGCTGCACATAAAAGCAAATGTTAGACACTTTTGTTGTAGATCGTATGAACCACATACTTATTGTCTGAGAGGTTAGGAGAAGATGATCTCTTGGACCCTCGTCCACTTAATATTGCATAAACCCATTTCCAATTTAAGGTCATGATATGTAGGAGCCTTAGAGTCATGTTAATTCCAATGATCTTTTCACTTCCTTAGATCTGGAGCTATTTTCAGGACAAGTAAAAATTTTAAGTGAAGTATGATTTTCATGTAAAGTGAAATTGCTATTTTACAGTGAGTTTTCAACTCTGGAAAATCCTCATAACATATGGAATTGGAAAATATGTCACACATAGGTAAAGGCATCGCTGAAATAAGACTTTTGAGAAAAGTGGTAAAAGATAATGCAGTTTTTGGGGTAATATGCTCCAAGATGATTTGATACAAGCAGATAAGTTTCAGACAATGTCTTTATTACCCAAGAATCAAAATTAGGTGCTGAGATACTAGAAATAAAAAAAACCTCCAACCTTTAAATAAATATTTCTTTTTAATTGAGATTATTTAATATGAAAATCTAAGAAATTAATATGAATTAAGACAAATGTTTTCTGAACACTCTGAGATTATACCAATTTCCTTGTGGCAATAGCTAGAAGTAGAGAAGCAAGAGTGTTTTTCTCAAGAACAAAATCTTCCTTTATAAAATTTAACAACACTAGCACACAGTAGAAAAACTTCAGATTCTCATAGCTAATTTGCTACTACTTTAATAACCTGTCAAACATTAAATAATAGAGGTTTTGAACTAGTCTATAGTTTATCTGATTATAACAAATTTTAGGTATCATATTAAGGTTTGTGCCAAAATATTATTAAATCAGATTTGTGTTATCACTTAGATGTATATTTCTGCTTTGTGAGTGCATTAAAGTTCTGCTAGAGTAAGCACTGATCAGCAATTTTTGTAAGTTTTATAAGTATGTAAAAGATGAACAATGACACCTGAAAAGTTTGCCCTGATTCCTATGCAATGTACTTCCACAGATCTGTGAAAACTTTTCATAAATGCTTGGAAACAAATGGATACTTGAAGAAATAATTCCTAAAACCTTTGAAAATGTTATTCATATATTTCATTCATTGTACCTCCCTTCTTTTTTTCTACAGTATACCAACTTTCTTTTAAACAAATTCTAAGAAAGATTAGCAAGAATTCATGTTTTCTGAAAGTAAGATCAGTGATCACTAGAGTAATAGATTAAAGTGTGCCACAAGTAAAGCTCCACATTGTAGACATTTACAATGAAATAACTAAATGTAGGTCCTTTATTCATTTGTCCCCATCTAATGAAGTAGTGCCCACATGTAATGTCTGTGTGTGGGCAGCTGAAATGGGTTCTGGGGATCCACTGACCTAATTCACCTACAGACAGTTATGGCATGGTTCAGTTGCTGTAATTATGATGTCTAATATTTTATGATATTCAATTTTCTTCTTCTGCTGGTCCAGAAGTACACAGACCTCTCACAAGCCTGCCGCAATATGTGCCAACCACAATGGAGGTTTTGGATACTTCTGATATCTCAAAAGGTGTTTTTGTCTAGGTATAAGTCAGGTTTATCAACTTTTATCTGAGTCAATGGGGATCAAGAGCTTAGTCCGCTCTCCAGCCTGGAATGGGCTTTGCCACTAAGGCAGTGCTATAGCCTGAATATTGAAGCCTATTCCTTCTGTCATCTTTCCTAAAAAAGTTCAATCTGTGCAGTGAACAGTAAATCTCATTAATTACCCTTGGGGCAACCATCTCCCTACAAGTATACACTTCTATTCCTGAGAGCTTTCTCTTGCCTTCTACCATCTATTCCTGAACCTTTAGCTGACATTAGAGGCAAAGGGGAGCACTTCAGAGCCGGGAATAGGCTGTTGACCACTGAAGAGTGCAGATGGTCTGCTTGTCATTCAGATGAAGGACTGTAAAGGAAGCACATACACTTCAGGCTCTGCCATGTGAGGCAAAGGACTTCACCCAAGATGAACACTACTAATTAGCATTTTTCTTCTTTGGGCCTGCCTTTCTGCCACAACTGAATTTTCCCCTTAAGTATCTAATCTCATCATTCTTTCTGTTTCTCAAAAGTACTGCATTGAGGAGTGAAAAATAGTAGTTCAATGTATCTAAAAGGTTTTGACAGGGGCAACATATTTTGAGAGGGTATGAGATAATAATATAAATGCTTCTTCTAATAAGCATTAAAAGATATTTGAAAAAATAGCAGCTTCTCAGTTCAGGTGAAATAAGTGAAATCTTTGAGAACTAGTAATGAGAAAGTAATTAGTTACTCAATAACTCAGTAATTTTATGAACTGCTTATGTGTTGTGCCACATATGCTTACAAATGCAAACAGCAATATTAAGAAGAAGAAATCACAGTTATGCCAGTAAAATAAGTCCTATTCGAGGAAGTTTGTTTCTGACTATTAGAAAATTGAACACACTTCTTCAATACAGTGGAGCATAGAAGCTGCTTTTAATTCTGTAGACACTGTTCTCAATGACAGTAAATCACTCCTTGTATTTTTCTGAAAACAGATGTAGACACAAGGTAATTTTACTTTTTAAATTTTTTTTCTTTTAGTGAATAAGCTCCCTTCTTTAAACAGTAAGTTATTCTTAGGGCACTTGCTAAATGGCTGCAAATTGCAGTTACAGCATGACACTCAGATGATTCATATGATATTTGCTGCTTATATTTATTGAATGTTTTGAAATGGGTGTTCCTGGTGAGAAAAGTGAAAGAAAACCTTATTTACACCACCAAGTACACTTCAGAGCTAGTTTGCCTTCTAAAAAACTGAACTGCACCGTAAGTTTCTTTAAAGTGTTAGTATTTCTTTTCCTCTACCACAAGGAATAATATTTTGAGGGCACATAGTAATGTTAAAAGAATTTTTTTTGCTCCTCATATGCTGAATGTTCCAAAACCAGTCTAGGCACTTCTGGAAAAAAAATATTTAACATTCAGATTATTTACTACCTATCATGGGGTTAATGATTTGCCGCTTGCTTTTTTTTTTCTCCCTTAAATACTTGGTTTGAAGAATCATAGTTGAAATGTATATTTTTTTCTTCTCACTTTTTTCTTCTACTCAAGAACTAACTTGCAATATATCACAGCTGTCATTATGATGAGAGAAAACATCATGATGCAGCAGAACTTAGTCAATTCAATTATATAGAAATGCAGTGAAATTATTTTCATAGAAATGCACCTGCTGAGGCTGCCTGCTAGGCTATTCCACAATTAGATACTGTGTAAAAAGTTATTAAAAAGTTCATTTAGACAATTTATCTCTCAAGTGTGTCAGGGGAATAGTTCCCTGAAGAAAGGGTGAAAACTCTGGAGAAATGTTTATTTCAAAATTAAAGGTAGATTTGCAGCCTTGTCCTAGTAATGGTCAAGAGAAGACATACACTGTCTTAAACAGAAATTCAAATGTCTAAAATATGTTGTAGATGGATGAGATCAAGCCATGAGTTGGCTATATGGCCTTGGTCCATGGGTCTAAGACAAACATGAAAAGTTGAGCATTTCTTAACAAAAAAAAGCAGTTCAAATATCTCTAATGAGCATTCCACTGAATTTGGATTGTTTTGGTAGTAATAACACAATAACAAAAGGCAAAAGAAGCTTACTATAGAAAATGTCCCAGAAAAATGAGTGAAAGCATATTATGCTTTCTCTGAAGAGCATTTTGGAGCCAATTTCTCCACCATAGGACTACCAGAAAGAACAATATATTTCTCTCTGTGAATGGCCTTCAGATGCAGCTGTCACTGTTCCTGGTTGGTTGTGTCACATCAGCAACTGAGAAAATAGCTTATTGTGCTAACAGGAAGCAAAAACTTACCATAAAAATATTCATATTCAGAATTAGTTTATCACACTGTGCCCATTCCCTTTCCCAGAAAGGCAATAAATCACTTGTGGAGCTTAGATCTTCATGACTGCTAGAGTCATTACTCTGTGATTTTTTTTATAGCTTATTTTGCTTACAAGTTATGACAGCTTTGTGCCATTTTTCTCATAAATGAAAGTGATTGCTATAACAATAGGACACATCAGAACAGTTCATATTTTCAGAACTGCTGATTGTTTTAACCAATGTCTTATAAAACTGCCCTGTTTCAGTAGTAGTTCTCAGGAGTGTGAAAAAGACACACAAACCATTTCCTCTAGCATGGTATTGTCAACTGCACATTTTAAGTGAATTTTATTATTGACGCTGTAAAAACTGATTTGTATCTTTGGGAGTTGTCTTAAATTTTCAAGTGCATTTATCTATGAAGGAAATATCAGGAAAAGAGTGATATTTTCTTGGTGTTGAAGAATGACAATTCACTTCTTAAAGCTGGACAGCAGATGGCCAGCATGCCACTGGCACTATTCCTCTAGAAAAGCATGTATAAAAAGCTAGCAAAAAATATATACACAGAGCTTTTTAGTAACTTCCCCAAAAGAATTATACTAGCAACCAGAGAATGTTCTCATAGAAGACTTTCTAGATGACATCTTTTCATCAAGTATATTGAATAAATGAATTAAAATATATACATATAAAGTAAAATTTTAGGTATACATTTAAAAAAAAATTTCTGTATGTTGTTTACATAAGAATAATTTTAATGTGGTATTCAAAAGGAAGACAACTGAAAACTCAGTATGTTGTCTGCAGAAACCATATACTCCTGTTGTATGTTGAGAAGCCAAGGAAAAAAAAAATCTCAAATTGATTTATTTAGAGAATCCTACTATGTGGGTAGAAGATAGAGTCTAGGTTCATAAACTCTGTTCTGAAAGGCTTCTCAGAAGAATTCTGGTTCCATTTCAAAGCAAACACGGCAATTATTTGAACAGCATCTTTGTTTAATGCTTTTTTTTTCCCAGCTGTTGGCACAAAATAATGCCAGGCTTGCAAAAACTAATGAACTTTAGAGATATTTGTCTTTGCGGGCTGCAGTTATATAAGAAAAGACCACAATTTCTGGCATCTTAGCATGCCTATCTGTCATGTAATGTGTTTCAAGCACCAGCTGAGATTTGCAGTTCATTCATATCTGCAAAATATCAGGGTGGCCCATTTTCATATACATATTTTCTCAAATGTTTTAATTTACAATTGAAAATGAGAAATAGCCATTATTTAACCTTGCTTTGTAAGAAATACAAAGGTGTACGTAACTGAAGGATATTCAGCAAGGCTAACGATCAGCAGAAAAGCCTTATTTCCATTTAAAAAAAAGACATTTCTATTTGTGTATCAGAGAATAATAGAATCATAGAATCATTTAAGCTGGAAAATATCCTTAAGAAATCAAATTCAACCATTATCCCAGCACTGCCAAGTCCATCACTAAACGGTGTTCACAAGGAACCACATCTACATATCTTTTATGTTGATATGTTTACCTTGAGGGAAGGTGACTCCACCACTTCCCTGGATGGCCTGTTCCAACATTCTGGTGACAAAAATTGTCCTGATATCCAATTTAAACCTCCACTGTTGCAACCTGAGGCCATTTTACCTCTTGTTCTATCTCACAGTATAATATATATATATATATAAAAAACATATTTGAGTAACTATTTGTGCATACATAGAGCTCAAAATTATTCCTTCACAAAGATGAAGGAGACACAAACTGGCCAGTGAAAATAATTATGTAAATACTATTAATGATTAAATCATTGTTTCAATAATATGAATAAATCAATTAGATTTCATGGCTTTTTATAGCATAATATATGCCCTTGTATTCATGAATAATTGATGTAAGCAACAACAATGATGACAGAAACAACAAACAAAGATAAATAATCCCATAATATATGTTGGTTAATTCCTGAAAAGGTTAAGAACATCAAATTTTCAAATACCATGCCCTGACTTTAATGACCCAGTAAGAGGCTGACATTTGCAGTACCGTTTTTATGTAATAACACATCACATGCAAAGATCAGCAAGTGCAATGTAACCGCTTATCTCAAAGGAGAAAAATAAGTAATAATGGTACAAGAGAGGTTAATAACAGGTACAGGTCCAGCCTGGCTTTTATCAGTCTCTTTAGAAAATGAACTGGGAATTGCTGTCAACTTGATTGGAAAATGGAGAGGAGAAATAGATACATATGGGAGACATCAGTCAGAGTGCAGAAGACTGGCCTATGTGAAGGTTGTTTGCAAGGTTACCTGTTCTGACACAATGGAAAGCTGGAATTTGCATCTCAAAGCTTTGTTCCTTTCTCAACATAGTGTCACATAAATTGTCCGCCCTGGGGTTTTAATTTCACAGATGTCTAAGCTCATTTAGAAATTAAAGTGCAATAATCTGTGATCCACACTGTATCTCATCATTCTTTTTTTTCTCAGCAAATGTTACATGGCAATTGTTTTGTTTACACATCAGAAGTGTACTGAAAGTTAGAGGCTTGGGTTGGGTTTTGGGTTTTTTTTGTTTTGTTTTTTGGTTTTGGGGGTTTTTTTTGTTTTGTTTACTACATCTCTGCTTTTATATGAAGGTTAGAACATTATATATTTTTTTTGTCCAATATTTCTGTTTTATTTTGAGGGGGAACTTCAGATTTACTTTTTTTTTTAATGGTTTATAATCTGTGGATTTTTATAATCTCTAATGCATATAGTTGGGTGACAAATACTTTATAAAGGTTTTAATTACCTCCCCTTTTTTTTTTTGTTAGCAGCGATATTATCCTCTAAGGTATTGGCTCTCAGTTAAAGAAAAAAACCCATTTTACTATTCAGTAGACTTTTCAGCAGTTTAATTGTACCGTGACTCCTAGTAAAATAGTGTATTATTGATTTACTGAAGGAAATGATGTGATTAATTTTCATTGTACACTATGTTTTTAGATTTCAATCAAAATATAAATTTGCTTATTCCATATTGTGATTGGTAGGACAGAAGACAAAAACAAGCAAGCAATTTATCAGCAAAACCTGATTAGCACATAAGAATACAGCTGCAATATCCCCACATTAGAAGCATAATCTTAAAAAGTAGAGATATAGTTTTTATTCATAGGTGCCCCAGTTCCCAACATCCAAGAAAATAAAAATTCTTTGGAAATTTCCTTTGAAAGTCTCCTGATTTTGCCTTTGTGTGTTGAGTGCAGCAGTTCCAGAGCGCCAGAAACTGTCCTGCCAAACAAGAGCCTTGCTTATTTAAAGCTGGTTTGAACAACCCTTTCTCAGCTCTGGCAACATTTCATGGAGCAGACATGACCTCTCTGGTAATCTGGCCTGCCATTCAAACTTCATAAACTGAAATTACATCCCCAAAACCTAATACAGGTCATGGAACTCCATTACAGCGCTCAATTGGCACACTTCAGTTTCTGAAGGGCAGTGTTATTGTTTCCTGTCTTAAAAATAGTAAAAAACCAAAAGTTACAGCATTACATATAAGCATCATAATTAGCCCTGTTAAACTGTGTCTGCTTGAATTAATTTCCTTTCTTTCTCCTGTCTATGTTGTTTGTTCATAGCTGGCCAAACAGTCATAATAGATCAATGAAATTGCAATAAACTACAGTACTAACTCAAAGCAGCAGTGAGGAGCATTGTTTTTACTACTGATTTACAGTTAAATTTAAAAACATAGTAAGAGGGTGAAAAAGAAAAAGGGGTCTTCTGACTGAAATTTTTATAGCCTTGTTATTGCTAGTAAATTGTCTACACCATTCTTGCATATCTGCAAACATAGTTTGTTTAATAAAACCCTCCCTTAAGAAAGAACAATGAGTATTTATACTCCTTGGAGTAATTATCATGAAATACACCATATCGGAGGCAAATCACCCCCAAGTGAGAGTACTCAAACACTCCATGATTTCCTCAGTATAAAGACCTGGAAGTTCTGCAGTTTCAGTTGCTACAGCGTAGCTGCAGGCAGGGTAGGAGAGCAGCCATAGGAGCACTCCCATACATTTTGTGGCTGGCACTTTTCAAAGCAGTGTCTGATTACCACGGAGAGTGGTATTTGTCTCACTTGGCTGCAGTCATCTGTATCTGATCTAATTACCCTTGAATATCTTTGCTAAGGAAAGAAATAAGCATTTCTAGGGCACTTCTTATTCTCATATAGACATCTAGAGCTAATTTGAGGTCTTAAACTATCTGAGATGCTTTAAGGCATCCAAAGCTTAGGGTTTGGCAGATGTTTAAAACTGCTTTCCTGATGCTTCAAAAATCCCCAACACAGATATTATAGGTTCTGCAACAGAATTACGCCCTTCTGGCACATCAGTGGAAGACCATGTGGGATATCCTAGCCCAAATGTCACTAGACTTGTTTAGGCAACTTAACTGAGTCCCTGGAATTGAGGTGAATAATTTTCTAGTTGAGCACATTTCTCTCCATTGTCTGTGGAAGAAGCCTTTGGAGTCAACTTGGATATCTATTTTGTCCCATGAATTCTCCTTAGAAGCTGTAAAATGACCCTCCTTAACACTACTGGACTTACAGTTAACCTGGAGTACGCAATTCCTGCATTACAGTCCTTGGATTCCTCAGAGGTACCTTTGCATTTGTCCCGGACAGCTGGTCAGGACTGTAAGAGCACTGGGGGCTGGACTACAGCGGGAACCAGAACCGAACCCAGTGTTGGAAAACTTCTGTGCGAAGTTTTATGAAGTGGTGATGTGGTGGTTCAGCAGGATAGTGACAGTAAAGTGCTAGAAAGTACTACACTTATTCAATGTGAAAAATAATATATGAGGCCCCAACCTGATAATAACTGCTTTAAAGACTTTCTTTTGAGCACCTCAGTTTTCCCTTGAGCATACTGAAAGCTGTAAAACTTCTCAGAGCACAGTATTTTGTTGAAAAGGCTTTTAATTAAATTTGGAGCAAAAGCTCCTGGAAGACATAGTGCTCTAAACTGGTGTTAGAAATAGTGAAAGAAGATGGTGTCTCAGTGCTGTGAGAAATGAGCTTAACTTACCACAGGATCCTCCTACAAACTGAAGAATTACTCTGTTTTCTTTCAAAAGATTTATTGCATTTGAAGAAAGGAGGTTCTCTGGGCATTAATGAAATATTGAGTACCGTTTTTGTATTCTTTGCATTCTTATACTGACTAAAAGAGTAAAATCTTCTGTAAACTGAATAATTCATTCACTACTCACCATGGGCAGGCAGGTGTTTAGCCATCTCCAGGAAAGCCAAGCTCCATCACACATCATGGTGTATTTAAAAGATAAACACCATCACTCAAAATGTTCCCTTCTGCTTCTCCCTTTTCTTTATGCTAAGCATGAAACTATATGTGTTATTTACTCCTTTCATCAGTTGGGGTCAGCTGTCCCAGCTGTGTCCCCTTGCAGATCCCAGCACATCCCCAGCCTGCTCGATGGTGGGGTTGGGGGGAGGAGCAGAAGAGGCTTTGACTCTGTGTAAGGGCTGCTCTGCAACAGCTAAAACATCCCTGAGTTATTAATGTGGTTTTCAGCACAAATTCAAAACAGCCCCATGCCACCTACTATGAAGAAAATTAGCGCTGTCCCAGCCCAAACCAGCCCATGTGAAATAGAAAGATAATATTACATGTATAGCACAACAGAGTCCTGAGAATGTGCTACCATTGATTTTGGCAAGAACCAGATCAAGACACAATGCAGCTTGCTGGAATATATGTATTAATGTATTTTATTCAGTAAGCAAATAAGAAGACATCGTTGTGACAGAAATGTACATGCTACGGCACAGAGGTTAAATGAGACTAGATTACTATGATAGCATTTTTCTATTTCTGTAATATATAAAACTTGCATAACCTAATGAAGTTTCTCTTTAAAGGGAAGCATTCCTTTCTATCAGTGTATGCATATGTACAGTGTGTATAGATTCTTCTGTATATAGAGGGCTTGTGCATGTATCAGGTCTTGTTCCTACACACAAGATCCCACATAGATCCTAATAGCATGACAAATTTATCCCAGTTTGTTAACAGGAGCTTTTAATGAGTAACAACAAGAACCATCAAAAGCATTCATTATAATTATCTCCATTGCTTATCCTTTGCTCCTTCACAGTCTCCAGATTTAAATTAACAAAAAGCACAAAAACTTTCTACTTTGTACTTTCCAAGTACATTATGCAAGTTGACAATATTTCCTTCTTTTCTTTTCACACACTGTAATAGAGGTCTCTGCAAAGATATATTTTAAATGATGCCTACCAGCACTTCAAAGCCATCTCTTGCATGGTAGACCTAAGTTTAGCTTAATCAATGTTTGATGTAATGAAAATCTCTTGACAGAAACTGATATGCTTAGAAATAAGTCTCTGATGCTTCATTATATATTCACAGAAAGGTGAAATTTGTGGTGATTATGCACACCTCTGAAATGTGTCTCATTGGATTAGCAGCTATAATTAGCATTCACTTTTATGAAAGTCAGCTTAATAATATTACTTTCCCTACCACAGGTAATATTCTTCTTGGTAATAATATTTTATTCCATGAGCAAAAATAAAGAAAATACTACTATTGTGCAGAATAGCACCTGCTGTATTTAATTTACCTCTATTTTAAAAAAAATATATTTTCTATCTGGCTGAAAGGTTTGCTAATCTAAATTAACTGTATATATAAGCACACATTTTTCCCAACACCACCCCTAAAATGCTGAGGAAAACAGTTCTTATGCCAAAGAGACACCAGGAGGAGGGACAGTCATAGTAAATTTCTATAACCAAATCTGGAACTATGTTCTTCACGATATTTTAACTAACAAAAAAAAACTCCACGCATGATAAACTTTCAGTAGTGACTACTGAAGAACACAGCTCAAATGTCTATGCAACACATTCAAGAAACATTCAGTGATATAACATTAGATCATCATGGTGTGGATTCAGTGGTAGGAAATCATATGTCTAGTAGAAATAATTTGAAGGTATGGATCTATAATTTTCTAGTTTATATATGCAAATGCTAATTTGTTTTTTGTTTGGTTTGCTTTAGTTTTAGAGCCTGGAAGTTTCTTGCTTAACTGAAAAGGTTTAATAAGTTTCCCAACAGACAAACAGTGTTGTCTGCAAACTGCTCTATTGAGAAGGTCATGGATGGAGAAGCAGCTCCACTTTGTATTGCAGTGTTAACTATAGAGCTTTGCAGACTCTACTCATTATTTTTATGTATTACACTAAATGAAGTCAAAGCTAAGACTGGGACACTGTCACTTGACTGTCCATGATATTGAATTGCTAACTTGGGGATGGCACCATTTGGGCCTGAAACAATTCATATACTGGGCATGCTTTGCATGCTAACACAAATCACAGAATCACAGAACCAATTAGGTTGGAAAAGACCTCTGAGGTCATTGAGTCCAACCTATGACTGAACACCACCATGTCAACTAGACCATGGCACTGAGTGCCATGTCCAGTCTTTGCTTAAACAGCTCCAAGAATGGTGACTCCACCACCTCCCTAGACAGCACATTCCAATATCTAATCTCTCATTCTGTGAAGTAATTCTTCCTGATGTCCAACATAAACCTTCCCTGGCACACCTTAAGACTGTGTCCTCTTGTCTTGTTGCTGATTGCCTGGAAGAAGAGACTGACCCGCACCTGGCACCACCCTCCTTTCAGGGAGTTGTAGAGAGTGATAAGGTCACCCCTGAGCCTCTGCTTCTCCAGCTAAATAACCCCAGCTCCCTCAGCTGCTCCGCACAGAACTTGTGCTCCAGACCCTTTCCCAGCTCCATTGCCCTTCTCTGGACACACTCCAGCACCTCAATGTCCTTCCTGAATTAAGGGGCCGAGAACTGGACTCAGAATTTGAGGTATGGCGTTTCCAGTGCCAAGTACAGAGGAACCATCACTGCCCTCGTCCTGCTGGCCACACTATTGCTGATACAGGCAAGGATGCCATTGGCCTTCTTGTCCACCTGGACACACATTGGCTCACGTTCAGCACTTGCCTGACTGCCCCCAGGTCCTTTTCTGCTGGGCAGCTTTCCAGCCATTCTGTCCCAGTCCTGTAGTGCTGCAGTTGTTGTAGCCAAAGCGTAGAACCAGAACCTGGTCTTGTTGAACCTCATACCATTGGCTTTGGCCCATGTCATCTATTCAGCCTGTCCAAGTCCCTCTTCAGGGCCTTCCTACCCTCCAGAAGATCGACCTCTGACCCAGCTTGGTGTCATCCATGAATTTTCTAATAGTAAACTTAAAATGTAGGGTAAGTCTGTATAGGCCATCTGCATCTAAGTATTTTTGGGAGAAGGGAAGAGAATTTCACAGCGTGTAGATGATCTGTGCCATTCCTGCAATAATCAGAACCAGGTCCCAAATGCACAAGTAGGGAATCAGCTGGGGACACTGGCAGCAGTCAAAGGCTACCTTATATTCCATTCAAAATGCATTGATTTTGTAGTGCAAGATTGTATCCACAACCTCTACTGGGAGACTCTCAGATTTTTTTTTCATTTGACTTTATATGAAGTCAAATCTGAGGTAATAATTAGTATATTTTGAAATGTGGTCTTACAGAAGACCTGTAGAACTATTCTAAAAATATTTTATGTGATGCAACCAGCATAATGCTGTTCTCCACCACTGCCTTATCTTGATGGTTCATAGTAATTTTGCAGTTAACCAACCCAAGCAATATTCCTTTTTTTGTTTCTCTTTAGTCACTAAGTATTTCAGTCAGTCAATATTATTGGTGATTTTTATCTGATTACTGTCAGTCATACACCAGAAACATCCAGTTATTAATGGGAGAAATTCCAGTCTTTCTCCATAGTGATGAGAATGTCATCAGTAAGTCTTATGAGTATAGTCCTGGTCTTTGTGTCAAGGTCATTTAATCAAACATATGTAATGTCTTTAATCATAAGAATGATTGCTGGGAAACTTAACCAAACAATTCCCTATTGACAAAGGTTTGCATACCTATGGTGCCCAGATGTCTTCTTGATGTGTAATCCACTTGTTTAGACAGGTCAGGTGAAATTCAGGAGAAAACTGGTATGTATTCCTATTTCCAATAAACTACCGATAATAGATTTTTAATTAACTCCTACTATAGAATGAAAATTTGAGGCTATGGTAAAGATGTACTTCAGAGAATATTTTTCAGCATCATAACTCTATTGTATCACAGAGAGTAGGTGAAAACACAGAAATATGCTGTATGTACACATTTCTACCTATGTTGTTCAAGTGTAATGGAAGTTAGATCAGATACACAGCACTTAATTGCTATCAAAAATATGCTGTGCTTTCCCTACATTTAAAAAGGTGAAATATTAGCTATACTCATTTCAGTGTGAAAATAATTTATTGTCTTTTTCCAGGGTTCCCATCAAATAGGTTTGTATTCAAATCTACACACTGGCAATGCTTTATAAATGTTTGCACTTTTTAATTCATATTAGACCTCATAGAAGAGTTTCCTAAGGAAGGTGATTACACCTATTACTATAAAACTTCTAGATTAATCTCACTTTTGAGGCAATTTCATGAAAACTCTAGTCCCTCTACAGGCTTTCATCTTCTAGCAGATCTCATTCCTAACACAATGCTATAAAATCGTATCAACAATTAATCTGTTACAAAGGGCAGCTAATATCATTTGTCATACCTGTAAGAGTCATGACCCACTGGTAGGAGCTGTGATGTTCGTTATAAATTCTTATCAGGCTGAACAAGACACCAGATCACGTGTCAGGGAAGTCTTATGTTTTATTGTACAGTCACCTTAATTTTGGCAACCAGCCCACTATTTAAACTGAAAAGGTGTTGGCTAACAAGCCCTTTTAAATTCTTGCAATAGACTTCTACAACTGACAGCTAAGAAACCCTTTATTTTGTACAGTATACTTCAATAAGTTCTCAACTCCTGCAACAAACTCCTCAAAGGTGCTGGCACACAAACCACAACACACCATCACACAAGCTCCCCACTCCCACAGCAAAGTTCAATATGGAGCATGGAGTAGAATATGGTAGTTGTGCTTTGCTCAGCCAAAGCACGGGAAAAAAACACAGAATATCACCAGTCCTTAGATCCTGCATTGGTGCTGCAGAGTGGATGGTCTGGAGCTGGGGGAAACAATGAGTCAAAGAAAGCAAAAGAGAGGAGAAGGAGACCCTTTTTGTCATATAAAGGCCAGAGGATTTTTCACTTACCACTGGAGACTTTGCAGAACTTTTTTTATAAGCGCCATTTGTCTCAGTGAACTTCCTGCTATTTATCTTCTTTATTATGCCCTGTATTTTTCTGTTTGCAAGTCAGATATCACTCCATTGCACTGTGTTTCTTGCCTTAAAAAATTATTAATCTGTTTAATGTAAGCTGCCATATAAGGATATATCTCCAATATATAAGCTGTTTAAAAGTCAGCTCCAAAAAAGCAGTCTTGGAAGTGTAAAGCTTTAAGCAACATTTATGAAATAACATTTAGGACAGTGTTTATCACTTTAGCTCAAACTCTAGAAACGCCTGTGCTCTGTGAACAACAACAACAAAAAAAGATTTATGGAGTGCTTAATCATGCTGAATTGGGAAATAGTTCTCTATCCCTTCTCTGCAAGGCATTTCTGGACCCCCTGGAATACCCATGTTCACCAAGGTGCATTTAGATTGCACATTAAAGTTTCCATATGGAAAACCTCAGCTCTTATGATCTCTGTGAACAGCTTGTGTTACTCATCTCATTAGAAGCAAACAACTCTGAGATGGCCGAGTTGTGGAAACACTGGTATTTCAATAACAGGCACAGAGGATTAGTTTCAGATTATCATTTTAGGCAGAGTCAAAGTGAGATCTGAATTTCAGTGCCTGACTCATGCTATCATTTGTTTAATTTTAATGCCTTCTTATTACGTGACTGTAGCTTAATATAATACACTAGATAATTAGATGACCATGTCATGTACCAGTTTCTTTTTTGCACTGCGTATGTTCAACCAGTTAACTGAGCTGCTGAAAATATATTCAGTATATACTCACATTAATCTCAGTACAGTAAAAATAAGTTAAAGCAATCCTTGTGTAAATCTGTCTGGTATTTTTCATTTCCAGAATCCAAAATATCTTGTCTTCTACATTTCTAGGGTATCTTTTTTAGCATATAAATTTGCATATTTTTTGCTGTCTTTAAGAGTACTTCCATAATACTTTTGGATTGTGCCAAATATTTTTTATTTCATATATTCTTATAAGCATGAAATAACTTACTGGCCTGGCAAATGATATGAGCTGCCCTTTATAATAATTTATTTTTAAATGTCTGTATAGCAGTGATGACTACATGATTTCACGTTCTCCCTGTACTGCTTTAGGAGTTGCAGAAATCATACCTCTGTCAGGCATTGTCAGCTGTTGAAGACACTTGTTCTGCATGACTTCAAAGGATCATTGAACTTGAAAATCAGTGAACTCTTAAACCAGTACATGATAAGAATACATATGGGGTTTTTTAAAAATTATTTTATGTACAGCTTATTCATTAACATCTATGAAGAGTTTTGCCCTATTAAAATATACATCGGCATTTACAGGAAGCATGAATTGAATGTCTTCCTTTTATCTTTTTTTCCCTTTTACTGTTGCTTTCTGGTACAGAACAAGTTATGGTGAAATTGACTTTCTGTCAGCTTAATAACTATTAATGTATCGGATGTAGCAAAGCATCACCCTACATGATCCATCTTTAAAGGTAAAGTTGTTTTGCAGGAAGGTCACAATTTATTTATTCTCCATTCATTCTTTCATCTTTGAAGAGGAATCATTATGTAAACATTGAGCACATTTCGTGAATTAATAACAAAATCTTGTGAGTTCTCTGCTTAAAAGTTTAAACTGGTAAAATCCATAAAGCTGCCAGAAATATAGTGAGGCAATTTTTTAAAATTTTCTCTAGTGATTGATACTTTTAAATATTTTTTCAACATGGAATGTGTCAATTCTATTAAATGAGTCTATGGAGATATCTAATGATGTGCTTATCTAATTATATTCTTTAACAATTATATTTAGTATCTGTAGATTATCCCCAAAGTAAAAGGGATCTGAAATCTAATGTGGATCAACATTATTCAGTTGGCAATACAATAATACTTTCAAGGCAGATGCAATTTTAAATTCTCAAAGTTTTGGAACAGTTTCAGAAGCAAAACCTTTATTAGGCCTTCAAACTGATTGCAAGCCAAATGCATTCTGGGTTCCAAAAGGCAAGGTTCATCATGCTTTGCACTCTCCCTAGGTCTGATATAATCTAAGTGATAGAAGAAGAAAAAGGACTATGACAGAAGACATTTGTGATAGGTTTTGTAATTTAATTTTTCAAGTACTTCATTAATCCATGTCATAATTAATCCAAATTAAATTAATTCAGAGAGGTAGAAACAAACTTCAAGTTGAAATATAACAGCAGTGTTGCCTTTGGCTAGCAGCCTTTAAATAAAATTTCCTGCAAGCTTCTATTCAAAATGACAATTGTTTAAATTTCTTGTTTTGAATTAATCATAGAGTATTAGTGTTTCAGGACAAATGCAAGCACAGGTAAAATGGTTAGAGAAAGGTGAAAAGCCTGATTTGTGCTTGCTAAGATGAGTTGAGCTATTTATATTCATTTACTCTGTTTAGGCAAAAAATTATAAGTTGTCTTAATATCTTTCCACAGAAAACACAGCAATATTCCTTTCTATTTCCTGCAGACTGAATGCAGAAATCCCACTTCTCTGCTTTCAAACCCAGCTCTGCTTTCAAGTGCAGCTGTTTATCATAAAATGCTTGTTAATGGGCAATTGATATTTATTGCCAAGTGGATGAGAAGATTATTGAAAACTGTGTTGCAAGAGAAAACAAAGTTTGCAAATAAAACTTGTTCTATTTCTATAGAATTCTGTAAGATAAAACATTTTTTTCATAACTTCCAGAACATTTTAGAATACCTTGATTTAAGACCGTTAAGAGTTTTCTTTAATTTCTTATACTATAGAGTAGTTGGTATTTAAGACTTTTCCTTAATAAGTAGTCTTAAAGCCCTGTGTTTTAACCAAGCAGGACCTTCCCACAGTTTAGAAATGCATTATCACCACCACAGGAACTTCAGGGGAATAGCCATCAGCAATTGGCTTAGAAAGAATCATTCAGTCTATATCTGGGCCTCACATCTCTGTTTGTCAATAGTATGTGCCTAGTCTGCGCCAAGGTCGAACAGCTAGGAGATTGCTTTCACTCCCACATGCAAACTAGAAGGGTGCAGCAGCTGCAGAGTTGCCTGTGCCTTTGGAAGTTGTTAGAATAATATTAACAATATCCAACACAGAACAGTGAGCTGCTGAAACGAGTTTATTAGAAATTGTGAGGACGGTGACAGAAGTGTTTGCAGCTCCTCTCCAGGGAGCAGAGTCAGCAGATCATATACAATCCTTATTCCTTGCCTTAGTGTAAGCATTTGAGCCTTTTCAGAGGAGGAGAATCATGTTTTATTTTAAAACAGTCTGAAAAGAGTAGGTGACGCAAAAGGTACTGGAAGCACCCTTGTTTGCACAGCAGGTGCTGGAGATGTGATACCAAAAGTCCAAAGGCTGCCTCTTCCAACCCTCAGGAGAGTGTGCTAGCCTCACTCTTTTGCCCTTCCTATTTTGTCTTCATTTGTTTTAACTAGACTTTGCTCCTACGACTAAGAAAGTCAGCATTTTCCAACTAGAAGTAAGCTTCCCAGGTATTCCCAGTTTGTTATTTCAACACTGCTTATACCAATCATTGTCTGGATTTTTTTCTGTAAGAAATAGCAGTGCACTATTACCAAGAGTTTAAGTTGCAAATGTTTCATGACCTTGATTTTCATGTAATACTTAGAGCCTTATTAAATGCCAAGAGACGTGATTTAATAACTTCTTAATATTTTTACATTTGATGTTCCTTTTTCTTAGTTAATGCAGTAATAATAAATGGTTTAAATAAATTTTGTTAGGCAGACTTTTTCCTGTAACCATTGCTCACTGAACTTCATAGTTTTTCAGCAGATGAAAAAGATATTGAAAAATATTTGCTTATAATGTCTCATTCTGACTGGTTTAAACCTAGTTTCTGACCCCCTCTATGTGCACTTAGACTGCAGAAGTCAGAGAGGGAAGACACATTAGCAGTGAAAATTTGGTAGTGGTTCAACTTCCCCTTGATCAATCAAGTCCATCAATCTACTTCTTAATACTTCACACAATATAACCAATTGCTGCGATACTGCATTGCAAATTGATGTCTTATTTTTCATTCCTGTATATTGTATCTTATCATATATGGCCTTACTACAGTTTCAGGGTTTTTTCTTCAATACTCGTTCTAACTTTTAAAAATGTAAGAACCTAACTGTCTTCATTCTCTTCTCATACTGAGAGAGTATTTTTAACCAATATTTTAATTTTAATAGCTTTCTTTCCTCATCAGAACCCTTAATTTAGCTAGGAGTGACTTTATAACCTGTTTGCTTCTTCTTGCAGATAATTTTACCTTGCCAGAAAGGAAAAAAGTAAGTCTTGTAATGAAGTCCCAGAAATTCAACCAAAATCCTCAGACTTTGGACACTGATGAAATTCATGAAATAGAGTTTCATATTGAATATTTGTGGAGGAACAAGGGAGAAGAATATTTCTCATTTGTTAGCTTAAAGACAGAAAATATCAAACACAAAGAAAAAAAGGTTTGTTTATGTAAGAGAAACAGAGCATACTGAGATAAATAAAGTTTGAACAAATAAACTAGTTTAAAGTGAATCCAAAGTAAAATGTTTAAAAAAACCCTGGAGTAGTCATACATTTATAAACATTTTTATTTTGTTTTCTCTAAAGTTACTGCAAAGGAAACATATAGAAGTTGAAGTACAGGATTTCCTCAATATATGATGTTAAAATATTTTTGAACATAAACTTCCATTCAGTATGAACTCTAAGTATTTTCAGCTTGCTATCTAAATGACTGATAAATGTTTCTTTTCAAAGCCCTTTCTGCTTTTTTTAGTGTCTAATTGACTTTTAGTTTATGTTCCAAATAGTGAAATAGCACATTAAATGTGAAGAAAAGATGTCCAAACTTCCTACATTGCAATTTCTTTTTCATGAGCTGCAGTTCCCATGTGAGTTAAGACAAATACATACTAAATAAATCAAAGACCTCATTTTCTCAGATAAAATTGCAATATAATCATTAATGATACTCCAGAATCATCATTGTAAACAAATGAGTTTCCCTTTTCATTTAGCATTCTTTCTGCATCTTTATAGATGTTATAGCAATTATCAGTGTGCTGCATATAGCTATTAAAGATTCTCCCTGTTTTTCTACATTTTTGAAATGCCAGGAACGCATATAAATCTATAGTACTTGTGTCTTAAAATAATTACTTCCATATATTCAGAACATATCTAGTTACAGAATGGTATACTAGGGACTATCCTTTCTAAGATGGATTTCCTTAATGTTAAAAAGTGATCCTAGCTGCCCAGCTGCCCCATGACATTCTGCTGCCCAGCCCAGAGACCCACAACAGGTTTGTTTTACTTATCCTGCCAGTTTCTTTCACTTCAATTTGTTACAGTTCTTTGGTAGATAAAAATATTAAGGTTTAATTGTAATATAATTAGCTGTACTCTGCTCTTCTTCAGAAAAGTGTTTCTCCAAGGCAAGGCTGCATATAGTAAATTACACCTGGATTAGAGTCAGAATCATTCAGACTTTTTCTTGCTGAGAGTCAAAGCAATTCCTTCCAGGTATGAGAGAAGGCTGGTATCTCATGGTATTATTTTCCTTCTCCAAACTGCTATCAGGAACAGATCTTTAAAGACCTTCAACTATTTAGCAGCTTCATTTTTTAGGGAAGAAGAAATGCTATTAATATGTGAAACAACCCAAAATACACAACTTGTCTTAAATATGAGCATCCCATAAATATTTTCCCTGTAGTATAGCACATTTGGATTGCCTTAATTTCTGTAGACCTGCTTTCAAGAATACAGGTACATTTTGTATATGTGGCTTTTTTAGCTAATTTTTCTTCTTTAGAATTTCCTTCATATTACCACTAAACTCTGTTGCATGTGTTAGCTTGGTTACTGAAAAGAATGTGGAAACATACTCTTTACTTGAATACATTATTTTCCCTCTCATAAGCATTTTATTAAGGTTGTAATGAGTAACAGCTTGAGTCCTGTAAGAAGCATTTCCTTATATATTGACCCTTGACACACATGAAACCACATTGTCTTGAATCCCTCTTTAATCAGAGGAAAGGCCTCCTCACCCAGTCACTCACCAAATAACTGTATGTGATCAGCAGCCAGATTAGCCTGAAGCCTGTGCATTTCACAGATGCTCTTAAATGTTTAGCCCCCATCAGAGAAATAGTTTCTCTAGAGGCCACCACTCACACATGCACATACACAAGCCCCAAGCCCCAAAGCAGCCAAAATTGATTTTAAGTGTGAAACTAAAGTGAGAAATTAAAGTTGTTGGATGCTTTTTCTACTTGTTAATACAGGAGGGAAGGACTAAACCTGGTTCCCTTAAATCCTGCATGGCCTGCACACTGGGTAACCAAATTTCTGTTTGGGTCCCAGCCACCACTTCTATTTACTTTCTAGCAGCACCCACCAGTTCAGTTTAAGCATCTAATAGAAGGCACGTACCTCACTGCCCCAGAACTATCCTGGAGACCAACTTTCAAGCACTCCTTAGGGGCGCAGATGTAAACCTATACCTTTGGTTTGAGCAAATTGCTAGTGACTGGAAGTGGATGCTTTTTTTTTAATTTTACAGTAATAAATTGCTCAATACTCACTATCATTCCCTAGTTAATTCTCTAGTGGAACAGGTATTTCTTGAAATCACATTTTATGTTAGTTCTACTGAATTCTTTCAACTGTAGTCTTTCAAATATGCATTTCTCCATAATGCTATTTCCTGTGCCCTATGTACTTTCATGAAAATTCTGTTCAGTTCTATATTGTTCTAGGATAGTAACTGTTATTTGTACACTTGTCTATTAAACATTTTAAAACTAAGTATTATTATTTACCTTTTTCTGCTACATTTAGTAGGAAGTGAAACAATGAAGTGTAGTTTACTGACCAGGTATTGTGCACAGATTAATTCACAGAGCTGGAACAGAAGCCTGTAATGCAGTGAAAAGTCGGTGCCACTTACTTAAAAAGAACAGCATTTACTGAGTTACATTTGTTTACTGGGAAGTCAGGTGACATTTTAAAATTCCACTATTGTGTTTTTGAACTACATAAGGGCACCATATATTTGATAATTATTATTAATTGCAATGCACCTACAGAATTGATATTTTCGGCCCATTTTGTAAAATCTTAATCTAGTGTTATTCAGATACTCTTCATACAACTTTTACGATGGTGTGCAAGTCAAGGTTTATATGCAGCAGGGAGATACTGCTCTGTCTTTCCACATTAGCTTCCTCCCACACACTCAGGCACATCTGCAACAGGAAAATAAAACTGATTTTAGAGAAAGTGCACCTAATACATTTGAACTAGCTACACAAATACATACATAAACATACTCAATATTGGGGACTTTTTAATAGTTGGCAGCACTATTTCTTTATTTTGGAAAAGTAAATATAATTTCTGTATTACTGTCCCAGTTTGAGACAATGTAAGGAGGAAAATGCCTCCTAGGGGAAGGTAGACTATCAGCCACTCCTCCCCCACCAGCTCCAGACAGAGGCAATTCCTTAGTGGTAGAATGAAAAAAAAACTAACCCTGTTTTATTTACACGGCATAAGAAAGAAATGAACAATATTAAATGATAAACTACTTGCGATGGAGAAACCTGTGTAAAATACAGAGTCCTTCGCGTGGTCCCCCCGCTGAGGGGCCGAGGCAGGGCCCTCCCCCGGCAGTGCCGACGATAGGATCCCAGCTCAGTTGAAAAGCAGTTACAGGGAAAAAGAAAAAAAAAATCCCAAGGAAAGAAATTTCCTTGTCTTAGCTACATAAAAAGGGGAAAAAAAAATTCGCTTTCTGTCTCTCTCCCTTGAGAAACAGAGCTGGAAAAAAAACCCTGGCCAAAACAAAAAAAAAGGAAAAAAACCAATTCTCTTTTCCCTGCTGTCTGTGGCAGAGCCGAGTGCTTAGGAGTCAGTGAAAGAAAAAAAAAACCAAACCCACCTGAGTCCCAGCACAGGAGTGTTTGTGTTTGTCCTTGAAAATTCTTGGAATCGAGTCAGAGGCACAGAATTCATGTTTACGACAAAACGGCGATATGCGATAACTAAATGGTGTCATATGCTCAACCCAAGACATTTACTTGCTAGTAATATTTTAACAGTTTAAATAGCCTTAAAATTATTTATTAGACATTGATATTTCAGGTAGAAAACATAGACTTGTTTTGTCAAAGGTACTATAAATCAACAGATCTGCATTTTATTATACATGTTCTGCTTGGAAAAATTGAGTTAATACAAAAAATGGTAGTAAAAAATAATAATCCACAATGGCTTAAAATAGAGGTTACATTTTGAAAAAAAAAAGAATTGTTTCTGGACATATTTGTTTGGAAAACTACCTCTTTTATTAAAAGAAAATTCTGGAGGAGCACGTCTCTGCATTTGCAACTTTAGTGAAAAAAACTAGGCACTGCTGCTGCACCTTTGCTAAAAAAACCCCTCACATTCCACAAGGTCAACATATTTAAAGACAGATGATATTTTGGAAGTTTACCACATATTATATAAACCTTCATCTGAAGCTTGTAATATTCTATTTGTGTCTTTTGCAGTGCCTTTATTGTTATTTATCTTCTTTCATTTTAAAATAAGATATTTAAATTTCAGACTCTGATAGAAGAGATACATTTCATGAGAAGTGTTGTTCCTTTAAAAGGCATTTTCTTTCTTTCTTTTTCTAAATGAAAAAATAGTTTTTTTCCACTGATGTTATAATTCTAAATAAAATTGATATTCACACTCTAAAAATAAACATTCAGTAAAAAAGGGATATAAGTAAAGTAATAATTCTCTTTATTAATGAAATGGAAAAGTTTATTTGTGACCTGTTACATAGGTTTGCTGGCCAGATGGTCATTGACGAAACAGCCAATTTTTTTCCTTTCAAAACTGTAAACCTTTTAGATATTAAAAAATTAATTGGTACTCACTTCTGAGGACCCTTCTGTGCTTTGTTGCTCATGTTGTATGGGTCTTGGGCCTGTGGAAAGTGTTGCTAATTTCACTAACTCTTGGTTTTATTTGAATTGGATTTCTCTGAACACTGTCCCATGCTGAGTGATTTGAGTAACAACCAAGCTCAACAGCTGGATGGAGAGATCTCCAGCCTCAGAGTGTGCAGGCACGTAAGGGCAATGTAAGCATACCTGGTTTGTGAGGCCAGCTTGTGAATGGGCTGCTCAGTACAAAGAACCATAAGAAGTAATAAATTAAGCAGACAGATACATAAACTAAGTACCAGGACATAGCAGAGACCCTGGAAAAGTCCAGAGGTCTCAGATCACTGCCTGATAGGCATTTGAAGGGGTCAACCAAAGCCTTGAGGAGATCCAGCCACAATTTTTTAACTGGTAAAATGGAGAAAGTGTGAAAAAAAGGAGTCTCAGGGAAAAAGGCAAACTTGTCCTAGGATATTTGAAGGGATTTGTTAGATTGAACAAAACTTTACTATGGAATACTTATGGGAAAGGCCAAAGGCAAGGTAAAGGAGAGGTCAAGGTAGGCTTAGAATAAGAAATGTGGAAGGAGGGGGGATAAAAGTATCCACGTGCATGTGGATTTTTGTAAGTGTGCCTTAATTCTCTACTTTAATGGAGTCCCATTTACCCCATTTCTGTATCTGTAAGAGAATCAGACCTCACATGTCTAGAACTGTTTCACAAGACCATCAGTTCCTTTTGTGCTCCTTCTGATTCCCTTCCTTTTATAATATCAAAGTGCATGTAAGATGCTGGTTGTGAAAAATGTAAAATTATGTTTCAGTCTTAATAAATAAGTTCAACATATTGCATGTAACCAGGAAAATGGAGTACCAAGGAGTGTCATCACAACCCTCATGGTAGAGAGATGGATGCACAAGGGACGGCAGAGTGCGGTATTCTTGAAATGGTGACTCACTTGGATTTAGACTATGAAATTGCAACTGCAAGTCTCTGAAACTCACTTCCACATTCAGATAGCAATGCTCTCTGTTATAATTGCTGTCTCCTCTCTTTTTCATTGAAAAGGCAGCCTTATGGTCCTTACACTGCAAAAGTGTACTTTGTGATAGGGCGGTTTTTCAAGAGTGGGTGCCTGAGTTTTGTCTCAGCCTAAATCAGGGCTGAGTTGGCAACTCCTGCTATAGGTTAGGGTGGAGTGGGTGGGGAGCTGCTTCTGTATTTCCTGTTGAAGCCACACCTCTTTGCATACAGGAAGTTCAGATTCACAAAATCCTGGAGACATCCTCATGAGGCAACGTGTTCGTGTAGCTGGTGATTAGGCTGCCTGACAAGACCTAAAGTTTTCACTACTATTTCTTTGCATATTTTATATAATTTGAATGTTAAAGAAGAGATTAGTCTATAAACCTCTAAAATAATTCAGTCATTAGTTTGACATTTTTGGATAATCATACAATCATAGAATATTAATGAAAAAAAAAGTGTAGTGCAAAGATAGAACAATTTAGACATTGCAATAATATCAGCTCTGTCTGAATGAGTGATGATAACTTATCTCGTTAATATCCAGTACACTTCAGCATAATACTAGGCTAAAGAATGGAGTACTTCTTAAACTGAACTCCTGAAGGGATAAATACTTGTGATATATTATCAAGTACAGCAAGAGAAAGTTAGCAAGGTAAAAATAGTAATTGCTTCTATGCAAAGAGACAGGCAATAAGTAATTTTCTAAGCTTTACAATTAGAGATAGCTTGCAAAATTACACTTATGTCACTTCTACAGCTTGTCCTAACAGTCAAAATAAAAAGCCTAGGGAAACATGTAAGCTATTCTGTGAAAAAGTATTACTCTGAAGAATTCTCTTTGCTCTGTCATTCTTTTTTATTGTGATAACCTCAGGGTCTTTTGACTTATGCATCAATGAATATTTAAAAACTTTTAGGCTAAAAAGAACCCATCAGCTGCACATTTTGGTTTTTAAAATTGTAATTTTGAATTGAAGATACTTATTTTGAGATTGTGTAACTCTACAGCTAAAAAAAAAATTCATCTTCTTTTACGATGGAAGTACCTGATGAACATCACTGGCTGGATGTATGGAAAGCTTTGCAGTAATCCCCTGTTTATAATCCTAAACATAATAAGGAAGAGTGGAAGACTTCTGGTCTATTTTCCACCTGCTGTCTTCATCTTCCGTCCTGGAGCAGATCCTCTGGTTCTTTAGTCTCCCTGTTACAGGCATCATGGATAGAAGGAACACTGAAAACACCTTCTTTGGCTGACTGCACTTAATGCACTCAGTACTCTACTCCTGTGTCCTACTAAGCTCTTTTACACAGGTCATGAAGTCATAGACTCATAGAATCATTAAGGTTGTAAAAGACCTCCAAGATTATCAAGTCCAACCATTGAAACTCCAACATTCTTAAGACTAATTGTGAAACTAAGTGCAACTCATTCTTTGGGAGAGTGCAGCTCACTGCTCCCATTATTCTCTTCCTGGAACTGCAAAACAGGACCTCTACCAGTCCCTGAAGAATCCTTCCCAATGGGACTTCCTTCCTTACAGCATGAAGTACATTGCCAAACTCAGTCCAAAACCTTTTTTTAAAGGTTTTTGGGTGTAGGTTTGGGGGATTTTTTGGTAACAGGAATTGATCAAACCATACAATTCTCTGCAGTCAGACATTTTGGGTACTATTTGGTACAACGTAAAGTGTTGACAACACATGGGTTAGTGCAGTGCCTGTGGAAGGAGAAATACACTCTGTAACCTGCTCTACTCAGCCTCATGAAAAATGGCGTTTTTCTCAGGTCTACAGGGCTACTCAAAGGACTGGTAAAAGGATCACTTAGGTGATAACAATGCATAGCTAGATGCAGGTGAATCTTTTCTGCTAGTTTCATACAAAGATGTGATGCCACTAGTGATTGCTCAAGGGAGTACAACGATGACAAAAAAAAAAAGCAGATTCAGAAAGTGATTTTTCATGTACTATTCTTTTGCAAATTTGTTAGAGCTAGTTCTGAGAGCTTCTGTTGAGATTTAGTAAAGCATTTGGTGCGTGCTACATTCCCCTTATTGCCCATGGAGGAAAAATTGCAAAGTTGTGCATTGTCTTTCAGTGGAAAGAACAAGCTTCTGACAATGGTGAGGGTTTAACAGAGTGCTGAGACCATGCATCTTTTACCAAATAATAGGATTGCTCCTCTGTTTGTTTTGGCTATAGAGGAAAATGGGAATGAGATAACAACGGCAATGTCTAGGAGGTTGAACATTTATAAAGTATTTGTTACAGTTACTTGTTTGTAGACAGGCATCTTCTTTCACATGAGAAGTATATTATCTGCAATTTAGTTATCCACTAGAGAGAACAAGGGATTTTTTTTAGAAAAAGGACTATAAAGTCTGTGTTTAGAAATCTATAAACTTAATTTCTGAAATAGGGCAATACTTGGTACAAGAACTTCAGTGTGATGTTTTATTTATTTATTTATTGTGTGCACTCCGACATAATACTTAAATCAAAGAATCATAGAATATGTCCCTGTGCAGGACACCCCAAGAGTCACACCATGTGCTGTGACCACTTCCCTGGGGAGCTTGTTCCAGTGTTCAACCACCCTTTTCCTGATATCCAACCTAAACCTCCCCTGACACAGCTTAATGCAGTTTCCTCTAGTCCTGTCACTGGTCACGAGAGTGAACAGATCAGTACTTGCCCCTCCACTTTCCCATGTGATGGTGTTGAAGTGAGGTCTCCCCTCAGTCTCCTCTTCTCCAGGCTGAACAGACCAAGTGACCTCAGCCATTCCTCACACAGCTTCCCCTCAAGGTCCTCCACCATCCTTGCTGCCCTCCTTTGGACACTCTCTAATAGCTTAATGTCTGTTTTATGTTTTGGCACCCAACACTGTCCCCAGCACTCGAGGTGAGGCTGCCCCAGAGCAGAGCAGAGCGGGACAATCCCCTCCCTTGCCCGGCTGGCGATGCTGGGCCTGATGCCCCCTAGGACACACTTGGCCCTCCTGGCTGCCAGGGCACTGCTGGCTCTTATTCAACTTGTCACTGACCAGGATATCCAGGTCCCTTTCCACAGCACTGCTCTCCAGCCTCTCATTCCCAAGTCCATACACACGACCAGGGTTGTTCTGTCCCAGGTGCAGAATCAAAGGGATAACATAGGAGGAGACAAAATGCTTGAAAAAAATGCTCAATGTATTTTTAGTTCTAAACTGAAAAAGCAAAGTAGAATTCATATTACCAGTAGATTGAAAGTATGACGGGAACTCATCTTTGTAGAACAAACCAGAAAATTAACAGTGTATTTCTACAGTGATTTTTATAGAATAGATTGAGAGATGGCATTAAGGTTAAATAGTAAATTTGTACATATGCCTAAATAAAACATACAACTAAACAGTTTATTTACAAATCATGGTGATATTTTTCTGTATTTCAACAGTAATTGGATCTTCAGGTGTAAAATAATTCATTATTATTTCAGTTTTGAGCCATCTTACATACAGTACCTTACCATATAGAAACAGTATATGTCATAAATGAGGTTTCTCAGTGAGAAAACACCAGGGATCTTCCTGTAATGTTTATCTTAAGAAGACTAAAATATATGGTTCTCTTGGGTAAATTGCATCACTATATTTTCAGAGATGAATCCAAGCGTGCAGTCAAGTAGTAGGTACAGTTAAGAATTTCACATACGAAAATAAGCAGATGCATGATAATCTGCTCATGTGTTTTCAATAGAAAAAATATTTTTTATTTACAGATTATCTAAAATTGGATTAGAAGATGTTATGGACTATTGCGGTTTAGGAGAAGTAGGCTCCTTGTGTGATCCAAGAGGCCAGTAATGGGAGAACATGCTGCCACTATCTGTAGGGCTCTTCATGAAATCCAGTCCAGGTCAGCAGTGGTTAAGTATGTAAATTTATGTAAAAAGAAAGTGCACTTTAAACTTCATTTCTAGAACTGTATTACAACACATGTTTCTTTAGGAGCTCTTATAAAAGGAGTGAATAATCTGCCCTTTTATTCACCGATGATTGATAGTAATGACCCATTGAACCTTTCCTCTGCACCTGACAGCAACGACTCTTTTGATGCTTGTGGAGTACTACTTTGCAATGGAGCAAGTAGTGTGGCTTGGTAAGAGGAGATTTGTAGAGAAAAACCTTGTTTTCTAGGACAGCACTATCAGTATTTAAGGATTTAAGGGATTTTAATGAATTCTAGCTCCAGTCTAGTTCTATTATTATTATTATTATGTGATTAGCTATTGGAGTGCACTAGGTGCACTCCTAGAGTGCCTTCTCAAGTTCGATTTCATCCTGACCTGAAGTCAGATAAAAGGGGTTTGAAAAAACCCCAAAGCTAATAGTAATTTCTCCTTCAGGTATCTATAATATCATCTCACCCTTCATCTCACAATGAAAGAGTGAGAAGGAAAAACTACAGTCTAATAGAGATATACTGGATGTCAGAACTTTTCAGCTAACACTTAACTGGAAGTGGTAGGAAGATGATCCAGTTTCTGACAAAATCTAATTGTAAAAATGGACAGGCATGAATGAAAGACTTACAAATGCATTGAGAGACTTACACTCACCTTTACAGAAATCTTGATGGACTGAAATAGGTCTAGGTGTAACAAGGAGATCAGCTGGGTAGAGAGAAATAAATCAATATAAACAGATTTTTTTCCCACTGCTGGACTAGTCAGTTCTATCATGGAATGGTTGAAGTTGGAAGGTACCTGTGGAGGTCAGTTGGGCCAACCCCCTTGCTGAAGCAGAGCCACCTGGAGTCAGCTGTCCAGGACCATGCCCAAACAGCTTTTGAATATCTCTAGAGATGAAGACTCCACAACCTCCCTGGGAAACCTACACTAGCGCTTGATCACCTTCACAGTGAAAAAGTATTTCCTGATATTCAGAGGGAATATCCTATGTTTTGGTTTGTGCTCATTTGACTGCCAATGACTTCATCATAGAAGTTTTTCACTTTGGTTTCCAGAATTAGTTGTTCAATCACCTCCTCAGGACTTAAGGTTGGTTTACCAGCCTATAATTCTTACCGACATAATTTCTCTGAAATAGGAAAGTAGTGAGTTTATTGATTTTTTTTTTTAACCATTGCAAAATTGGCAATGGACAAGAACCCAGTAATCAACCTTAGAGACTTGATATAGCTGGATACCAGATTTCTAGGCACCTATATAACTGCCAGATTTTTGTTGAGGTAATACTATTCTCAGGAATTGTAGCAAGTAGTTCATAGGATAATGCTGAATAAGTTAATTGCCCTAATGCAGATGTCTAGTGTACAAAATTTCATTTAAAAAATGTCCCAAGGTGAAAAATCCATCATTTTGTGAACTGATTTAGCATATTGAGTTGTCATGAAATATCATTTCCCAAGAAGGTTTTTAAGGAGGGTTACATTTGAAATTAAAATAGTGTTCTGTGATTAAGTTTAGGACCCACTGTACCGTGATATATGTCTATCTATCTATCTATCTATCTATCTACTGATATAGATGTACACAAATACATATACATGTATATGTAGATAGATAGCTATAGAAGCATTTTTAGTATGTCAGCCCTCTTTCCCATTTTACTAATCACTCTTCTAGGTTACTGTTTGTCTTTAAAAGTAGGTCTCCAAATTTTCCAACATTATACTTCTCAAGTGCGCTGTTTGGTTTAAATAAAGTAAAAATCACCAGGTTGGTAAAATTGAACTTTTCATGTCTCTAAACTGGATAATATAAAACTAGCTAGGAGAAAATGCTTCCTAGAATACAGTTCACTGATGTTCAATAACATACAGGATATATTCCGAGTTTATTGGGTTAGGAGATAAAACTTGTAAGTCATTGCAACAGAGGGAATATTTTTATTCATCTTGTTTGAATCTGATCAGCAGAATATCTGCCAGATATTGAAAGAGTTGTTTTTAAAATAGCAGAAATAAAACACTTTCTAATCCTTAAAGTGCTATAAAAAGAGTTCTCAATGCATCTGTTAATGTCCTGGACACATAATAAAAAGGGGATTACTTTTTTTCTAATACATAATAAAAAAGAGAAAAGAAATAGAATGAAATTAAGAAGAAATGGGTGAGGTAATAAAATCAAGACACACAAAATTATTTCCTTATCTCTTGGGAAAGCACTGGAACCCCAAAAAATAGCACTATTATTTTGTTACAACACTGCATTTTGATTCCACATGTATTTTACATATGAGTTTTCAAAAACTTGAAACAACTTTAAAATTCTTTCTTTTGGTAATCTATGATCCACAGTACTTTAAAAAAATATATTGGTAACTGAGAAAAGGCATATTGAGGAAGTGTTTTATTACCTGAAAATTATATATTTGCTGCAACTTATTGCTGTTAAGAGTAGTTTTTCTAAACTAAGTAAATAATTCAATTTAAAAAAATAAAATCATTACTGAAGGAAACATGGAATGAAATTTAATAGAATACAGTGGGCATAATCTCCAGCTTTTTAATATTTCTACTATTTTCTTATTAATAATTAATTTATCAAGTATGTTTAAGTCAATTAGTCACTTTTTTTTGTACTAGTGAAAAGTTCTCTCATGAATCTATCACAATATGAAGTTAAATACAAGAATATATGGACTTTTGAAAACTGTTGTTATCCCGCTTTATAAAATGAAATCTTTGCTTGTGAATATCTAGTAAAAAGTATTTAAAAAAACAGCATTTGAACTTAGAGTGCAAAAATCATGAGAGGAAAATTGCCTTACAATATTTTCCTTTTGAAATCTATTTTGAAGTTACTTTGTTTTTTTCATAGGCCTCAAATAAAATGCACACAAGGGTATTCAAAAGTACACTGAAACACCTGTCATGGACGTAGGAGAAAGCTGGATGTTGAATGCTCTTTGTTATGGGTATGATACCTAGCCAATAATCTCAAGCACAAGCAGCCAGTCTCAACTATTTGTATAGTTTCTGTGTATAAACTGTGACAAGAACTGACAGATCTTGGGACAGGAGGAACTGATCTCTGAATTCTGTTTCTTTCTTCTTACTGGGGAGCTTATCACCAAGAGTGAACACAGGTGGAAGTAAGTTCATTAGTTTTCTAAAGTACCAAACAAACAGCAGGCACTTAGCACATTGAAAATTAAGGCACTTACAGGGAATGAATTCTATGACGCTGGTATTATTAGGCTTTTTTTTTGTTTTTCAATTTAGTGCTTGTTGCATTTGTGTTGTCTCAACAAACAACTGTGAGTAAGTACTGCTTTGTTCTCAGTGGATACTGAAAGGCCCCCAGTCTTCAGAAGTTCCCTGTTAAAACAGGCCAGGAAATTGACCTTATTCTCTGTCCTCCAACAACAAAATGCTGTGCAAGGACTGCAAATATTCTTATGGGAGGTAGGATTCCATAACTCAGATTTGCCCAGGTGTATCTGGGCGTTGTTGACATACTACTCTTGCAGTTCTTGGTGTTATAACTACAAAGAATAAATATGATTTTTGACAATTCATTTGTTACAGAAATATACCAAACTTACTCTAACAAAAAAGCATTGTACCACACGTAAGTACAACGCCAAGCTAAAGCTAAAACAAGTTGGGCAGTAGTCAGCTCTAGTTGCTCTCCCAGCAGATCAAGAAGCCTTGAGGGCTGCTGGCAATGAGAGGACTCCATTTGGACCCTAGAATGCTGCAGAGTCTGACACTATCAGAAGGCTGTGTCACATTTTGTACTTGGCTTCTGACACTGAAGTCAAAGTGATGGAAAAAGTCACATTTTTTTTTCCCCACTGTTTAATCACTTGTAATTCATATCTTTAAAACTATGTTGCAGTTCTTAACTTTCTGAAGTACCAAATCGTACAAAACATTGTTTAAATTTTTTTTCTGTCTTATATATCTCCTGTAAGATTTTACATTACAAATAATGAATAGATTTTATTTTTGCAAACTCTGCTTTTTGGCTTATTTATAAAGGAATGAATAAGCATACATTTGTTTATTTCAGAAAAATTATGGTCTGGAAACTCCTTTCTTTTCCCTTTCCCACCTGAATCTGATGAGAAGGGCAAAGTGTTGAAATAGCACCCAGACCTCTCTTGCCAATTGATGCTTTAGTAACATTTTGATCGATGTGTCTGCCTCTTCATCCAGGAGCCATGGGAGGTACGAAATTGATAATTCGTGATGCAGTTAAAAGATCACATGAAACTGTCTGTCATGGGAAAATGAGCACTCTATGTTTCACTGCGGCTGAGAGATTTGCTTGAGCCATATCTTCTCAAACTAAATTGCAAAAGGCTTTTTTGTTTTGTTTTGGTTTGGTTTTTTCAGTTTTCAAACAGAAGTTTTTAATGCGTTTGGCCTTGTGTTCTATTTCTCTGATAAATGTGCTGTGTTATAAGGTGGGCACTTTTCTGATGGTGAAGTACCACAGATACACATTAATCCATAGACCTAAATTTACAGGCATTTCCTTACAAGTGCTGTTGATGTCTATTTGTTATTGACATAACACAGCTGCTTTACGTATAAACAATGAGTGTTGTAACTGCTCAAGTGCAGTACATATTCATTGCAGTTATTTCTTTCTCTTGGATCTCAAATTTTCCTTTAGCAATGTTTTTCATACATAAGCTCTAAGCAGACTAATATTCAATTGTTGCATTCTCTTCAACAAAAACTTCACTTTTTCAAATTAGATTTGGGGATACATGGTGACCTGAAATATTGCCAGGAAAACTAGGTTACGTGATTTTATGAAACAATTAATTAACTACAATTAAATATTAACACATGTCAAAGCTAGTAAAAGTCTTATTACTCCCTAATTTCAGATCATATTTTGCCAGAATTTAAAAGACATTTCTGAGATTTCCTTAAAATCAACTCTGAAAATGGAAATTGAGAAACAACCTGCTGATTTTATCTGGTTTTGTATGGAGATAATCAGCTTGTCAGGTGATCAGAATATGTACTTGTCACTGAGTTAAAAAAATGCTTTACTGTGTTGAAGAAATTGCTACCATTACTTCTCCAATGCTTACCAATGACTCTGATTCAGTATGTAAAAGTTACATTTCAGTTGTGAACCAGAAACACTGCAGAAACCTCTGCATCTCTTTTAGTGTGTAAGAAGTGCAGGGGCTTCAATAGGCTTGGTAAAATCTATAGAAATTGTCTTTTGCATGAAAATGCTTTTCCCAGATTCCTATGTGCAGAGTGGATCAGACCAGGGAATCTAGTATGAAAATTTAACTTTTTCTAATTATGAATATTGTCCCTCTTTACATGGCTGCATGGTTTATCTTCTAGATGGATGCCACACTCCAAAGAGTCAACAGAATTTTTTTGCCTAGCTATGCTTCTCTTGGACACAGTGGTACTCCATAATCCACAGACAGATATTGACTTCATACCCTCTCATTTTGTCTAGATAATGTCTTAAGTATGATGACTGCACACATAGTTAAGTCTAAGTTTTTACTCGTGATGTTTTTTTCTACTGCCTGGGACTATAAATAGTTAGTTAATCTTTCATTAATTAGAACTATTTTCCATGAATGAAGAACTCCATTTATAGAAAAATATACAATTTTGAAATTTCTTTTTACATTACACTCAGCTGGCTATTTTAAGAAATGAGATTAGCTAATGTGAGTTAAATACACAATCAGTCTTGGTTATGTTAAATTATTGAACATTTTTTATTTTTGGGGTTTTTTTGTTAGGTTATTTGGTTTTGGTTTGGTTGCTTTTTTTAAGCTGTGCACTGAAGAATCAAAAGAAAATTAGCTCAAATATATTAGAGATTGAGCGGTGATGAGAGGTGTTTTAATGAAAGTAATTGTCTTAAGATATCTAGTACAGAGGGTATTCACATGGAGCATATGTTTATGTTCCAGTCCTAGTTCAAGATACTTCTAAACTGGGATGTGAACACTGAGTGCATGTGTGTGTGAGAGTGTGTGTAAAAGTACTTAAATATGAGTCATACAATGAAAAGCCTTACATGCCTACACCTCTGCCTGTGCCTACACCTGGACCTCCACCTAGATATATTTTGCTCTAGAAAACAGCATTACTGGTTTATTTTTCCCTGTTCTATTTAAAATTATAATAAAGGGGAACTGATTTAATATGCCTTAAATAACTGAAAGGTAACGTCAGTGTAGGCATTAATTGCTGCAAATTCCTTGGAGTACTGCATTACTGATACTGCTTACTTTTCTTTGGAGACAAAGGAGAAAAGCACAGATAGTTACTGACTCAGGGATGAAGAAAACTGATCTATGCCAGAAACGTTTTACTGTTGGTACTTAGAATCATAGAAACATAGAATAACCTGAGTTGGAAGGGACCCATTGGAATCATCGAGTCCAATGCCTGGCCCTGCACAGGCCCAAGAATCNGGCCCTGCACAGGTCAGCCCCAAGAATCACATCATGTGTCCAAGAGCATTGTTCAAAGGCATCTTGAACTCTGTCAGGCTTGATGCTGTGACCACTTCCCCGGGGAGCCTGTTCCAGTGCCCAGGCACCCTCTGGACGAAGAACATTTTCCTGGTACCTAACCTAAACCTCCCTTGAATCAGCTTCATGCTCTTTCCTCCAGTCCTGTCACTGGTCACAGTTAGATATCAGCTGGACAATCTGGAAGACAAAGCAATCCCCTAGGTGTTAAGTCCATAGCAGTATGATTTTGTATACCCATATTTCAAATTTACTTGGAGACCATCACTGATTTTTTTTCACATCATGAAACACCTCAGGAGTGAGCCAAGTGGCTTTGTCTACAGAGCAAACCCAGGTATCCATTTTAGAACAGTTACATTTGGACATAAATGCCATCCTGTGCTGCTCAGTTATTTCAGCTTGTTCTTCCTTGAGTTATGCTGTACTCTTACACTCGGATGTCAATCAGTAGAATTGCTTTCACTGTCTGTTTCATTCCTTTCACAGTCATATAGGCTTGCTCTGCAGTCATAGGAAAGAAACAGACCCTTTCAGAGGATGATTATTCCTCTCAACTATTTTAGATATTCATCTTCAGATTGCATGAATCACTCTATGAAGGTGTGTCACTGTCTTTTTATAAAATTAAAAAAAAAGCCCAGTGGTAGGTTTAAAGTAGGTTCATAACTCAACAGTTAAATATATTTGGGATTAATTCCAGTGAAGGTGAAATAAGCCCAGATAAAGCTCAATATTTCTAAAATCCGTTTGCAACCTTGTTGTTACCTGCAGATGGAAATATTCCTTGGGCTGCCACATGACAGGTGGGAGTCAAAATGAACCAACAGACTATATTCTGCAAAAAAAGTAAATGTTAAAAAAATAATACCTATCAATAAATATTTTCTTTAGAGTTCTAGTGATGATTAAAACATACAAATTTTGCAAATTCATCTGGTGAAAAGATGATGTTGTCTTTCTGTTAAGCTCTGACTACAAAGTCCTTTCTAAGAAACAGAAACTTTAAAAAAATATACTATATTTAGTTGCAATTTCTATTATATCACAGATGCTTATAGCAATACCATCTGATTCCTTTAGAAATCTAATTTTTCAACTTGTCACAACAGTTTTTCACTCAGTTCTGAAAATTTAAAGTCAACTGTTGTTTTCTTAAATGCATGTAAAAGAGTAGCAAGTTTTAGTTATGATCCTGGCCTCTTCATTGTTGCATTTGTATACCTTTGAGTATTTATTTTTCTGCACATTGTTTCTGGGACAACTTCTCTTGTGATTTTCAGGGCTTTTGTACTTTTAACTTGATATAAGAATATTTATATCTCTACAGTTCCCTATGTAGCAGTGAAAAACTTAAAATATTTAAATACACCTTTAAAATACACAGTTAAACCTAGTTATGCTGTTATATCGAAAATATATTGATCATATTTTAAAGTGACACTTTGAAAAGAAGTCAAGTTCACTTACCCAGGTAGTTTTGTCAAGTGATCATTCATCACATTTGCTATAGATGAACATCTGAGAGCTTGGTCGCAAAACTAAGCTGTGAGATAGAAGGTGAGCTGGAATCACACTGCCATCTTCACCAGGAAATTAAGGTGCAAACCCATGGCATTTAAAAATAAAGAGTCATTTAATTTAAAATAATTTCTAGATTTTGAGGGAGTGCTTACCAAGGAATCAAATGTGAATGGCACATGAAAGGGACAAAAATGTGAGCTACGCTGTGGTAGCAGTAATTGTGTGAATTATACAGGCGGACTGAATTATACTGAGGACCTGCTGAGTTGAGAATAGTGTCCTTCAGTTGGAAACATCTACTCTTCCCACTGAATTGACAAGGAACCAAAGGAAAATGCGAGCATAATGACTTACTTTTTAGACAGCTATGTTTATCTAAGTCCTATGAAAGATAAGTAACAGACATGATTTTCTGGAGATGACAGAAACCAATAAATGTGCTCACCTGTCACTCAGTTACATTAATAACAACTTTCCCTTCCCACTTTGGCCTCCCCTTCACTATTCTCACTCAGTTTCTAAATCCCCTAGAATGTCTCAAACTAAGTGTTGATTAATGACTCTGCAAAGTGTGTGTGGATTTTTTTCCTCTCGTCCCCCTTTGACATCGAGCAGCATAGATTTTCCCAGAAAGCTCTGGTCACTCATCTTTATCCAGACAGAAAAGCAAGGTAACTTGGAGTAGTATCATAAAAATCCCATGTCCAGAGTCAAAGAAAAGCACCAGGAAACAAGGGTATAGAGGTTGATAGATATATTGGTTGTTTCCTTAACATCTTTCATTCTCATTATGTTTTCTATAACAGGTCTTTTTGAATACAGTACTCAAGGTATTATAGTCACAAGGAATAATAAAGATTGTCCTTTTCTCTTGATCATTTTTTTTGTCAAAAGAATAGAATACTTTAGTACCATTTGTCACTCTAGCCATAATCTTATCTCTGGGATAAAACTCAGGGTTCTTAAAGTATAGATAAAGGCACATAAGGGTCTGAAGTTTTCTTATAACAATGCATTTGTCTCCAGAGAATCTAACACTTGCTCTTCCCAGTTTTCTCACTCCTGTTTGAAATGGGAGCAAGTATGTAAGTCTAACCATCATAGCCACACTGTGACAATTACCTGGAATTAAAAGAAATTATTTTTATTTTAAAATATAATATTGATTATTATTCTTTTGATGTATCAATCAGAAACTGATGATGTGTATGGCAGGTGTGGCATTCTTCTCTTTCTTTCTTCCGCCTCACTTGGTTAATTTACTCATTTTTAAAAATCTATAGTTTTGCCTTTACTTATATGGATATTTTAAATTAACCAGAAAAAATCACCACTAAGACATTAACATTAATTATTAACATTAATTTCTCTCTCCTCTTTTCCCCTTATTTTTAAATTTATCTGGTGAAAGCACTAGTAAAAGATATATTTTATATAGACTTCCTTCCTTCCTTCCTTCCTTCCTTCCTTCCTTCCTTCCTTCCTTCCTTCCTCCTTACTTCCTTCCTCCTTCCTTCCTTCCTTCCGTCTCTCCCTCCCTTCCTTCCTTCCTTCCTTCCTCCCTCCCTCCCTTATTGAACTGTCCTTAACTCAATCCATGAATTTGTCTTGCTTTTGCTCTTCTGATTCTCTTTCCCAGTCTGCTGGGGACAGGAGGACTGAACAATCTGTTGGCCAGGGTCAACCCACCCCACCCCGCTGTAGTCAATGAAGATCAGCAGTAGAGGGTGGGATTCAGTTACCTAAATGTGCCATTTGAGATGCCCTAAGGTATCCTACCTAGACCCTACTAGTTCTTCAGGAGAGAATAGGCATGCCTCTGCTGTCATGTTTATCACACCCTGCTCTCCTTACCCATTTCTCCTCTTCCTAGGATGTTGGGGCTTTTTTTTTTATGGAACCTAAGAAAATATTAATAGGTGAGCACAACAGAGTTTGGCGAGCTACTCCTCCATCCCTACAATAGGTCAGCTGAATGTGGAGTGTTTGGAATCCTTTGAGCCAATGAGCCTGGATACTGTGGTCCAGTGCCAGATCTCAGGTATGAAAAAGAAGCTATGGGGACAGTCAACCATGCCAAATTGCACAGTGTGCCTCTATTAAAGAAAAGGAATAGATCCCCAGATGCCCCTTGACTGTGACAGATGCACAGATAATTAGTGTATAGTCAACCCCCAGACACTTAGATGTTGAATGCACAGAATTGAATCTAACCTTGTACATAATCATTCATCTTGGACTAAGAACTGTCTTTGTATTGCTTTTCATTATTTGATTGTAGTTTCAAGGAGATAGCTAGAATTAACTATGAGGTTTAAAAACTACTTTACTAAGGCATCTACAAGGAGAAACTTATAGCACTTTTTTCATTGTGTGCTAATATATGACAATATATATAGCATAATAAATTGGGGGGAAAACCTGCAGAGGATGACATGATAACTATGCATATTTTATCTACATAATCTATGTCTGTTCTCTGGGCCACAGAGTGATATTAAATTAATACATTAGAATTTACGGCCAAGATTTGTAATGGAAGACTATTCAAAGCATCTGCCCTTTGTTTAATAGTGCATTGAAATATTTTATTTTAATTCAGACGAACAAAATAAAATCTCTTTAGAAAGGCAGATGAGAAGCATTGACATTGATAATAGGTGAAGGGATTCTAATGGGAAAGTCAAATTTACTCAACTGCTTCTCTTTTTCCTAGAGAAAGTCCATGCTAAATGTAAGGCAAGAGAATATAAAACCTGGAAATTTTATGAGGGAAGGTGAGGGAGTACACAGAGGAAATAAGCTCATTTATTAAACACAGTTGAATAAAGAAGTGTGTGAAAGAGTGATCATGACAGAATTAATTCACATCTTCATGACAAACAAACCAAATAGATGTGAGACAGTAGGAACCTAAAATTTTTGGTCACACAGTAGTCAAATCTGTATATAAATTGTATATTTACAACTCAGACTCCTTTTAAAAATTTCTGAGGTCTAAAAGTATCCAGACCTCATTAAGAGACAGGCATGTAATTTATCAAATAATATACCAGAGAAGACAAAATGAAAAGTTATATTAATTCTTTTTTAAAAGATGTGATTTTTGACTTAGATTACCTAGAAAAAAAGGAGGAAGAGATTTTTACGGTGATATCAAGCAGAAAAAACTGCTCAGATGAAAAGTGAAAAAAGTAGGATATGTTGGGCAACAGAAATTGAAGTAAGCTGTAAAGTGCATGACTGTGAGGAGAATATACAGGGAGATAATGAAGTTACAGAAGTGGTTTTTTTAGTGAAAATCAAAAACTAAGAAGTTAATAAATGCATGTACACAAGAGTAGACTAGGCAAGAAAACTACCATGTAGATCAGTTGTTAAAACAGAGGTAAGAGTACAGAAAACAGTGGTTATGTCTCTGTTATTACCCAAATGACTAAATAGATAGGATTCCAGAAGCTCTTCCCTAAGGATACATAGAGAGTCTGTTCATGGACTGAACTTTGCTGTGCTTGGTTGCAGGTAAGACCCTGCTTTCTTGATCTTTTTAAGCAAGTGAAATAAAAAAGAAATAACTCTTGAGTTGAATGTCATAGACAAAAATGTTATTTGTCTTCAAGGTGAAGACACAAGCAAAAAGCAAGATGACATTAAACCTTTATCTGCTTTCTTGGAATGCCTTCTTTTTGCTAGGCTTAGAAAAATTTAGCAGCATTTTTTCCTGAAGAAAAATGAAATAGAATTCATTATCTTTTTCCTCAAAAATATAATTGCTGAATTTCTAGAATATAGACTTCATCTGTGGAAGGACAAAGTATATATTATTAAAAATGCTTTAATTGGTTAAGATGTGGTACTATATGGTCTGTAATTCTGTGTTCAGTAAGCATACCTTTTTGACCTTTGAAAATGTAGCTCATAATATATTACAAAACCTCTTGCAATAATTCAAACATTTTTGTGCCGTTTGTTTCTTTGTTGTGTCCATGCGTGCACTGGTAAATGTTAAAGGGTCTTGTTATAAGGATAGCACTCAGATTTCATTCTCTGCAGTGTGTGAACAGATAGGCACTGCATTATAGTGCTACTACTGACATTTCAATTCAGAGCCGAGGCCACCAACACTTTCAGCCCCTGCTGTTCTGTTAAATATTTGTCAGTGAAAGAGACTGAGGATTGCTTTTCATATTTCTTGTACATGCTGAGCTACACCAAAGGCAAAATGTCAGGTAAAAACCAGTGCATACCCTTTTCCTGATAGCAAAATTCTTAGCTTGCATATAGAGACTGTGGCCTTTCAAGAATATGCTATCGCCATGTGCACTGTGATCCTTTAATTGAAAAGCTGTGTAGGTAGATAATTGTGCAGATTAGAGACAGACCCACAATGTGTGCCAATTACACATGAAAAAAAATGGAGACTTTGTATGACAAGGGGAATAAAATCAGGCTGATATAATCATAGCAGAGACAAACTTTCCAGATAACTCCCACATGAAATTAGAACTTGTAACTTTTAAGTGACACAGTGGGGGCTGGTTTATTGCTAATGCTTTTGAATAGGCCCTGCAGGGCTTGTTCACTTTTAGTTTCTTGGTAAGTACTTCGAGCATAAATGGAGCTTAAATGAACTGGCATGATAGACTCTCATTTCTGTAACACCTGTAAAATTTTCACTATAGTCATCCCCTGCTCTGTCTCATCCTCTTGATAGTAGTGTGTGTGACAGTATAAAATTCAGAGACAGGATTTATTTGTTTATTTGTTTTAAAATCTGGGGGAAGGGGAGAACAGGAATTTTAGAAAGCAAGTTATTTAACTGTAACCACAGTCTGCTCAATGAACTGATAGCCTTCTAGTGAATAGCTCTGCTTTCACCAGTATACAGCATTTCTGCTAATCACAAGCGCTATTATCAATGCAGTCAGCCATAAAAATCAAGTACAATTAAGTGTGTCTTAATGATTTGTGGCACATATGGCATTCATGATTTGTGACACAACTGATATTGAAGTAGTTAGACATAAGCTATTATTTTAAATTTCTTCTTTTTTTAGATATTTTAATTCATTTATTTCTAAATAACTTCATTCCACATTCAAGGAAAAAAGTATGGGTTTTTTTCTTCTCTGTCTTATGGCAAGAAGACTGATTTTTAGTGTCTGCTCTGTCAGGAAAGGACTGAGTAAGAAGCAATCTGAGAGTCTCACTGTGACAACAGGGAGAGAGACTCTGTGTGAGATAGGTTTGGGGGGAAATGGAACTCTGAAAAAAACTCTGAAAAAACCAAGAGATTTGTTATGTTTCTGTTTGGCACAGTTTGAATGTGTAGTTCTCTGTGTAGATGAGGAAAGAAAGCTTTTTCTCCTAAACTAATGTTGTAATGAATTTTGGAGTTTTCTGAATAGTCCTGTATCATTAACCACAGTGAACCTCCAGTGTGGGCTTCACGCAGCTTTGGGATAGGTCCTCTCCTGTGCTTCAAACTTCATTAGAGTGCCTATGATATAGTATATCTTTCTTCAATTATTCTGTTTTGCTAAAGCAAAAAGGAGGCCACAGACAGAGGAAACACACTTTAAGGTTAGTGTTTAATATGGTAACTTCGTAATTTGTAATAATATATGTGTATGATATATATTGCTCTGTAGCTGAAAATAAAGACAATGGCTGGATTATTACACGTAATGAGTAATATGTTGATGAAAAAACATGTAATTAAATCAATGTTATTTTCCATGTCAAAAACCTTTTGAAAAAAGAAAAAGTTTTGTGTGGATCTAAACCAGTTGAAATCTGGTATCACATTGTAATATCTGAAAAGTAACTGAATGTGAATATGAATATGATATGAATCACAGTGGGAAGAATTTAAAAATAATGTTTTTGTATAACAGTACTTTATTCTGTTTTAGAATACTTCGTTTTCATGTTATGAACTTATAAACTGCAACTCTTAAACAAACCTGTGATTAAAGCATATTTTGCAGAGGGCCATGATAGTTATCAGGTCCCCTTCACATAAATTGTTTATCATTCATTTCCTTCAGAGGTAGTTGTTTAAAACAATAAACACAATGAATTATTGCCTAGCAGGGAAAAAATTTGTGTTATGGTGCACCACACTTTTTTGTACACAGGCATTCATTTAAACAGACATTATAAGATTTTAATGTGTCTTCTGAGGACCAGAGTGATACATGTTAGGTAGCATCAAAATAGCTGCACATTTGTTAAAACCAGATTACCATATTACTAAGCACGGAACTACGTATTTTTAGGTATTTCTAGTTATTTCACAAACAAGCTCTAGGATATTTACCTTTTCAGAATCTAATCAGTTTTCAGAATCTAAGCAGCAAAACTTCCGAATTAAGGGCAATTACAATTGCAGATGAGAAAAAAGCACTCACAGCCTCTGCTTATAATAATTTCCTATATGTTTCATGTATGTGATGGTTTAAAAGCTGTTTCACCCCAAGCCCATCTCATTCTACTCTCGGTGTTAGTTTCTCATATACTCCTTGGTGTGTTGATGTAATAATGCCAAAGGACCCACCTCTCACACTGATGTTCATGTGGCTGTGGTGCAACAGAACAACCTTCAGGGTGAAAAATCTAAACAAAAGCATAATAAATACCAAAGTGTAAAAGGGAATCTCACATAATGTGGTTTGTACTATCATTCTTCAATCACAATCATGGAAGGGTACAGTTTAGAAGGACCTCAGGAGCTCTCCCGTCCAACCTGCTTAAAGCAGTGCCAGCCCTGAAGTCACGTAAGGATGCTCAGAGCTTTGTCCTTCACGTTCAGAAGAATGCAAAAGATTCAGGTCTCTCTAGAGTCACTAAAGAAAGGTAGGCCAATTAATTAATTGTCCAAGATTCAATGAGATGAACCTCAGATAATGTCTCAGTATCAATTATTTGTTTAAACTAGTAGTGGAGGAGATTTCATGCTTTAAGTTCAGGTAGTAGCTTACAAAATACTCTTCTGCCAAGGTAAAACCTATTTTTGTAGTTCTATAGAGTCTTTAAAAAAAAGTATTTAGCATTTAATTTTTTTTCTATAAGTTAAAAAGAAAAAAGTTGAGTGCTTTGAATAATATATCAGTGCTGTAAAAAAACACTTGAAGCACCAGTTGAGAGTTTTCCCGTTCACTTCTCAAATAATTTGAAAATTATATAAATATGAAGCTGTTTTATTGAACCACATTGCATCTCAGAGTGTTCTGTTTTACTCTGTATCATTCTGTTTGATCTCATCAAACAGCAGCGGTGTTCAAAGTTATAATGATGTATAGCAGAATTGCTCCAGTCTCTGAGGAAAAATCATGGAGATGAAAAATTGACTTCCCACTTGCCTACCATAACCAATCAAATTTTAATTAAAATTGTTTTAAATTAATTGACTTCAGTAACATCTTTCAAATCTCATGTATCTGTCATAGATATGTGAATTAGAGATGGTCTTGTAATGTAGTCACAAATAGTACTTTCTAAATACAGAGCAAGCTCTATTTTTACCATCTTCTACTGCCACAGGTAGAAAAAAGTATTTCTGTGAAAAAGCTTATTAGTCTGAATGCAGTGAAAAAGATCCTGTGGGAAATTGTTTTTGAACTGTAGCATATCCATTGTCAGGAATCACACATTCACAATTTATCTTTGATAAATAAATATTTACTTCATTCAGATAAGTAGGTCTGTCAAACTGCAATTCTTAGGCTTAGCACTTCTGAACATTGGCTTATGCATACACAAGTTCACTGGGGACTGTTTGTTCTTTTTTTCTCATTATATTTTTGAAAATAGCAATGTTTGACATATTTGTGCATAGAGATTTTTATGTTACCTGGCACTATAAAGGAGCTGAAACATCTGTTGCTGGAATCTAGTCTCAGCTTTGCTCACATTGTGAAAGGGGAAAAATGACTAGAAAAGCCATTTTTACAATAATAAGGGTAAGAAAGACAATTCTTATTACTATTACCTTGAAGAGCCTGAGTATTCAAATAACACCAGAACATTTTTTAGCTGAAATAAAAGCACTCAGATCACTTTTATAAAAAAATAAACATAAAATTTACATGTTGAGAGAGTATACAATACGAAGGAAAAATAACAAAAGTATTCAAGACAAGCATCCTGTTTACCCAAGTGAAGGTTACTCAGAATGGGATTTTCAATGTTTTGATCTACATCAAGTTTTGTTTACACTAGACAGGACTGAAAGGTGTGTCAAAAAGTGAGAGGGCTTGCTCTGATGTTTTATTTCTTTGCATACTCTGGTGAGTTTTCATCTCCTGGAATGTGCTTTTAATGCATTTTTGACAACTGATTTCAAGTTGGTAGGTTCTTTTGGGATGGGTGTAAAATGCAGAGCTATATATTTTCTTCTTCTTCACCAAAACTGTTTGAATCACAAAATACAGATTTATGTGTACTGGACTGTAGTGTTAATGGCCAATGTTAGGTATTACATAGAGTTTAATAGAAAATGTCCCATTTTAAACTTTCCTGGTGAAACAAGAAGCTGTATTATAGAAACAATTATGTTATCACAGTATGCCAGCATCCTACATTTTTTGTTGTCAAATAATAATTCTGACCCTTGTTTTGATTTTTTTTAATCTTTTCTAAACAAAAGAGTTACAAAATTCACATGCAAATAACTTCTGGCCGTTCTAAATACACCTGAATTTTTTTTAAGGTCAATGTAAAGTAAAGTATGAGGGAGCACTGAAATGATCCATGGCCATAACATAAAAAATGGGGATTTTTTATTTCCTTGGTCCACAAAGAGAAGCTTGGAGGGAGTCCCAAATGAGATATGAAAAGCAGTAGAGATTTTGTTTCAAATTGGAAAATGTCACTGGAAGACACTGGGTAACAGATTGACAAAAGATCTGTAGCAAATTGCCAGGACCACATACTAATCACCTAAGATTTTTAAGCATTTAATAGAAAAAATAGACATGGACACTTTTGCTTGAAACTATCCTGGCAGTCGCCAAGGTACTGCCACAAAAGGGGCAAATGCCAATTTTTAAAGAGAACTTCAAAAGAAATCCTGAGACAAAACAAGCCTGATAACTTTGTTAAGAAAGATGTAGAGATTGTTTAGAAGAGTGGATTAACTAGCAGACAGACTAAAGTGATATATTGAAAAAGAGCTAAAATGCCTTTTGTAAAATGAACCCATGATTCACAGTATCCTTTAGAGTCCTCTTCAGTTTTCAAAAAAGAGCTGCTAAGTCCCCACTAATGACTTGTAAAAAGTTTAGGAATGGAGCTTCTGGAACACCAAAAATCATAGGGAACAAATGATTAGTTTTTTTCAAAATTAGGAGGTTGTTACAGATCTCATGTAGATATCCCATGCTATTCATCAAATTAATAAAAGGTTGTAAGAAAAACGTGAGTATTGAAGTGAACACATTTAGTAAAAATAAAAAGTATTCTCATGGCTGACAGATGCAAAAGGACCACGCAGTAGTCAATGATATTGGTGATATTACTCAGGAATTAGATGTTAAGATTTTTATAGGTAGTTCTTTGAAACTAGAAATGCTCAGTAGGAATGAATATGAAAGAAAACAAAATACTAGTAATAATAATGACTTTAATGGATAACAAAGCAGAAAATATCCTTAAAGGTCTTATCCACTGAATGAGTGTAGTTAGGGAACTTTCCATATTCCTGTTGCAAATGTCTAGATAAGACCCATAAAGCTATGATGTGTCTTCTTCACATGCAATCAATAAATACACTACAAAAGAGGAAGGAGAGGAAGCGAGAGATAAAAGACTAAAATGGGGCTCTCACTAAAATCATGAGTTAAAAAGGAGAAGGGCATGAGAGTTCATTGCTCTCATACATATATTGTAAATTAACAACTTACTACTATCAGTAACTATTGTATTAACTCTTAACTGTGTTTGCCTAAAGCGTACATTCCAAGAAAGCTTGAAGCTGTAACATAAAGACTTCATGGAGTGGGGAACCTACCAGTTCCCTTAATAGTATCTAAACACCTACACGGTAAAAATGATATTTCTGTCTCCTTCATGACAAGGTCTTTAACCACCTGTAAGTTCCCCTGTATGAAAGTACAAATGCATTATAATCAGGCAGGAAAATCATGACACTGATATGGAAAGATAGCTTATAATGGTGGGGGTGTTACACACTTAACAATTCAACTGACAACCGGTGCTAGAGCCCTCACTAATTATGTCTTTTTATTTAAACATTACATGAGGTAATATAAAACATTTAAAGAGTCTGTCACCATGTTTTTATTTCTTTTTTTCTCTTGCTTATTCTCCATTGAGCCCTTGAATGGATTACATTTCCTTTGTATATATGCTATAATTGTGTTGTATTCATACTTATTAGATTCATATGTACTACTTTCCCTTTTTTATCTTTATTACCGTTAACCATAGATCATAAAATTAAGAAAATTTCAGCCCTGAATACTTCATTTAATAAAGTTCTCTTTCAGTTCTGGACTCAGAGAGAAACTGGAATAAGAGGTAACTTGGAGTCTGAAATTGCTCTGAATTCCTTTGTAGTACAATAAAGGAATACAAAAAAGACCATTACCAATTTTTACATACACTATGCATAGCATATTCTGCCATACTGTAGGCAGGCTTCTGAGACCTAAATTGAAAATGATGTTTTTCTTCTTTTAGGAGAGGCATATCTGAGATGAAATGTGTGGCTTATCTGTAGTAAAATGAAGTGTTTCCCAAAGGAAAAACATGCTGTGTTTGCCTTAAAGTTGATTTCTTTTTCAAATATCTTATGACAGCTATTTCATAGTCCATGCTTTTATCTGTAATGCAAACATGCTACAAACAATCAGTTTAAAAACTCAAGTAATGTATATAAATCTTGCTAACATAGCTACCCAAGAAGTAAAATAATTTTAGCTAATAAAGTAGTTTATTTGTAAAAGAAAAATTTCCTTAATTTCATAGTGAACTCCAAAGAGGTCTAAGTCTAGCTCTTAACATTTGCACAGATAACACATAACTTTAGGTTGTCAAAGCCTTGGTAGACCAAATTTGCACCAATACTAGAAGAGCTGATGGGCCACCTTTAATCACTGAAAGAAGAAAAGGATTAGTGCCTAATGTTTTGTGGTTTTTTGTTGGTTTATTTTTCTTTTATGATTTTCTGTCAGTTTTATGCTGGAACAGAACAATCCTGGAGCAGATGAGCCATGATGATTTCAGGCTTGAACAGATCATTTTATTTTCAGAGAAGACTGAACCATTACCAGAGAAAAAAGTGTGCTGTGTCTGTTAAACACTCAAAGAAAGCAACTAGTATTACTAACTAGATCAATGTCATTTTTCATGGGTATTTATGAACCATATTAATTATTTAATTACTCCTTGTAAGTGCCTATCAGTTCTTTTCTGTCACTTTTACTAATATGCTACATATCTCTAAGAGCAACAGTGCATATTTCTGGCTTTTCGGTGGATTTTGTCATCAAGGATGTGAAGTACAAATGGTATAGGAACTAAACCCAACCTTTGCCGCTCTCATTTGTCCTCATTCTGCATATTAAGGATATCAACACTTTTGTCAAATGACTATCCCTCCAGAAGGAAAATGTGAAACAAAACCACAACGTTTAGAAAATTGATTAAATGGATAATAATGTGACAAACACGACAAATAGAATTTAAGGAATTTCCAGGCAACTTCATGAGCTGATGGACAGGAAACTGACCTTTGAGAAGGTCACGTTTCACCTCAGTCTCAAGCATGTTAAAACCTGAGAGAATTTTAACAAAAGTCTGCTTCCTGTACTCATAGCTGGTTTAATACAGGAAGTGTTTTTCAAGAGTTCAATACACATCTTTTTCATTCAGTCTAAATCAATGAAAAAAGAGCACCTTAAGATCTTAGGACCTTAATAACAAAGAGCTTGGACATTTCTAAATAAGGGTGTCTAATGATTTGCAACCCAGAGGGCTAAAAAAAGCACCAGCACAAAATTCAACAAAAAGATTCTGCTTGCTATACAGATGCTTGCTGATAACTGTGTTTGATAGTCAGAGAAACAGATTTGTAAGGAGAACATAGAAACTTGTATCCATTGTACTTTATACATAGATGCTTTTGTAAACAGAAATATTATCCTTGGAGCTGTCAAGACTGGAATTTTGCTGTGGTTCAGCTAATAATTAATTAGAAATTGACTTTCCACATCTCGAGTACTGTGTTCAGTTCTGGGCCCCTCACTAAAAGAAAGACATTGAGGTGCTGGAGCAAGGGCAACAAGGTTGGTGAAGGCAGTAGAGCACAAGTCCTATGAGGGATGGCTGAGGAAGAGGGCATTTTTTAGTCTGGAGGAAAGAAGGCTGAGGAGAGACCTTATTGGTCTCCTGAAAAAAGGTTGAGTGAGGTGGGTATCAATCTCTTTTCCAACGTAACAAGTGAAAGGATGAGAGAAAACGGCCTCAAGTTCACCAGGGGAGGATTAGATTAGATAAGAGAAAAAATTCCTTACAGAAAGTGTTGTAAACTATTGGATGAGACTGCTCAGGAAAGTGGTGGAGTCACCATCCTTTAAACTGTGACTCACACCCCGACTTCGTGCTTCTTTGTGGCTGAAGACTACTTTTGTACCTTATAATTCTGGGATTTGAAGTGGTGCATTTGTAAATAGAGAAGTTCCTATTTCAGGAAATCATATTGCAGTGTAACACTGACTTTTCTTATGCAGAAAAAAAAGGCAAAGTATGAGTTCAAAGTCTGAGAATCATTCTTGTCCGAAAACATATTGTAGACTTGAAGGATCATCTTCAACAGGCTAAGTGTATCTCTCTACAAAGTAGTCTTTTAGCCATGAGCTAATTATCTGAACACTCTTTACAGGCAATGAAAAGAAACAGGTTCTATGGGGCATGATTCATCTTCTAAAGCAGACTTAAAACTCTGACGATACATGTATGAGGTATCTTAATCAAGCTTATTACAGGAAATTGCCTAGTACACTTTAATACTATAAGATAACTACAATTAAATTACTGTAATTGCTGAAGAATATGTCAGACTTCTTGCCAAGAGCTATTAGACTTCAAATGATCTTAAATTAAGCAGCAGTCCAGTTGTTTTAAGGGTTGAAAGAGCCATTCAGCCTTCTCAGTGTCTTTCCTAATTTTTTTTATAAGGCAGTTTTAGAGCTTACTCTATGTCAGAATATACAAAGGGCTCATTCTGTATCCTTGGCAATCATCAATTTGTTTTGTGCTGTGCAGTAGCACTTGTCCAGCTAGGTGGAATAGGAAATGCCTTTTGTTCCCCAGGAAAATTAGAATCCAAAATTGTTCAAAGTCAAGTCATAGAATCAAAGAACATCTCAAGGTGAAAGATATCCATGAGAATCATTGTGTCCAACTTTCTGCTTCTCACAGGACTACCTAAAACTAAATCATATGACTAAGAGCATGACACAGGTGTTCCTTGAACTCTGAGAGGTTTGCTTGCTGTGACCACTCCCTGAGAAGCCTATTCCAGAGACCAATCACCCTCTCAGTGAAGGACTGTTTCCTACTGTCCAATCTGAACTTTCCCTGATGTAGCTTCATTCCATTTCCTTGTGTCCTGTCACTGGTAAGCAGAGAGATAAGCATCTTCCGCTGTGCTGCCCCCTTAAGCAAGTTGTAGGCTGCAATGAGGTCATCTCTCATCCTTTTCTTCTACAAGATGTACAAACCAGCTGCTCCTCATCAGTTTTGCCCTTGAGGCCTTTCACGATCTTCTTTGCTCTCCTCTGGTCACACTTAGCTGTCCTTCTTACCTTGTGTCACCCAGAACTGCACACAGTACTTGAGGTGAAGCCCCACCAGTACCGGGCAGAGTGGGACAATCACCTCCCTCAACAGGCTGGCGATGCCGTGTGTTATGAACCCCGGGACACAATTAGCCCTTTTGGGCTGACTGACTCATGACTCATATTCTGATTTATGTTCAACTTGCCATTCACCAGGACCCCGAGGTCCCTTTCCAGGGGGCTCTCCAGCCCCTCATCTCCCAATTTGTAGATGTAACCAGAATTATCCCATCCCAGGTGCAGAATCTAGCCTTGCACTTGTAAAATTTCATACAGCTGGTGATTGCCCAGTTCTCTGGTCTATCCAGATATCTCCTATACCATATGCCATGTCATAAAAATGCAGAGGTAGAGGCAGCCATTCACAGAAGCAGAGAATAAGCCAGTTTGGAAGGGATCACATTGGGTCATCTGATCCAACCTCCTGGGTTAATCAGGGTCATCCTAGAGCACGTTGCACAGGATTGTGTCCAGACAGTTCTTGAATATTTCCAGCGAGGGAGACTCCACAACCTCTCTGGACAATCTCTTCCAGTGCATGGTTATCTGCACAGTATAGAAATTCTTTGTCATATTCAAGTGGAACTTCCTGTACATCACTTTCTGCCTGTTGCCTTTTCTCCCATTTCTCAGCACCAACGAGAAGAGCCTGGATCTGTCCTCTTGTCACCCTCCCTTCAGATACTTACAGGTATTGATGAGGTCCCCTTTCAGTCATCTCTTCTTGAGGCTGAGCAGGCCCAGCTCCCTCAGCCTTTCCTCATAAATAGAGATGTTCCAGTCCCTTAATAATCTTTGCTGCTCTCTGCTGGATCTGCTCCAGGAGCTCCATGTCTCTCTTGTTCTGAGGAGCCCAGAACAGTACTTAAGATGCAGACCCTCCTCAGCCTTTTTTCATATAGACCCTCCATTTTTAAAAATATGCTTTTGCTACAAAAAATCTAGGTATAAGAGGCATTTAAGAATGAGATTGTGGGCAAAACCACTTTTTTTTAAAATTAAGCTTCTAAAAAATAATGGCTCCCAAATATTTTTAAATAATTAAAATATTTTAATAATATTTCAAATATATTAAAATAATTGCACCATAATGATCTTAAATATTAATAATAGTGATTCCCTAAGCACTCATCATATTTATTTGGAAATATATAGTGCTTGAGTTTTTCTTCTTCATTAATTGCTTAACAATACAGACAAATTATGAAATTACTGGGATTTTTTGAGGTGCTGAATACCGTCTAGATTCAAGCCAATAATCCTCTCATGAAGCATGCAAATCTTAACTTCAGCTATAAATAGCTGTTGCTTACCTGCTTCCTCTTTCTAAAAGCACTGCTTATCAGGTGTCTCTGTGATTATAATGCTACAAACTATAAAACAGTACAGAAAGTTTCTAAATAGGGAAAAGGATTATTCTGTCCTTCTTTTGTCCTCAGATTTTCTTTTTCTCATACCAGTATGTCAAACTCATGTTATCTGACTGTGTTTGTTTTCTCCTTCCTGTCTGGTCCTGGATACTTCTGTCTGTCAGAATCCTGCATGAGTCTCTGTGCTGTTTGTTCTTGTTGGTGTGACAGGACTGCAGTCTGATCATAAGTGCTTATAAAAAAAAATGAAACACTGAGGAAGGAGCTAAGCAGTCATCACAGTATTTCTGTAACAAAGAAAGATATGTGTAAATAAATCTATAATCCTGATTTAATTAACTTGTATAGAGGAGAAAAATGATTAAATAATGTCAGCCATCCAGTCACTGGAGTAATAAACTGAAATTTAAAAATTATGCTTAGCACTAACATAGCTTCATATTTTCTGTCAGAGGCACTTGGTGCTAATGTATTTTCTATAGGTATGCCTATTCTCTTACCTGATTCATTTTTTTTAAAAATTCCAGCTTTCTCCATCTCGTAACATATTTGTCTCAGAAAAGTTGATCTTGCCTTGTTGTAAAACCACTTTTGATTATCTGTATAAAAATGAGTCTCAGGATGAGGACTGCCTTGACAAATATTTATGTTTAAGTTTTGTGTGGTCTGTGTTTTAGAACACTCAAAAAACAAAATTTAAGATCAGTATTTTTCTATTTTCTTTGGGGGGAAAAAAATGTTGTTTTCTTTCTATTCCTATCCTAATTTGTACCTCCTATTTTTCATGTAGTGCCCAATCCTGTACTCCTTATGCAGTAAAATGTCTACAAACTGTACAAGAGACTTTAGTTTGAGAAAGGGCCATAGTTCTGGTGCTCACAGAATTTACAAGCTGTTTGACATTGTCTTGTAATAATTAAATTACACTGTTGACTTTTTTAATAAACACAATCAATCTCTTTCAAAATGTAATGGGTTTGGCGTGGGGGAGGGGTTACAAGGTGAATGTGCTTCCATTTCTTGATTAATTGGTGTCATTACTGATTAACTGCCCAATGATTAAATATCTATTTAAATACTTCATTTTAGAGCTGGAATATCTTTTATTTTTATCCACCAGTCTAATACCTGTTTCACTTGGTTCCTTCATAGTATCATAGATTACATTTGGACATTACTTTAAATTGACTGTCTTTAGCACAAAAGTAATTTTAGGACCCTATGTTAAAAATTAATTATATTTTAAACCCAGAGTGTTTGTGCATGATGATCCCTAGAGTACTGACTTATCTCATCTCACTTGAGGCACTATATGGAAAAAATCTATGCATATCTGTACATTCCTTGTACTTCTGAATACTTTGGGAAAGTGGTTATTTTAATAAAGAGTGCCTGTCTCTTAGATAACTTATCTTCTCAAACAGTCACCTTAGTCATAAATCTAGAACTGGGAAGAATTAATCTGGATGTGGTATACCTAATGAAATAGAATCCTTATTCTGTGGAAATCAGTGCCAGGCTGGGATACGTAAATGTTTTGACATCATGCTTCTTTCCAAAGGTGCCTGTTTTATGAAAGGCTGTCTGTTCATGACCATTGTATAGCGTTTGATCTTAGTTCAATGATGAATTTTTAATGATTTTTCTCTGGGCGGTGGCCAAATGCTGTGAGATTTTTTGCCTCCTTTCCCTCCAAAAAAGGTTTAAGTTGTAACGTGATTTTAGGGAGCAATACTGAATCTCTTTTGAAAAGTGGTCACTGGTGCAAATAACTTTTTCTACAAGGATTTAAATACCTGAGCAACACTTGTAAATCAAAAGGCAAATTATGGAGCTCAGAAAGGATGATGGGCATCTCTGTGGGAAGAAAAAGCCTCCTCTATTAAATTGCAAACTGTTTGGAAAATAGACAAGTACTGAAAAGAAGGTCTCAGGTTTTGGAAAGAGTAGGAATACAGATGTTGATGTGCATAGACTTATAAGTATATGAGAAGATTGGGGTTTATAAAACCATGTGAAGAGCATTAGAACATTCAAGTTTATATGCAATGAACCAGCAAAAGGAGAAAGACTGAAAGTCTGAGGAGGATCCTGTGTTGTTCACAAATAGTTTGACCATTAATGAACTTTCTGTGTTTATTCCAAAAACTTAAAATACCCAGTTGCATAATCATATATTGTAATTTATGTTGACTTCTAACTGTTCATTATAGAAAATTCTTATGATGGCTCCAGTCAGAGAAAAACTGAAAAGAAGCAACTCTAAATCTAAATTATTTGAATATTAAAGTAAATTGTGTATGTCAGCTAAAATAAAATAGCTTTGTATTTCAGCTTTAAACATGGGGTGACCCAAAGAATGTGAAAGCTTGTGTTTTTCTCCAAAATGCCCTTAGACTATGTTAATATTTTCTTCATACTCTTTTAGTTATATAAATATATAGATACATTCTTCTGTGTCAAGAAACACACACTGTCAATCCCTGTCATCTGGTTACCCATTAACATAGAAACATGCTTGTAAATGCAGAAAGATGTTAACCTGGTTATATAGATGTATATATATATATATATAAAATAAATATATATTTGACATAAATAAAAAATATGTATTGCATATACATATAGAAATAGAGAAATATATATGATATATATATATATAAATAAAACGTATCTATCTGTAGAATATATATATCTGTAGGATATCTATATGTGCATATGAATATATACTTTTCATATATTTCGAGATAAAGCAATGCATATTTCAAGCACAATTTGCATTTTCTGATAAACATCCTGACAGTGAATTCCCAAATAAACCAACTGCTTAACAGCAAGTATTATGCAAACAACATGAAATATTTTTTCAGCCAATTCCATGCTGTATATGTTCTGTGGTGAAGCTTAACACAAAGGACAGGGGACACTGCAAACACATCGAGCAAAAATGGCAATGTTGTGCTGAAATGCACTAAAGGATAGTTATGCATATAAATTGTTGTCATTAATTCAGCTTCTGAAATCGATACAATTGCTCCCTCCTGAAACACTAGAGGTCAAGGGAATTGTATTTACTAAAATAAATTGAAGACAATTTTCTTTTCCTATCAGGGAAAAACTTCTATTAGCTAAACGCAAAGCAGAGGGGAGCAATAGCTTTCCTTGATAGGAAACATCCTGATAGCCCATGTGAGACTTGCAGAACTTTAGCTGTTATAAGCTTCCTCATCTGTATATTATTTACATTTTTACACAGTCTGGTAAAGTGTTTTTGTTTTTCCAAATAAAATGTTCTGCAAATGTCTGAAAGGTTTTAGAGTTGTCTGCCTGTCATTTGGGTACTATGGACATGTAGCTGTTCTTCATTAGAGTTCTTTTGGCAACTTACTATTAGAAGAAAAATAATGTGTATATTCTGGAAATGCGGTGGCCCAAGAGTGCACCAAACAGGACCATTCAGGAGTTTTCTTTATGCAAAGGATGGAATGGGGCCATTTTTGTTGAAAGTCCTCAGACTTATTCAAAGTGTATTTTACTTATATTTTAAAATGTCTCTTCTGATACTAGAAATTATCAAATTGTATATTTCATTGTTTTGTCCTTTCTCCTCAATTCCCAAGGAACTGATAAAATGGTATGTCATGATCCTTGAGGAATTGGTTCTAGGAGCTTTGTAGTTATTTTTCTATAACAAATTATTTTCAGTGCAAACACATATTATGTTCCATGATTTTTTCAAAAATACTATCCCATCTCTTAATAAATGTACGTAGATACAAAGAATAGAAAGGAAATAATTTATTTAAATAAATAATATACTTTACATCTTAAAAATTTTTTTTTACTAATCTTATCTAACAAAACCCTGTTTAATTCTCAGTTTCTCTCATATATAGTGTAACATGTATATATTTTCATGTTAATTTACAACTCAAGATTTCTGACTCAAATGGGAACAGATGCAATCCTTATTTAATCCCTATATAGGTTACAATTCCATTGCCTTTGATGAGGATTTCTGTTTGACTGTTATAAAATGACTTTGTCCTAGTGGATTTCTTACTGTTCTTGAAAACGAAACAAAGCAGCCACCCCCCCTGCCACACCCCATACCCCAAATCATTTTTGAATCAGGGGTCTTCAGTTATAATCTTCTAATGTTGCTTTGGCTGTTATTTCTATGAGGTTCCAGAATTATTTACTTGTACTTCTGATCTTAGCTTAAAGTTATATGCATGGTTTTTAAAGACAAATTTAATGTTAAGATAGTCTGGTCCACTTTCAAAGACACAGTGCTTGAAAATATCCTTTTCTGGAGCCCAGACAAAATGAAAGATTTAGAATTACTAGATTACATCAGGCTAAAATGTACTGAAATAGGAATTTACATTGGAAATCCATGCTGTGGAGAATAGAAGAAAGAACGCTAGGTGGAAAGAGAGCTCTTGAATAAATGAATTCCAAATTAATAAATGTCAAATGAGTGAATCCCTATGACAATCAGACATAATTCAACAGGAGTTGAATTATTTTCGATTACTGATAACATGGGAGACAAATGTATGAGGAAATTATGCTTTAAAAACAATATTGAGAGACCTTAACATATTTGTTTTTAACTGAAGAAACCTGACATAATAGAAAGTAGTTCCAGAACATGAGTCTGAATTTTCTTGTGTGATTTTTGTGCTCAGTGTCCAGAGGCTGGCCATAGCAATGTAAAAGTACTAAAATAAAGATTAAGATTTCCTGCTCTAGATGTCTGAGCAGTAGGAAATCAGCTGTGCTACCCAGCGTACCACCACCCTCCCAGGTCTCTGCCGCTACAGCATATTTGCCTAGTGCCACAAAAATTAACAGCTGATTTCTAGCTTTTGCCAAAATGATGTCCTGCTTCAGTGCTAAGGGAGCAGCTGGGAGACAGATAACACTTCAACCAGAAGGTCCCATTTTTCAGGCTTTATTAAAAATGTTTATTTAACTTAATAGAACTTCCTTTTCCACTATTTGTTCATGAAGTGCAGCTGGACCAGATGACTTCCAGAGGTCCCTTCCAACATCAAGCATTCTGTGACTGTGATTCTGTAGGCTTTAGTTCTGTCAAACCAGGTACACAGTTCATATTTGTTTATTCAGGACACAAAAATAAATATCAGACCTTGTAAATTCAAGCTTGGTGTTGACACTAAGGGTTCATCATGGGCACTTCACACACTTTAACTTGCTGATAATGTTTCATTTTCTGTTTCCATCTTGTACTTTCTGTAACAAGTTGATGTGAATATGACTGAACAATATTATTATATTAAACAAAAAAAATGTATGCAATTCTACATGAAAACACCTCATTGGATATACATGACCAAAAGTGATTTAAGGCTAAAAGTTATTTCGTTCATTCTAAAGAGAATACCTAGAATTTTTTCAGCTCAACACCACTGAGACTGTACTCTTGAGTAAATCTCCATTTACTGTAACAAAAGATTAGACATCTAGTTCACATGATGTACATGTATACTTAAACAGGGGTGGGGAAAATATGTGACCAAATTACTCCTGTAGGCTTATAGGCAATAGGAAAATACATTTAAAAAAAAAAATCTGTTTTATCCTAAACAAAGTATCTGTGACATGTCAGAAAAATGCAGCTCAAGAATTCAATTTGCATTCTCTGTAGGGAACTAACCCAGGTACAAACATCCTCTCTGAAAATTTACAAAAAGCTGAATGGCTTTTATTTGCTAATTAGACAAAAAGTCATATAACTGGTAAACCACGAGGAAGCACATACTGTACAAAATATCCTTGCTAATTCTTGAAGCACAATATTATTATCAGGCAAAGAAAATGCAAGCAAGCAAACAAAACACCTGCAGTATATGATACCCATTCAATTTCTGAAAGAAAAACATCTCAGGGTAAGTATTTAAAACATAAATAATTTTTCAAGCTATTGTTCAGAGGATGCAACGTCTAATATTGTTCAGAATTAAAGAAAGTAAAATCTGAAAATAATTTACATGTGTTATTGTTGATAGATGCTAACAACACGGACATTATCTTTTTTTTCAGAGTAATTTGTTTAAAGCTATTTCTGCTCCTGGCTTTTAAAGTGTCTCATCTAAAGTGAGTATTCATTACTATAAGGTTATTTGCTGTACCCAAGGTCAAATCTAGAAACAGGTCTTTGCAAGATTATTGTCAATGTCTGAAAATCTCTGCTCTTTGTGTGAGCCAAACAAATGTCTGTGTTTGTCTTCATACCAGCCAAAACATTTTCATCTTTCCTATGTGTGTGTTTCTTCATTCATTCTTTCCTGCTGCTTTCTTCCTTCTGTCATGGTGTCCTTTGGGTCAGTGTCCTATGTCTTTCATGATTCTCCGCTTTTAATTTATGCAGTTTCCTTTTTCTTATGATTTGGGTGACTTGCATCTGATATATGCTCTGTAATCTGGAAATCAGTGCCCATGTATTCCTACCTTAAATATGTCCCAGTTTTCACCAAGGAGTTGATGTTAGATGTGGAAACAAAAGCAATAAAGTTAAGAGGAATAAATGTATAGAAATGAAAATTACCAGTGCTAACACAGAAATAAAACTAAAGTGATATGCACTAAAATTCAGTTTTCTCTAGAAAAGTTAATTTTATCTTACTGACTATTCTGACACAACTGACAGTTGAAAGCAAAAGCAGTTTGAATAGAATAATTTTAAAATCTTGAGTATTATCATGTGTCTGAAGAATAGCAAATGCTTAAGAAGTTGGGAAAAGCAATCCAGGAAATCTCACTAGGCTAACCTCTATAAGATTTAGATTACATTAGGAAGAAAAGGGTAAAATGGTGCATTGATCTACAGATATAAATAATGCCATAATAATCTAATTCTCTATATATATATTTATATCTCAACTGAGTCTCTAAACCAAGAAAATGCAGCAAACTTTATCATCTGGATTTCAGCAATATAATGTATTGGTGCCACATGAGATTTCATATCTCAAGGAGGAAAAATGGGGATTAATTAAAATATTATGAAATTGGTAAAGAGATGAAAAAAGTAGTGATAGAAATTGGTCCATCAGGAGAAATACAGAGATGGAATGTTAACAATCGGGTTTTTTAAGATTACCCTCGAGACTAACCTTACACAATTTGTTCAGTAAGAATTTAAACACAATATAGAGGAAAACTCTGAGGAAATTACTGGGTAGGTTGAAAGCACCATTTATATATAAAACAATAGGAATATAACTTTTCTTGAGAACTGGAGCAGTGACAATACCATGAAACTTAATATTGAACATGGAACTAACACATATTTACAAGGAAGATGTTCTGCTATAAACTGAGATTTATCATCTGGAAATGAAAAAATCAGAAACAGATTTGGTATGATGATTAATCTGATGCATCTGGTGGATAGCAAAGTGTAATCTGAAAGTTATTAGATAAAAGAATTGTATTAAAATCCTGTCTTTCTAGTAAATACTGTAGTACAAAGCATTATACCCATAAAACATAATCTGGAGTCCTGGGTGTGCTTCTGGTCATTCACATTTTAAAGAGGTCAATTTTAAAAGGAAGGGATATAAAAATGACTCTTAACGCAATCAGGAGAATGAAGAGCATTTTATTTTATAAGAGGAGAGTAAATGAATTTAATTTACTTAGCCTACCAAAATTGAGGTTAGGAGAGGAAATACAGTTACATTACAAAGACATTGGGGGAACAAACACTGGGGAGAGAGGAAGATGTTAAGCTAAAGAGTGGTGTTGAATGAGAACAAACATTTGTCACTGGTCATGAATAAATTTAGTCTGGAATTTTAGGAGATGGTTTTTCAGTGGTGTGTAAGCAAAATTCCAGTACATCCTTGCAGTAGGAGCAGCAGCAACAGGAAACCTAATTCATTGTCATTTAAGGCCTGGCAGATTTTTGATGGGGGTACCTGTAACATAAAGGAACTGTATTCAGCAATCCATGAGATCATTTTAGAGCCTATGATCATGATAAACATATAGTAAAATTACCCCTTTTAATTAAATGTTATATATTTCCTTAGAAGTGTAGCATACTAAATATTAATGTTAAGAGTACCACAATGACTTCATCACAGTTCAGATACTGGAAGATAAAACCTTTGCTGAGTGTAATGTTATGTTTTGAACCAAATAATGACCCTTTAAATTTTTTATGAAAACTTCTCTGATTTCTTTTTCTCAGAAGACAGTAAACCTTAATATTTATTTTATAGCATTACAGTATGTCTGCAGTCCTTGCCTTGCCACCACTTAAATTAACATGGATTATGCTAAAATATTCTTAATACATAGTGTTTACAGGAATTAAACTTTTTAATGAAAGGCTAATTTTTAAACAATTAAGGTTATTGTCATGAGCTATGTAAACTGATTCTCCTAGATAAACTGCCAAAGTTTTTCTTTGGAGGCTGCTTTAAAAACCTATATTGTTAACAAACTGTGAATGAAAAATAATTACATGTACGCTATGCAGAGGAAAAATAATCTGGTATTTATTACTCTGTAGGCTGATGAAATTGGGGAGGATAAATGAATATGTTAAATAAAATATAATGTAACAGAGAAGTATTCAAAGCAAATCTCTACTAATATTAAACCTGCTTGAAGACAAATTATTCTGGAAAGAAATAACTAAAATAACTAACTAACTAGCTAAAAATTTTCATTATGGAACTCAACATTTCTAAGTGATTTTTGCTGCTTCTTTGCTTCCTTACTTACAATGATAGCTTTGTTTCACATGAAAACATAAAAAAAGGATAGGATCAGTTACTTGCTTTTGTCAAACCAAAATCGCCTATTTCTATTGGTGAAGAGGTTTCTTAAAGGTAAAACTCATCAGATCCCTACTGCTTGACATTCATGAAAGTTCATCCTATCTCAGTGTTGACACTTAAGTGACCACCTATTACAGGACTCAATCTCCTTCTGTGCCGTCCTTATTTGACAAAAATCTTAAAGTTGAAATTACCTTTCTCATTCTGTCCTTTGACTATTAAGTGACAAAAAAATGAATGGGGAAAAGACAGACCTTAGGTATTGAACGAGCAGAATGCTAAAGTACACCCCTAAATGCTTTAGCAAGTAAGACCCAAATGCCTTAAGTTATTTAGAACCCTAAGTGCCCTTGAAATCCCTGGGAATTGCACAGTCACCTTCCTTTATGGAGTTCTACCTTATGACAGATAGTGCAAAGAGATAAAATACTTTAACATAAGGCTGAATTGCCTTAGAGTTATGTGGCTCCCAAATGTAACAGATCTATAAAGCTCCTTAACATAAATGGTTTAAGAGAGCTGGTGATTGAATATCTACATAAAAAATTAAGGCTGCAGGTACACCGGGACAGATGCTCTGTTTTGTTTGATAGTATTTAGACAACTGAAAAATACCAAATCTTTGAAGATGCACACCTTAGAGCTGAAAGTGCAGGTTTTAAAATATTTGCAATCAATTAAGTTTGTTCGGTTGGTTTTGATTCTGGGTTTCCTTTGTTGTCAACATGAATATAATTTTTTTTAAAAGTGTAAGGGTTAGTAAACCTACTCATAAATCCTTATCCAAGAGGCTAGAAATCTGTCACAATCTAACAAGCTCATTTCATAATTTCCTTGCTAATGATATTAATAAAGGATAACACAAGTACAAATACCGTTTGTAAAAACAGTTTAGAGGTGGGTGCTTATGGCACGTATAGTATATACGGTGATAGCTGGAAATAGCTGGCTTTTATCAGATGCAATATTATTTTTAAGTGTCTTTGAGAAGAAGTTAGATTATTTACTGGTTTCTAAGAACTGGTGAGCCATAGGAAAATACCCTCAAAGTGATAATTAAATACGATTAATTATATTTTATCATTCTATACATAGTTCTTAATAATAACTGTAACTAGATAGATAGATAGTTAATAATAATAACTGACCCAGATCCCACTGATCAAACAGTAAATTAAGTATATCTAAATACTGATATAACACTAGATTTATCATAAGGTATGTGGTACACCAGCAGTATCTTAAGAGAGAAAGTATCTAACACCTAGCTGACCATACAATTTTTCAGACAAGCTTTTGCCCCCAGATAAGTAATTTTTTCTTTATTGGTTGAAAGGCAGCACTGTAGCACATGTAGAAGACTAAGAACAAATCAGTTTTACAATATAACGTGTCAAGGTGAAATGCATGCCACAGCTTCAGATAATGCCTGTGAACTGTGGACATGTTTTTCATGGGAGCAGTTATACTCAGATTTGCCTTCAAGAGAGAAAAATATCCTCTTTGTATCTTTACCTCTTTTTTCTCCCACCGGAGTATTTCAGTACCTGCACAGGCCCAGAATGAGGTAAAAAAGGTGATCCGAAAACTGATGGATACTTTCTGTTTATGTTACTCAGTTTTGGAAGACCAATGTGCTGACTGCTCTAGACCACTGAAAATGTACTACTCAAGGGGTTGTCATAGAGATTTGGTTATTCCTGAGGCAATGCCCAGAAAATGTCTGATGGGACTGAATTTCCAGTTGTATCCTAGCATGCTGTCCCATGTGGCTGTGGGCAGGTTATAGCTTTTGTTGATACAATTTAATAACATTCTTCTGATTACTGCTGTTCCTGAAAGCACAGATGTCAAATGTGGGTTTCTTTCTGGTCTATGGCGTTGCAAATGAAATGCATTTATTTTAATTACCTTGGTAGTGCTCTGATCATTTTTTTTTACTTTAAACTACAAATACAACACCAGTCCTCTCAATAATATTCTAAAAAAAATTTTCTATCAAGAATTGCTGACAAGTTTGAGGGCTTTCCAGTCCAAATTTGAGATATAAACCCTATTTTCTTGGATGACTTGCATCTTCTTGGACAATCTTGCATCTTAACACAGTGAAGTGTCCCCACGGTCTGAGCTGCTCACCACAGAAAGCATTTTTTTCAATATTGCCTGTAGGATGGACCCAATTAATGAGTTACAAAATGTTTCTAATTCTCACAGAAAAGAATGTAATCTAATCCACTGTTTCTCCAAAAGTACACTCTTTAAAGGGTTTCTACTTTTTAATTTTATTGAAATAGATGTGAACTATGAAGTTATCTACATTATATGATACATGCAATTTGAGGACAATCTTCCTTAAAGATAATTTGTGATGTGGTATAATCTTTTGGACAAAATGAAAAGAATGTTCTTGACTTATAAACAGAAGAATTATATAAAGCACTGTATGTACTGTATAAAAAATTTGAAACAGCGATAAAAACCCTTTATTTTTTCTCTAAAATAAAGTGCTTTTTTGTGACAAAACAGTGCTGTTCAAAAAAAGGTATTTCTATTCATTACCACGATGCATATTATTCTGCAAAAAAAGCAGTGAAGTGGAAAAACATGAAGATATTTCTTTCAGATCAGACTTATCTATTTTTACAGATAAGGATAGAGTTAATCTGTCCTAATTAAGGCCTCCAAAAGTATCGAAACTGGAGTCCTCAAAAGTATTTTTATTTACTCAATAGAAAGATACAGCCATTTCAAGACTAAATTTATTTCCAAAGGGGATCTAATAAACAATCAGCGGAATATTCTTCTCCATTGAATGTAAAATGGGACATTATTAACTTGTTTAGTCTTAAACATCTAATTACTAGATATATAATAATATATAATTATTAATATTTGTTTTATACTGTAAAATAGGATTTATACATAAACTATTAATATATAGCATATTGGAAATTCCTGATAAGTAAAAATCTAATTCTTTCATCAAGACTCACATAAACTTTAAATATGAAAGAAAACAACAAAAGGCTCTATTGCAGGTGTGCTTTGTTACATTCTTTTCCTAATAAAGGCCTTGTCTTAATAGTCTCACAACATAGATCTTTGGATCAAACGCAATCACAAGAGGATAGGTATAAAAGATTTTAAGGAGTAAGAGTACTGGAGACTGTATCAAATGGCCCATTAATTAAAATGGCCTCTTCTCTTTCTATTGGAACTCATATCATGATACACACACTCCAGATAATCAGCTATATTGGATTAATATCACACAGCATTGCTGAAAGTGTTTTTACTTGGACTTAACTTCTAGGGAAGATGAAAACATCTGACATGGATTTCCTTTATACTAAACAGAATGTTGCTCCCTGTTTCAAGTTGTGGAAACTCTTGATGGGCTGTAAATACGGTTACATAATTATGACTTCATTCTGTAGAATGTTGCTTGAAATGGCAGATATAAAGGGAGTCTGCAAGGAAATTTACAAGGGCGGTCTTACCAGGAAGGTTTTGAGCTGGGACTTTGAGTCTTGGGTTCAGTTCCAGGGTCTGAGGTAACCTCAACTGTGTGGTCTTTGTTCATAACATAGAAATGGAGATGATATTTTTCTGTCACCATTGGATTTTGTAACAATAAATGGACTAATGTTTGTGAAACATGGAAATATTGCATTGATGGTGGTCATGCAAAGTAATAAATAGAATGTCAGTTTGTTAGAAAATGATTCAGCTCTAATCAAAATGAATATCTACATGAAAACTGGAAAGCAAAAAATTCAAAATATTTTGTGTGTGGTCTAAAGAATATAGGCAGCATAGATGGAGTTAATTTAGTTTTATATTGTTATCACAGAGTATATAGTTATTATATTCCTTTGTTCTATCTACTACAGAGGAAAAGATCTGCCTTTGTTTTGTATTACAGAGATGTTAACAGTCAAGCTTGTAACTGACCTAACTATTTTAGCACTGAAATAGAAACTCAGTATCTCTTTAAAGGACTAAAAGCAAAATATTCTTAAGAGAATTAAAATGTTTCTTCATATTATACATATTTTATACATAAAACTGCAGGGGATACTTCTTTAAGCTTGTTGTTACAAAAGACAGTGAACAGAGTGAAAGGACTGAACATTTAAGAGGAGTAAAATATTTTATGCAAAAAGTGTAGCACTGGACCACCTTTTAACAAAGATATATTCTAATATAATGATACGCATTTCAAGGAAAGTTGTTCCTTTCACATGACAAAGGCTGAATGTCAGAGAGAGAAATTACCCCATGTTTCTGTAAAAGCAAAATACCAAACTTCCCACAAAGAAAATACAGGCAATTTTCTTTTCCATGAATATCAGAAACAATTAAGCCTATTTTCTACTATTCTGAGCCTTGTGGTTGATTGAAGCTTCCATTGTTGGCTGAAGAATTTATAATGTGTCTGAGTCTAGATGACATCTGATCCAGCAGCCAGGAGGACTTCCAAGACTGCAGTCCTGGGTTCATCATCAGTCTCTATCAGGGCTATGTGCTTTCTCCACTCTGTCATCCACACAGAGGAAAACTTGTTATGCATTCCAAAGAGCTTCCATGACCAGGGAATCAAAATTCCGGGGTTATGTGCCAACGTAATCAGAGGTCAACTGAGTTGTATCCTAAAGTACTTCATGAAGAAGGTATTTGTGCATGCCTCAGCTTTTCTCACAGGGCAGCTATAGGCTCCTTCTCTCTCCATGTGCTACTTTTACAAAACACAGAAGCAATACCTTTTTAAAAACCTTTGCAATATTTTTTGTTGAAGCTAGCGTTGTATTAAAAATTTACTGAGGACAGCACAATTAAAAGGATTTTACACACACACATACACATACACAATTACAACATAACTGCATGAACCTAGTTTCTATATGACACCATTCTGCAAAGCTGGATGAAAGAAACCAGAATATATATCATTGTGATCAAATACTTAACCTTCCTTTTTCTACTATTCCTAACAGTTTTGGAGTGGAAAACTGCACATATAGTTCTAGAAATCTTTTGTAACCAAAAAAACTCCATGTAGCTCCATCCATAAAACTGATCATATGACTGAGCAATACAAAGAAATGGAGTTGAGTGGAACATGCAAATTCAAGTATCTTACTGACTGAGAAAAGTATGGGTATACAGTAATCTGTGTCAGAGAAAGTTCCTGCAGGAAGTATGGAGTCTAGAGACAGATTTTAATTACACTTATTTAAAAAAATAAATTCAAAAAATCATCTACTGTGAAATTGTTCAGATTAAATTCTTCACTGTCTCATTGATGGATAAAATTGATTTTGGGCTTTGTAACACAAAGACAACAAAAGAAACACTTGATTATGTTTAAATTACAGATGCTTATGATATTGAATGGAGCGGTGGAGTGCATATTGTGGATATTTACTCAATTTCATAATTTATTACTTAGATGCAGATTTTTCTATTTACAAGGACAGCTGTGATTTCTAAATCAAAAACTCAGTTAAATAGGAGTGAATGCTTCTGAGAAAGACAAGTGCTAAAGTAATGCAATTCCATGAAAGATGGATAGAGTGTTTACAAGCACTTGTTAATGTTGTTGAAACTATAAAAGTCTCATATGTTTGTCATAGAGACCTACCAATGAGTCAAGAATTTCCTGTTGGTTCATCATTTCCTAGAAGGAGTATTCCTTGTGTCAGGAATTTTATTTGTTTGTTTGTTTGTTTGACAAGAATGCCTAAGAAAGTAGAGAAATGAAATTATATCAAAGAAAACATGAGTCTTTCTTGCCATTGTATTCCATCTCCAGATATTATTCATGATAAAAAGTTGTAAATGCTTGTGGACAAAAGATTAAGAGCAAGCTCTCTGAGAAGGTGCACATCTGGAATAACATATATGAATTCTGCTGGTTTGGCTCTAATCCTGATATTTAAATCCTCTCTGGTAAATGCAGTTAGGTTTTATTACTATCAACGGGATATTTTGACAGGAGTACTTGAGTGTACAACCAAGATTTGGTCCACATAATTTAAAACAGAAGAGTAGTGGAATACCAACAGAGTCTGAAAGTGAGATGTGAAAGTGTTCTTCACTCTCCTAATACATGTTGCCAACTTCTAATTAATTTTAGTAGGAAGTTAATGAAAAGCCGAACACATTAAACATTGTGCTAAAGTGCTTTAACACTGTTTGCAGTGTTAATGTTGCTCTTTCTGCTAGGCGAGCAAGTGTTAAAGTCTAAGGCAGGAAAGCTATTTTATTTCTGCTAAGAAAACCATTAATGCCCTTTCCCAACAAATGAAGAAAGTGAAAATGAATGTTTGTCAATTCCCATCAAATATATTGTCACAGCCCCATTCTCAGATTTTACTGGGGTTAAACTTGAAATAAAGACAAGGAGTATGTTTGCATAGGTCATGATGGATTAACTTCTCTCAAAGGTCAGTACAAAAGCTGAGTTAGGGAAAGCATGGTAAATTCAATCCTAACTAATTTGATAGAAAACCATTATGATGTTACCGTTTGTTACCAAAAGTAAGAAGAATGTGCCTAGGTCATATAATTTAAGGAAACTTCACCAAGAATTACAATCTTTGACTGTCCAACTTCTTTTGCATTGTTTCCCCAGTGAACTCACACATCATGTGTGGTACTAAAACCAACTATAGTTAAGCCTCAATAAATTCCAATGCAGTTCATGGTATATGATTTACTTGGCCTGGTTAATGGCTCCCCCAAGAAAAGTTATAAATGTTTCTAGCTTTTCAAGCAGTTCTGTCCATGGTACTCATGTCTGCAAACAAATTCCTCTTACCCTTTCTATAATGTTCCCCTCAATATTTTTATTTACACTCACCCATTGCTAGGGAGTGGAAAGTATGTGGAAGCATTTTTCAAGACTGATCTAAGAAAGAGATGCTATTTTGGATCAAATCTGCAATCACAAATATAGACATTAAAGTTCTGTATGCACCCCATCCATAAACACTGCCACACTACATCACCTTTGGAGACAAATCAAAACACATAGTTCTTAATAGAAAGACCACAAAATGTACCTCAATACATAATCTGTATCATACATAAAGCTTTAATTTAAGATACAAGAATCTAGGATTAGACTCAGTGCAAATTTGCATGGATGTTACCTAAATTTTAAAAGTAACACCATTCCCTTTGTCTTTGCTTTAGAATATAGGGAGAGATTAATCTGTCAGATTAAGATGCCCAGATTTAGGTGTCTACCTGTAAACCAGGTGTCAAAATCTACAACATAATGTAGCAGCCTCACCTGGGGCATGTGATTGCATTTGAGTTATCCTAAGGGAACCTTTTAGATCTTAGGCTGACCTGAAGTAACCACTGGTCTTCACCTCAAGAAAGTCACAGATTGTCCCATAGATCCTCAGCAAACCTGGTAGCCTTATGTGGATATCTTGAAAATGCACAGATATCACAGATATCATTATATTTAGATATCAGCCTTTGACATGGAACAGGAATATGTCAAAAATTAAGTTTAGGGTCTGAATCATCAGGTTTTCCACTCAAATGCCTTACACGTTACTTATGCTGAGGATCCTTAGTGCAGATTGACAAGATCAGATTCCTCAAAATGTTGCTGTTCCTGCTTCTTTTTTTTTTTCATAAAGGTGAACCGATGTTATGATGTTGCCCCTCTTTTATATAATAGCCAAGTGGTCAGAGTAACAGGAAAGAGAAAAAGACAACTTTCTCCTTCAGCACAGTCTTCAATATGTAGATACTTGTGTCTCCTAATCCCTACCAGTATGCCCTGACCTCCAACTGTTTGTGGTGCACTTCCTATCTATCCACTTTAGGATATAACACATGCTGAAATATTATGTTGGCCAAAGAGATTCCATATTGCCATTAGAAAGCTCATCTGGCACTTATTCCAAATATGACTCTTTACATTGCTAATTATGACTGGGTAAAACACCCTTTCTATCTTGCCCTTTGAAAGAAATGTCCACAGCTGCAAGGAACTGTGTGATGCTGATGTGTCTTAGGCACTCTGAAGACAGAGCAAGAATAACTTCTAAGGTGACCAGCTCATTGACCAAATTTGCAGTGTAGGTATCAACATCAGAGTCACCTACCTGAAATTGTCTTTGCTGTGAATAGGAAGGAATATGTTGGTCTAGGCATAATTCATCACCTGATAAAATAGATATTTAGAAATAAGTGATGATAGATAAATCATTCCCAAAAAAAGATCCAGTCCACCCAACATTAGAAATCTAAGTTAGGAGAATAAATCCTCCTGCTGGAAGTGCTAAAGGGAAGCCATTAGGGTGAGTGTGCAGGGAATTAATAACTGTCTTAGGCCCCTAAAATCAAAGCACAAGTTAGGCAGTACTCTTCTCACCATTGTTACATCTTAATGGAACCTATTTAGATGGGAAGCAAATTGTGAGATATTTAAATTAGGACAGCTCAGAACATGCTCGTAAGCATAATTCCAAGTTTCTTGGGAAATTCGGTGAAATGGTAGAGGAGTTTTCATGTGAGAAATGTTTTGGATACATTTTTGCAAGTTAGTTTTGGACTCAAATCTTACTAAGTTTTTTATTATCTCTTGCATTACTCTCTCAGTACACTACAGCAGGACTTTACTGACTAGTGCAGGATTCCAGGAGACTGACTGTCTAAAATACAAGATGTTGATTTTAGGTATTGATGTTCTCAGCTGGCTGTATTTCCAATATAAGGAAGGTGATATGAAAAGTCTCTGTCACGGAGGAAAAAAATATGATACTATTACATACAAGTGAAAACAGGAAGCTTGTATAAAGCATATCTTTAATTACAAATTTTATTATCATAGCAACTAGGGTGTTTTGTCCTCTGAAAATATGAATAAGGGTATCAGCTTCTTCCTCTGTCTGTCACTAAGGGGTTTGGTAGATAGAACACTGATTATCTATAAGGTCCTTTGTGACGGTTTCTTCAAAGGCTCAGTTGCTTCTAAGGGTACCAAGACTTGCAATAAATTACAGTTGCCATGCCAGTCTGCTTCTGTGGTAGTATGCCTTGTATGTATACACTTGCACAATATACAAATTTTCTCTGCCTCTTGTATTTCAATAACCACGAGGAACTGGAGCTGCGGTGTGGGTTTGAGGCTGTTTGTGCCACAGGTTGGCTATTCCTCTAAGACTATTGCCATACGGAGCAACTGATGAACAACTAATATTTACTCGGCTGTGTATTTTGCCACCTCCAACCCCCTTGCAGATTACTAAAACGGGTCTTAACTTGTGTAACTTTATTCTGCAAATATTGGTTTCCAAAATGCCCAACACCATCTTACAAAAGTGAGGAAAGAGTCCATTTCCCCAGCTCATAAGTGTATTAAAATAATAGATTGGACATCCTTTGTTTTAGTACCATGTTTGCAATTTTTTTCTCCAAGTAATTCTGCAGAGAGGAGGCTCTTTGTAGTAGCTGATCTCTTCCATAAAGGGTTCCAGATATTAGATTCACCCATTTTTCTCTTAATTCTCAGTAGGGAACACTGACCTGATAAATTAATTTTGCCTAGTTATTGGCTGGCAATTCCTTGTGTACCCTTGAGGATATATCCTTTGTGGTGATACAAATGAAAATCTCAAGCTTCCAGAACAGCTAGACCTAAACATCTGTCCAAGTAATACAGGAAATTATCCATCTCCTCTTGTTTCTAGTTGTTCTGGGTAAATTCCTGAGCAGAATTTTCCTGCTAACACCTGGAGTGCATTTGTAACATTAGATATGGCTCTGTTCCAACAGTACAAATACATCGTCTTAGGGAAGTTCATGCAGCTAAATGTAACTGCTTCTGATAATAAAAAATGTATCCACATTTTTATTGGAACCATTTGTGTATACAACATTCAATTCTGTTGATGTTCAGATTAACTATACTGTTATTTAGTGCCTTGGAAATGGTTTTTTTCATGCTGTGTAATAACCTTTTGGTTGATTTGGCTCCAATGGAAGACTTAACCCTAAGTGTATACTTGGAAAAAATAACATCTGTTCCTGTAAAAACAACTTTGAGAAAAGGCAGTTAAATAATGTAGAACATTTGTGACTATGTAAACTCCATGAGGGATTCCTGATAGAATCAGGACCTTTGTGACATAACGTTATGGTGATATATATAGTTTTTAACCAGCAATTTCATAAAGACCTGGAGTATGAGTCTCAATAGAAATATTTCAAAGGAACGTTCATCCAAACAATTATAATGTTAAAAGAATGTTTAGTTAGAGAAACAAAGAAGAATCGAAATATCATAGTAGGAAGAATGATTATTATTCATCTTCACAGAAATGATGATTTACAAAGAACATTAAATCCTCCTAACAAATGAACTCAGGAGTGGGTGTCTAACTTACTAAGAAGCTGATTCATGCCTTTTAAAATATGGAAAAAATTGAAAACACATTAACTTCTAAGCTTATTTAATATAACTGCAGAACATATGAAAATGAAATTCATGTTAAAAAATAGGATAGGTGACTGCTTTTGTCTCATATGGAATTTACACTGGTATTCAATGCTAAGAGGAGTTAAATTTTAGTATGTCATGAAGGACTCCATCACTTAACGTAAGGTTTATATAAAACATTGATTTTAGAGCTGTAGTTCAATATAGTAGTTTCCTTATCCTAATTTAGATTTCAACAAAACAGATTCTGAAATGGTAGTGCCTATTACCCAAGATCTCAATCTTGCAACATATTACACACATGATGAGTTTCAAGCATATAACTACTCATGTTGCATATAAATACACCAACATGTGTATGTTGGATAAAGACCTGAATGAATACAGTGGGACAGATAGTTATGATTTGGCACACAGTATATTTGCATACAATATATTTTGAAGGCATATTTATGTTCATAAATACATGTCCCTAGCTAGAATTTTTCCCAGCTAGTTGAAAAAAAACCATATTATAGAATCACGTCTATAGAGCATCTCTTTCCCATCTTTGCTGTCTAATTCCCTCCTGTTTATGAGGAATAGAAGACAGATGGACTTATAAAGTAGGAATTTCTGAAACGAGGGTTAGATTTATGCTCTTCAAGAAAGTGTTCAAATCATGGTGTAGGAGATGAGATTTAGCTGTCTAAGTGCAAGTCACCAGGACCATTTTTAGTGTCTTGGTGTATGGGCATGACTTCTGTCTTGTGTGCTGCTTGTGAATATCTCAATGTATGTCACTTCAAACTAGCAGATACCTATGATTAGCTGGCTGAAATAAACTCGCTATTACACAGGGGCACCTACAGCGTGGATGTGTAAATTAAAGCAAGACAAATCCCACCCACATTTATAGAAAACTTAGAAGACAGACAATGAGGAACAGTCACCTCAAATGGGGTGTGGGTAACTTAAGCAAAAGCTACCCCTGTTGCAAATGCTTATCCTACTTAGATGTTTACACAGTGTATATCATTAATGTCCAGATGGTACAGAAAATAGTATTCAGTGCAAGAGTCACTCCTGAAGCAGCAAAATAAAGCTGTGCTTCCATGGGTCAATCTACTGGCTTGCTGCTGCCGACAGCAGAGGTTCTTGTTCCTTCTCTCTCTTTCCTTGCTCCTCTGTCCTTCCACTTTCTCTTCTGCTTTTGCAGATTCACCTTTTCCTCTGTGCCAAGTACATGCAGCCACTGCCAAGGTTTGATCAAAATTACTAATTCAGTTGAAAAAAAAAATCCAGCTTTGACTTTTCAATTTAGTTTTTAATTGATTTAGTGGGCTAAGAAAATGCACAGAGGAGTACTAAAAGGGTCAGATACAGTTGCGGAAAAGGAAAAGGGAAAAAAGGACAGAATGGGAGAGGGAGAGACACAGACCAGAAAAAAAAAAAAGGAACTGGGTTGAAGAAGGAACAGTACTCTCTCTTTCGGCATCAATAACTCATGCACCTAGATCTTATGCACATGAAATCAGAGATTTTTTTCAATGTATTTTGTGAAACTTAGTATTCACTGGCAAGGTAGAAGGAGAAATTAGATTTTTTTTACAACTCATTGAGAAAACATTAATTAGTCATTAAATTACAGGAGATGTTATCTAATCTAACAAAGAGATATCCCTAAGCAAGTAAAATAATGCTTACTTTAATTAAGAAGAATAAGCAAACTGTCTCTTGGATAAGGAGGAAATAAAAGTTTCAGGTAGAAAGATTAAATTTGTCTGGACCCTTGGAGGATTTAAAAAGTGAGATTGGTTACAACAATTCAGCAAGAAAATCTAATCTATAGTTAATTCAAAAATTGTTAGTGCAGAGAGACGGAGTGCCTCAAAGCCATGAATACTGGCAGAAAGTCAGATAGATAAAGGTGAAACAGAGGGCCTTTCCTATATATCTGTAACATTCTGATGTATTCTAGATGTTGTGGATAATATCTTTATATACACTTGGTATTAATTTAGCTTTAATTAGGAAGAGTTGTAATTACATAACACATTTCTAATTCAAGAATCTGACAAATCTATCAATGATGCTTCTTGGACATTTTTCTAAGTAATTGAAGTATAGCCTACTTAAACAAATAACTTCCAGGTAACTCTATCTAGTAGAGTTTCCACAGAACTCATAGAGTTCTCAAGGAGAATTCCCCAATTTCCCTTGCATTGACGAGTTGGGTAGAAAAAAATCTGGAGGGTCAGAAGGCCAGCAATAACTAAGAAAAGAGACTGTCATCAAGGAGATGTTGTGCTTAACATTTGAAAGCAAAGGGTCCTCTAGCAGTTTGCTTCAGACTTTATTTTTCTTTCTCAAAATCAGAGAAGAAATGGAACACAGAATATGGAAATACTGGGATGTAGATTAACAAGCAGGAACAAATTGTCGTTCAGCTTAGTGCTCAGTATTTATTATACTTCAGTGTAGATGCTGTCTTGACCTCTGAAGAGAGGTCTTCCAATTCTCAGACAGCTGATATTTGATTTTGCTTTGAAGGGCTATAAATTTTACCAAATTCCCAGGAAGAGCACTACACCCATTGTGAGGGAAGCCAACAACCTTAAGATCATTATTCTTTTTCATTAACTGCAGTAAAAAATATCTGCCAAGGACTTTATTACAAAGATTTGTGTACCCTACATGGATTACAGGATATCTAACATGTCTTTTACTTATTGAAACCATTTTCTGTTGCAAGTATTGAATGATATTCAAGATTCATTCAATGGACCAAGCCAATGATATCTAAGAATTCCAGCCTGAAAACCAAGGCTGATATTTGCACAATTCTGGCACTCAGAAGCCTTTCAAAACAGAAAATAATTTCTGCTGAGTATAAAATTTCCAAGCATTCTTGTACTAAAGTCTAGTGGAGTTACAAATCATCACAAACTCTGCCACCCTTTCCTGAAAATGGAACTCACCTGCAGCTCAGGATAACCTCTCCAGTGTAAAAGTGTGCTTGTCTTGCTGATTTGGAAGAGAAACAAAACTAGAAGCAATCAAAACAAAGCAGCATGTGTGTTCTCCTTAAAGAGACAATGAGAGGACACACCTGTCAAAAACAGTTGTGACAGGTGTTAGTACCATTGCTTAGAATACTATTGGACACACACTGATGCAAAGAAAAAGAATGAAAAAGTAGGACTATATACAGTATAGACAAGAAAAGGTTTTATTATTACTGCTCAATAAATATTTTTTCAAATCTGTGGCCTCGTGTTTAAAGCTTGAGATAATGCTGATTAAAGCTAAATGAAAATTAGTTTCATATTCAGAGAATTTCTTTCAAGCACTATATCCAGTCTAAATAAATACTTGTAATGCGTTCTGACAGTTCTGTGTCTAACCATTGCTTGTAAAATCTGTTTTACATATATCAAGGAATTAATACAATTTCAGGAGTTTTTTATAGGAGAAACTAACATCCATGATTAGGATTGTAATTTAATAATTATTATTAAAAATTATTAATAGTATATCCCAAGGAAGCAGGTCAAAACTGAAAACATTTCCACCTGTTAAGGAAGTAGCAGAATGTTTATTTGTATTCCTCTTTATTCTTTAATATTTTTATTTTATTCATTTCCTGATGTATTTTTCCACCAATTGCAGTTTCTACACTGCACCAAGTGCCAATGTTTTTACAAGTCATAGGTCAGCCCAATATATTAAAAAGACATATCAGTTGTTCTGTTACATAGCAGAAAAAATTGCTTATCTCTTGGTAGTCAAACCTTGCATCAATGGATACCTCTATTCTACAGAATTCTATTCAGAAGTTAAAAAGATGAGCTCACACACTTTTGTAGTTTCACGATCCAGTTAAATATTTTTCAATTCAACTAATGACTTTTACTATTTTGTAGCATGATTGTTTGGTTGTGGGTTTGTTTTTTCCCCATGTTTTGACTCATTTCATATAAATTTCTGAAGTATTTTAATTTTAGTTTTTGTCTAGAAAATGAAAGTATATAGTGCTTCTCAAAGTGGCTGAAATGAAAAAGAACCACAATATGTTCTTGACTTGATCCTTGGACTGTTCATCCTTTTCATTCTAAACAGTCATTTGATAGAAACCAGAAATAACTGAAAGCACAAGGAATTTAGCACAATGCTATGATTTTTTTCCTAGAAGAATTATTTAAATAACATGTTACTGAACCTGTGTTTCCACAGCAGCCAAAATCAATGCATATACTGGCTGCTGCAGTCCCATCCTCTGCTGTATCTCATTCATGTGTTCCACCTCCCTTCTGGAGCTGGCTTTGGGGTTTGCTGTGCCCTTCACTTACCTGTCCTGTGTTCAGTGTCACAAAAAATCACAATTTGGTTCTCAAGAGGAACCAATGATAACTAAATTGAGTCCCAAGAAAGATGTATTAACCCACACTTGAGATTTGGGTTAGTGCAAAATTACAACAGCTGGCAGCTATTGACTCGTAGCCTGCATCAGGCTCTTCCTGATTGCTCTTCTCTCCTCTTGAATTTTTGACTCCATGGGGATCTAAAGTCAGCTTAAAAGGACTCTGTCATTATAGAGACTTATCTGAATCTCCCAAGCGCTGGTAAGAATTTAGCGTAGGAAATTAAATGGTGATTTATATAGCAGGATGTAAAACACAGGGTTGCTGAGCAGGCTAGTTCATTTCATTCTAATGAGATAGCCCACTTTATCATTGATATTTATTTTGCCATTTTATTGTGACACACCATAGCAACCATAAAACCTCACTGAGAAGCTAATGTTAATTAAATGGCAAAAAAGTGCACATATACAGTTATTTAAAACCGTACACACAAACACAGCCATACATATGTATTTTTATATATAAATAGTTATATATGCATATAAATATACATTAGCGCAGCAGACTGTTGTTGTCTTAATGCTCATTGCATCTGAACTGTGCCTGAACTGCGTCTGTGCAGTTCTTAGTGTTTGAGGATAAAGAAAGTAACTTCTCACAGTGTATTGGGTTTGCCTTTGAAATAGTAGCACAGAACTATTGACAAAAGGCTCACCTAACAGCAAAGCTGAGATTAGGTGCTGAGGGTTATTGTCTTCCTCTAGTCTCCAAGCTGTGTGAAATGTCAGTTAATTGAAAATGGTAATTGTTCCACACAACAACATCAACTGTTTCATTCCAGGAAATGTGCTGCTCTTAAATTAATAGCCATCGATCCAGAGGTATTTCATGATTCTTCTCCATTGTTTTCTCAAATTATCCAGCTATCAGTCCTTGGGAGAAAACCTATTTCACCATTTTTATTGACCATTCTTTACTGAGTGACCTGGCTTCCTGTTCAGATAGACTAAAATAGGTCTATCCATCTGAATGTGTGTCAGGCAGACCCAGACACCTAACTTTCAAAACACCTGCTACTTTTTACTATAAATACTCAAAATGAAAGCTGTTAAGTGATAGTACAAAGCAGTTACATGGTTATTACTGATTAATGCAATGAAGTACTCCCTCATGCCGGGAAATTGCTTTTGTGATAGTAAAAATAGTTCCTTTCAATAGTGCATTTCAGGAAAACTTAAATCTCAGCTTGATTTCTTATGAAGGAATGCAGGTTATCTGTTTGGTTTTTGTTTGCTGAAGTACTATATTATTTTTGCAACCTATTTGAATAACAAATAATAATATGTCTTCATTATTGCATAGAGAACAATTGCAAATGCTGTTGGATTACTTAGCTGTTCTTTTGAGAGCTTAATAGAGAAATAAGTTGGTGCAAAGGTGTTCTTCAATTGTAGAGACAGTTTACTTTCCTTCTATGGTCATCAAAAAATCAAAAAATATCATTTAGATAAGAAGTTGAAAACTTTTATACAGATACAACTCATAATGGTTTCTATGTTTGCTGTTTGGTAAATTCTCGGTCTAGTGACTTTAACATTTAATTTCAAAACTAATTGTAAATTCTATTAATAATTTTCAGTAGTACTGAATAACAAGACTCATATTTCCTCAAAGCTTTCATTTCCATTTTAATTTGTAGCAGTTTTACCTTGAATGATATATTAATAAATTGTTGTCTATTTATTTGTAATGTTTAGATGTCAAAGACCAGTTTATATATAAAAAATGATGGCAAAAGAGTACAGAAATATAAAGTTTTTAAATAAATATATATAAACATTGTGTGGTGGCCTAGAAAATGCCTCCTTTAATCTAAGAAGAAAATACTCTACACTTCTGTCTTCAAGGGCTTTTTCTTACAGGGGAATGCAATTTAATGTAAACTCAAACAGTTGCCAGCAGGAAAGAAAAAGCAGTCCTGTGTAATGTAAGATACATTTCTATTGTTTCAAAAATAATAGGATGGTTGCAAAGAGTTTCTCTGTGTGATCATAAGTTGCTGTATTTTTGTCTTCTTTTATTTATTAATAGACAGTTTTATATTAGAAATGGAAGACAGAAATCTGATTAAGGTTTCTAGGACAGCTACAGTATAAAATCAATTGAAATTACGTTTCCACATAACATACATAATGAATTCAAATGTTATATACCAGTTTTAATGCTCAATCTGGTTTATAGTTAATAGAATCAAAAAGTATGTGTGCCAGGAAATATTTTAAGAAAAAATTTACAGTAGCTCAGAGGGAATGGAAAAGATCCCTAGGCATATGATGCTAAGTAAATGAAAGTGAAAATGACGATTGTGAATAAACATAAAGGAGTCAAAAGAACTAATTACAAAAGGTGAGCATGTTTGTGCATTGCTTCTGCCTGTGACAGTGAGAACATGCACAGCTCATCCCATTTCTTGCCATTTTGCACATACTTTCTCTTTCAGTAAATTTCAGTGTGAATCAGAAATAACTGAATAAATTATTCGGTGGTTATGCAAAGCCAGGTAGTTTTGGTTATGAAGGCAAAAGTTGCTCTTCAAAATCAAAATATTTTCTAATTTTTTTTTTTAGATTCTGTCAGCAATTTGTCTCTATGCTCTATTTTATTCTGTTTCAAAATCGAAGCTTGCTCATTTTTTCATTCATTTTTTTGGTTAAGAAATGAACAAGGGTCATTTGAAATTATTGAACCTTCAGCATCATGCCTCATGTGTCACTTTAAATTCAAGTTATTCTGAAAGGTTGCCGGTTTTTAGAGAGCTTTTAGAAATTTGAATCACTTGGGCAAATTTTTACAGAATTAGTACTCCATTTGAAATATTTGAAAATATTTGAATATGTTAGCATAGCTCTAAGTGTGTTGCTGTCATTAATAAGCCCTGAAGATCACAGCCATTTCCAGCCTTTGGGGCTCTATATCTTTAAAGCTTGTATTAGCAGCTAAAGGCTGTCTTTCTCAAAGTGATTTCTCATTAAAATATCATAAAAATAACATTAATTATAGAGATGAGGATTACAGATGTAGATAACAGCTGAACATTGAAAGTGCTAAGCAAATCTGCAAGATAGCAGTAATGACTTAATTAAAACAAAATGCATCTGTATCTGAGCACAGCAATAAAGGAAAAAGAGGCAATCCACAGTAACAAAAACATGAGCAATTCAGATGAAGAATGTAAGAGTAGAGTGTAATAGATTGGCTCAGGTAAGTCTAATTTATGCCAACCTTAAACATTAGCATTCTAATGACTGCCAGAAATTTAGAATATGTTGTCTTTTGAGTGCCAGGTAGTTTAGAGGGTAACTACCAATTACCCATAAACTGAGTCATATCAGAAATGACTTAATGTTTTATTTCCTCTCATGGCCAAGTTGGCTCCAATACCTTTGCAATAGATTTCATTAACTCTGCTTCCTGATTTAAAGGGAAGCTGTCCTTTCCCACTTATGAAATGGACTGAAATGACCTCAACAGGGAAAAAAGTTGGTGCCAAGAAGTGGAGTTGCACCCAGGCCTGTTCACACCGGGTGATAGAATATCAGGTGCATAAGGCCTGCCCTTGTCCCATGCAAAGCTAGCCTCCAATCCAAGTCTGTTTTAAAAAAACCCTTTTATGTCTTATTCTTTATATTCTGAAAAGTCATCCATTTGTAATCCACATGCAATAATATTAGTGTTTTAAAAAAATACATTAAATTCCTGTAACAAAGCTTAAAAGGAGCCGTGTTTTCTCTCCCTGGTGTGGAGGGGATAAAAAACTGATTCCGCTTGTGTTAACTATTTCTACATAGTGTTTAGGTGGAACAAGGCCACGGAAGAATTCTCACTGGAGATAAAAGCAGCAGTACTTGCAGTTGTTGTAATAATCGTAACTACCATTTTTGCCACTCTGCTTCTGTCACAAACTGTGGGACCAGATTCAAGAAATTCACCCTTTTTGGAAAATCACATAGTAATTTCTTTCTTTTAAAAATGCATCAGCTTCCTGTTAATGACAAAGAGAAGGAATAATAGCCTGACTATGAATTATGGCAGCAGAAGGCTTGGGCTGCATCAGTCCACGCCATATGTTGTCTGTAAGCAAATTGAGTATCTACTTTATGTCTCATATTGATGTTGGTCAAGTAGAATGGATATACTGCAGGAACATCCAAAATGCCTGATTCTGCATCAATATGCACTGTTTTCACATAAACATCAAAAGAATCGCTAAAAATCATAGAAATTAAGATTAGGTGGAATTTTCATCACTTTGATGGTACTCTATAGACGTTTAATAAGAGAAAAGAAAGAGGAGCTCTAATTTGCATGTAGTGTACACATTACATTTCTCCATTAATAAGAAGACTTATATTGAATATTAATATTAATATGGAAATATGTACTGACCAAGGGGGTTTTTTAATATATGAAAAGACTACATACTGTATCTAACTCACAAATTTTCACTATATTGATATTAATACTTTTCTTTCCCTGAAATATATATCTTCACCTGAGAAAAAAATAATTTCCTTTGCTTATATATGTCTGCCAATTCAGGTTCTCATATTATATTCTGAAACTGTTAAAAATTATCTTAATGTGGAAAATATTTAATTACCTTTGCAAAAGATAAGACAATTTTCTTCCCCTTCTGTAAAAAACTTCATTTTTCTATTAGAAAGAGTCTCTGAAAAATCTCAGTTTAAAATTACAAAAAAATTTTTTCATGTAAATGAGGAGTTACTTTATCCTAACGAAATATAAACAAAAAATGAACTTTTAGTAGCGTAATTTTCATGGCATTTGATCATGAGGTCATTATCTAGAGTCGTACACGGGTACTTGTAAATTCAGAGAAAAGCTCCGTATGACTAGATGAATAAAAAGGAAGTTTAGATCACTAGCTAGTGGAAATAGTGCAGATGCTGTCTAGACAGCTAGGTCTGCATTTAGAGAAATAAAAAAGCAAAATTTAAAGGAATATGAAAACCAAAAGTATTATTTTGACTGCTGTCTGTAGATGGATGAGAAGAGAAAGAAACCAGCTGTGTTGAATGTGTGACAAAAATAATGAAAATTAATGGTAGCACCCATCAGTTCTGAGAGAGACTGAATATGCAAAATATGCAGCACTGCCACTGAGAGCACCCTCTCTGGAAGACACCTATCCTCAAGTAAACTTTAGTTTTCCATCAATCTTTACTGTTCAGCACAATTACTTGCTAGGGTATCTGAGCTTTATCATACTAAGTAGAAAGGTCCAGTTTTCCTACCTTTTTTTACTGAGAGTGTCATCTTATCGAGAGGATTAGGTTTGTGGTGCAGTATACTCTGATAGAATATCAATTAAGTTCCATTCAATGGCTACTTCAGAGCTACTTCATTTTCAAAATATCACTGAGGCATAAGTTAATTAAATTACATAAATTTCAGTCAGTGATGGAAGAAGTAATATTGGATATAAATAGCTGTAATTTTTTACTGAAATACCTATTAGGAAAAAAAATGTATGATGATATATCACCAATGTATTTAACAGTCTTTTTATAAGTCATGGGGGAAACCATATCAAAAGTAAGTTAGCTGTTCCTGTGTAGGTAAGCAGGATCATTGTTATTTCTTCTTTCCATGCCTGTAGGGCAGAACTCAGTCAGACAGTAAAATTTAATGATGTACAATCTGATATTAATTGTGCATGTACTCATGGGTCACAGTAAAGAGTTTGTCAGAAGTGGCAGCTTGCCGCAGGTGTTTAATGTCACATGATTCATAGTAAATGACTTGAAGCTCCCAAGTATCTGCAACTAAAAATAATTCTGCACTCCGCAAGTGCCCTCCAGAGCAGAGTGGCTATCTGTCAGCATAAGATAGTGGGTAGCAATTGACTCCAGTTAGCACCATCTATGAGCCATTTCTCAAGGATAAAAAAGTGATAATGGCCAACTTTGACATTCGAAACAATGTTCTTTGCACTGATTTAATTTTTAATGTTTTCCCTTACTAGCAATATAAAAAACTAGCTTCTATCTTTATCATATGTAATGTAAAATTGCAAAATTTTGGCCCTATAGGCCAGACTTTAAACACAGTAGCAATATTTTTAATCTTCTTTGGCCATATTTTCAAACACAGAAGGTCTCTTCTTTTTCCCATTTATTCCCTTAATTAAACTGGAAGCTTTTCCTTGGGACTCCATGCGCAGCATACCTAAAGAGAATGATGGAATGAGGGACACTGGAGATTTCACATCATTAACAATGCTAAGCAAATTTTAAAATTCAGTCTTTTGAAATTTTAGAATTGATCTAAAACCCTCATGACAGTTGCCATGCTTCTAAAATTTCTAGTGCAACTTCTTGCTTCCAGTCCTGCTTAGAATTGAGAAAAACAGTAACACAAAACTGAAGAAAATAGTAGAAAGAGATCTACTACTTTGAAAAATATTGTTATTTATTTTTTTAATAGGAACCATAAAACATATTCTTACTTCACATGATCTATCTTACTCAGGCCAACACAGAACCCGGAATAATTTAGTCAATAAGATCCCATTTTCCAATTTATCATTTTAAATTTAAAAGAAACATACAAGCATACAATAATTTTGAAATCATAAATTTCTATTCAGAAACAACACTACTAAAAAACGTGTCAAATGCTAGATGGGTTTTCAGAGTGAAAACTTCTAAAACACAGTAATGGTTAACCAGATTTAAGCAATGTGTCTCTCTAAGGCAGACAAGGATACCTTGTTTTTCAAGCCATACCTAGAGGATACCTTCCAGAACTTACTTCTGTCCTCTCAACCCTGGGAAGGAGGATCACAGTAGACCTGCAGCATCTTTGTCACTCAGTGTCTGGAAGAGCATCCCAAGCTGGTCAAGGGATGTCAGGTTCTACTCCTTGGTGAACCCTCACCTCAAATCCTGTGTGCAGTTTTGGGTACCACAATATAAGAAAGATTTAAAGCTATTAGAGAGCATCCAAAGGAGGGCAACTAGGATGATGAAGGGTCTAGAGGGGGAAGCCATATGAAGAACAGCTGAGGTCACTTGCCTTGTTCACCCTGGAGAAAAAGAGACTGAGGGGAGACCTCATAGATGTTTATAACTTCCTTGTGAGGGGAAGAGGAGGGGCAGAAACTGATCTTATCTCTCTGGTGACCAGTGACAGAAGCCAAAGGAATGGCCTGAAGTTGTGTCAGGGAGGTTTAGGTTGGATATTAGGAAAAGGTTCTTCACCCAGAGGGTGGTCAGGCACTGGAACAGGCTTCCAGGGAAGTGGTCACAGCACCAGCCTGACAAGAGTCCAAGAAGCATTTGGACAACACTCTCAGACATATGGTATGATTCTTGGGGATGCCCTGTGCAAGAACAGGAGTTGGACCTTGATGATTCTTGTGGGTCCCTTCCAATTCAGGATATTCTATGATTCCATGACAGTATAATAAACCTCTATAGAAAACTGCCTGTCACATTTGCAGTGAGGTTGCATGTCAGTGTCCCTGAAGAGCATAAAGTTCCTTCTTCAACTCTGCACCATGTCCTCTCACTAGAGGTTATTTGGAACCTACTTGCATTGTTTCCAGTGGAAACCTAGACACCCAGACATCCTCTGTCATCTAGAAATCAGGCAGATCTCTTCCCAAAGATCAATGCATAAGGCTCACATTCATTTAAGGCATGGAAGGTACTCAGAGCTAAACTGAGCTTCAAATTTAGGTGTCAGAAGTTGAATCCCTCTGCAGTTGTTCAGTCACAAGTTTTGCATATGTAGGCTCCAGTCAATGGAAAAGGAAAAAAGCCCCACCAGAATATGTTTTGTAAGTCTAGTTTAAGTGCCCTGAATTGCTCTGTTCTTACTCTCCTGAACAATGTTAGTATAGTAAGTATAAAGAGGAAGATTGACAACAGGAAGCTGCCTACCTCCAGCTGGGAAGGAAAATCTTATGGTGAATATTGTACTACAAAGCTCTTTCAAGCAGAGCAAACAGACTCATGTTTTCCTTTTAATGTGAAGGCATGAACTGATGCTACTCCTTGTACAGCACATGTAATTTAGGAAAGTTTCCTCTATCAGCTGCCTCAATAGCTAATTGGAAGTGATAAACCACTCCAGAGATTTTAGGTCTACTAAATTATTCCCTGGGGGGGGTGACTGGCTAGAGAGGAAAACCTTGGTAATTAAGATTGTGAATTAGACACCTCAGTTAAGAAGACTGAACATCAGCTAAGGAGATTTAAAGAAAAAAAGTATAAAACATTACAGCTAAGAGAAAGTGTTATTACTGTATATGAAAAAATACAATTAAATTGGATCTTTTTTTTCACCCTAATGGAAATTTTTTTTCCTAATTTAAGCATAATGCATATATTTTAGGGATCCTTCAGGCTGCCAAAACTTTTGAAATTATACCCATGTGTGTACCTAATTTTTCGTCTGATTTGTAAAATACCAGTTACTGGATATTCCGGTCATTCTTTACTATGACTGTGAATTGGGTCACACAGACCATTAAATCAGTCGTAAAAGGGTTATGGTCTGAGAAAGAGTGGAAAGGTAAATAACTACTGCTTGGTCTTTGCTAGTGAAATTGATGACACGAAACATGTTATTTACAGATTTTGACAAATTTTATACATGCAAATATAAATATATATATAAATTTAAGAAAGGGTCTTTTTTGATTTGAAACCAAATGTGACCTTTAAAAAAAAAGAGGGGAGGTGAGAGAAATGATTAATGGTCTTAATGAATATGTAGAACAGGAGAGCTGGAAAGGTTACAAGTTAAATCATTTTTCTGTCTGTAAATGCAAATAGTTCTTTGTACAGTTAGTTATGCAACACTGATGCAGGAATATTTGCAAATATTTTCACAAATCCTATTCAAAAGCCACAAAATGCCAACACATACTGTTGGTCAGTAAACAGATTGAGAGACACAGAGGGCAGTGTGGAATTATAAGCCAAGGAAAGAGCCAGAACGCTGCCATTAGGAGTGAGAGGAGGCAGAACAGAGCCAAGAAACTGAAGAAAAATGATATACTAACATATTAGAGATCTGTGGATAAAAATCTTGACAAAGTCTTCTTTCACAGCTTCTGCGTGCTAAATTTCTACTGCTAGTCTGTTGCTGTTGGAGAACTTGCTCCCTATAAACTCTTGGAAGCTGTATGAAGGTAAAAGCCTTTATTCACTTAAACACTTTAACTAGTTTCTGATAAGAACAATTTAGTGAAATGAACTAATATATTTTGCCTGGATCTACCTTTGTTCTAACACTTTGTTTGTAATGTTTATAGGCAGGCTTTGCAGATGTGCTCATAATCTAATATCAAAACAGAAGCAAAAAGTTGTGTAGACCAGATGTACCATAGAAATACATATAAAGTATTAGATGCTACATATGGAGAAGTGTATGACAATTTCAGAAATATTCTGAAGAAAGGAGGCAGAAAACAGTCTTTTAAGGCACATTGTAGACTCTGTGATCTTGTTGTAGTCTTCTTTGAACACAAAATATGGCAAAGGTTTAAAGATAATTTTATAGGCTGTCTTTAAGAGTGCACTTATTTGAATAACGTAATTTGGGATATACTGACTATGCAACTTTCTTCACTCGAAATTATCCAGATCTTCCATTAATATACTGATTCTTTTAATAATGATTTAATTCTGCTTGTATAGTTCTAGCTACAACTGTAGTTTGGTGTACCTGAATTTTGCAGTTGGTTGAGAAGCAGATCTTTCTAGAAGATAAAACACAGTGTGAGTGCTGTGTTTAACCTGACCATGACTGTTCTCAGAAGTCTTGCAGGAAGTTTTTCTTTAGAAAAGGTGGTTCTACAGTCCTATACTCTAGTATTTACAAAGAGTTCGAAAGACATATGTAAGACTTCTCTGGATGCAGCAAAATCAGCTGGCAAGGAGATTTTACCTGGGAACAGGTGTCAACTGATAGGAAAAGCAAAGAGAGAAAACAGAAGTCACTGTAATCTAAATGTCTAACAGATGCTAGTAGCAGATCTGTTCATGACTGATAATTTTTGGTACATCCTTACCCAGCACACCTCTTTGAGTGGTCAGACTATTATTTCTTCTTTGTACATTTGCCTAAAACTATCAGGCTAGTCTGAATAATAAACCTAATAAAATTTGAATAGAAAACTTACATGTTCAATTTATTTCCCTGGTTTCTTAAAATTTGCATTCCATTTACCTAGTAGTGAATTTTCTCACATGACCAAAATAATGCAAATTCTTCACTGGCTCAAGTTGTCCCTCTATGTAAAAGGGACAGATAAATATTCACAGGCAATTTATGAAATTATTAAACTCTTTTCCCTTCTGAGAATCAAAATCAGATATTCCTACTTGATAACAGTTTCAACTTCGTAGTTACTGACCATGGCTTTGAGAGCCAAACATTGAATCCTCCACTTCTAGAGACATATGAGAGCTGGTTCATGGAATAGTATATACATGGACAGAACAGTTTAGTCTTCGGATGACTTGATAAAGAATTTACATTGCTGTGGTGGTGCACTGGGTTTTGGAACCAGTTCACCTCATAACCATTTGGAAGAAGAAATAGATGGTTGAAACATTTTGCTTGTCCTACCTACCTGCAGTCCACTAATTACTGTATTGTTTTCTTAACTTACCCTGTGTCGCTGGGGGGGGTCCGGTGCTGCTCAGCACCAGCACGCCGCGACCCTCCCGGAGACAGAGCATCCTGCAGAAAACAGCTCTTCCAGGGGTGCTGGCAGATCTCCCTGGGCGATGGGCGATTCCAGCAAGTGCAGCACCTTCTCTGCTACAAGTGATTTCAGCTCTCGTGATTCAGCTCCTTGTGAAATCGCCCAAGGCAAACACGGGGACAGAGAGACAGGAGCCTCGCATGGCAGCTCCGCAGAGGTCGCCATTATGGCCCGAGCACCCTGCGAAGGGGAGGCCAGATACTGACACTCCCTTTCATTGGCAAAAGCCGGGCTTTTTATGGGGAAGGTAGGGGGTGGGGTAGAAATCAGTTGGCCAACAGGGTACAGGCTATTACCATGAAGAAACAAGGCGTGTTGGGATCTCACCCTGCCCCTGGAAGGTAGCTGATCTCTGACTTCTCCAGGGGAGTGCAAAAGGCCCCTGCCTTGAGGGCTCCCAGCCCCCCACAACCCTGCAGCTAGAGCCTTAAAGTCTGCACTGCATAATAACTATGTGGAGGAGTTACAGAAATCACAGTTATTTGACATAAGAATTAAACGAGGAACAACATCCTCTATTATTTCAGTTTAACATAAACAAACAGTGAAGACTGAAATGTCATTCATGGAGACCACTCTAAAGGGGAAAAGTGATTTTTGTAGTTGAGAGAAATTTACAGTAAGAAAAAAATGTTTTTTTCTTATATACTTTATGTATTGTGACTTAACAGTTTACTGATGGTTGCATAATACCTTGGAAATGACAATTTAATAAAAATGTTTTTCAGACTGTGAGCAATGTTTAAAACTTAATTCTGAGAGCCTAGAAAATTATCAGTTATAATTAATTTAAGCAAGTTTCTAATTAGCTAACAGAAGTGGAACAGATTTGAGTTGATGTGAGATATTTATTTTAATAGAATCAATTCTTACTGTTTTAAAAATTCTTTAGCCATTGCAGATGTTGTAACTCACTATAAGCTGTTCATTCTGTCCTTAAGCATCCAGACACTTGGTTGCAATGCATATGCAAATGTTTCCAGAAGAAAACAAATCTATGTTGATCCTCCATTATCATGACAAGTAGTAATACTATTCTTTTCACTAAATTGAGCTTATACATGCTTTTACAGTTTGTGTAGGATTTATTATACTTGGCTGAACTTATGTGGATAAAGTAGGATCCAGTCTGAATTTCGTCTGAAACCTGAACTGAATTTTCTGCTTTTCCTTCTTAGATTGATTCAGATTAGACTTTCTACTCTGTACATATAGTTAAAAGTCTATAACATATACTTATGAGTCTATAATTGTTATAAATCTATAATATTGTTGTGGTCTATATTCATTGTGGAATCTATGCTTTTGTGCTTCCTGTCATTACATGTTTTAAATGACTTTTTAGCCAATTTGCTGGTTGAGATCTGATGGTCCAAATTTGCTGATATCATGGTTTAAAAAAATGTTGTACAAGTCCTCATATGTGTAGCAGATCACTAATAGGAAATCTCAAAATATATGTTTTTCAATTCTGGATCTGAATATCAGTGTATATGTCCTAGGGCCCAAGTAACAGAAAATCCCTTGAATGCTGTCAGATTTTGCCTGTGTTTTGCATTTTGCTAAACAGATGGGGAGCAAACACTCTGTACTTCCTTCCTAAAAGAGGTATAGAGGAAGAGTCTAATAATAATCATGTAAATGAATGGCATTTCTGCTTGAAACGTTTTTGAGAGAGCACTGTGCACAAGCAATAAGCTGGTATAATTGACTGCAGACTGTAATTTAAAGATATTAATACATTATAAAGTAGACCTGTCTTCCCTTCCAAAACTGAATAAGGAGGTCACTGGATTATTTTTCTTTAATGAAGTCTGTGACAGGTATTTCCGACAGAGAGATAGTAATATCATCAAATCCAAATATTAATATTTAAGATGTTAACCTTAATCATGGCCTTTTTTTTTGTCTTTTTTTTTAAAGTAGGGATCTGTTTCTTGTGTGTTGTTTTTAAGCAGCTGGCAGAAAAATTAGTCTCTGAAGCTATAGGACCCACTGCCATTTATGCCTTTTTTTTTCGTAGAGAAACTTTAAGGTAGGCATTTCCCAATTCAGTGAATCAAGTATGTTTTTCATTTGGCTTTTTTTTTTTAACTTACAGAGTTCTTGTTTCCTCCACCATTCCTGGATAGTCAAGTTCAAGTAAAGGACTCCAGGAAATATATCTCCTCTGCTGCCCTGATTGATTAGGAATCAAACAAAATTATCACTGGAAGAAATTATTTCCTAGGAAGAAATTCTTTAATGTGAGGGTGGTAAGGCACTGGAACAGGTTGCCCAGAGAGGTTGTGGGTGCCCCATGCATTGGAGTGTTCAAGACCATGTTGGATGAGGCTTTGAACAATCTGTTCTAGTGGAAGGTGTCCCTGCCCATGGCAGGGGGGTTGGAATGGGCTGCCCAGGGAGGTGGTGGAGTCACCGTCCCTGGACGTGTTTAAGGAAATACTGGGTATGGCACTCAGTGCCATGGTCTAATTGACATGGTGGTGTTTGGTCATAGGTTGGACTCAATGATCTCAGGGGCCTTTTCCAACCTAATTCTGTGATTCTATGAACTAGATGGTCTTTAAGGTCCCTCCCAACCCAAGCTATTCTGTGATTCTACAATCATTAAGATCCTGGATCATGATACTCTTGTGCAAGGTAAGACAAGGGCAATGTCCACTCTGCCCTTCCAGAATCCAGCAGGAATTTTGTGATCCATGTTGCACCTTTCACACAGTGTGTTTTTGAACACTATGCCTGTGCTTTGCATCAGACTTTTAATGTAAATAGAATGTGCTTTGAATTGTCTTTGCCAATTGCAGCCTGCACACTGTGCCTGTTTTATTGCTCACCTTGTGTCAAGAGTTAGCTGATGGATCAGAAACTGCAGCCAGTTATTCTTATAGCTGATCATCCAGAGTACTATTTGAGTAGAATTATTTGTAAGCAAATAATATTTTGAAATTTATTTCCAGCTTATATTCTATGCCTTAATGTACTTCAAGTGTGTGCTTACTTCAGAGATCTTTTTTGTGCCTTAAAATCTCATATCAAAAATATGCAGCCCCCTTTAGAATCATGAACTGTGTAGGAAAGGGCTTGTTTCAGGACTAAGCTCATGGATGAATGGATTCATGCTGAGCAAGTAGAGCTAAGAATTTCAATACTTTTTGTCAGTTGGAACCTCATTACCTTTTTTGAAGACACAAGGCTTGTTTCAGAGTTCTGATTTATTTGTTATTTTTATTCCTAATTGAACAAACCATTTACCTATATTCACCTTCTAGTACGTGAGTTTGTTCCTCCTGACTTTGAGAGTTCCATATTTGGGACAAATTCTGTCACATTAAAGGATATATGAAATTGTAATAAAAGACTAAACATGCCTGATGTTTAAATCATATATCTACATGCTTTTACATAGACTTATCTGTTTTGTATCCCATAACTAGGAAGCATAAAACTTCATGATGCATTCTGTAACAAACAAAACTAACTGGATATTTTCTGAGAGAGCTGTCAGCAGAAAATCTATTTACTGAGCCCAAATTGTTTTTATTTTTGCATTTTATTACCATATTTACTTCTATGGATTTTATAACGATCCTCTGCAGTCATTCTTGGTTACATTCTTGCCTAGCTACTCTACATCAGAGACCCAATACTTTTTTTTTTTAAGCTTGGGTGGTGGCTGGTTATTACAGGTTCCTGGTTTGTGGGATGCCAAAATTTTGGACTTGTGACCAGATCATTTCAGACCACATGGCAAGATAATTTTGGATAAGTGTGCCGGAAGAACTGCTTATAAGATACCAGAAGCAAATATGTCTAATAGAGCCAGGAATATGAGAGTATTTTTTGTCATGGAGATGGGAACTTGAAGTACTTGACAGACTTAATCTGACCCTGAGTACTGTCACAGGGAGGTTGGACATCAAGAGATTTCACCGATTTTTATCATATTATGGAAGGTATTTTGTATGCTCCCTGGAAGAGTATATATTTACACAACAAGGAAACTGAACATGACTTATATGGAAAATGCATCAGTCGAGTAATGTTAAAGCCCCAATCGATCAGTGTTAGATTTGAGTATAATCATGTAGGTATGATTATGACCAGAAATCACTCAAAAGGTAGAAGGAAAGTACCAAGAACATTGTTTTGACCTAAAAGTTCTGTATATAATGCAATTCCTTCAGTGAAGAAACAGAATGCCTTCACTAAATTGAGCAAGATTGGAGAATGGACAGCTCTTTGTAAAAACAGATTAACAAGGCAGTAGCAAACATCTTCATGTTATCAGGATTGCCTTGACAGTGGAAAAGAACAAATCACTCTCTGTGAATTTGAAATTACTTTCTAATGTTACTCTCTAAACATAGCTGTTTATCTCTGGACAGTAGGAATTAACATCACACTACTTGATAGCAAAGACTGACCTGTTGATTTATTTGAGGGATTAAGGCCAGTGCTACTATGCCTTTTGCCATAAAAGGAAGAGGTGAGAGTAGAAAAAAGATTTGCCACCCTCAAAGTCATAACAAAGTATTCTTAAAGATACTATAGTCTTTGCCATAATAGCTTTTGTGGTCCAAGTTTAAAGGAAAAAATTATCTTTCCAAGATTGGCAGTCTATTAGTAATTCATGATTTGTTCACTTCTCTAATTTTGACTACCATGTTTTCTAGTTTGGTTTCTCTAGGGTGGTTTATTTAGAAGAACTTTCAATGTATGAAGAAGTGAAAACTTGGTCTTATACATGTGGCCTCAACAAAAATCCCTAATTATGTCTGATCAGAGAAAATACCTTTTATGAAGTAATAAGAAACTGAAGCCCCAGGGGTTTATGTATAACAAAATACTGTACCCACATGTAGTATTTAGGAATTTGGAGTAGAATCCATGAAACCGGACACATTTCTCAAAATCCAGGAAGGCTCACAGTAACTAGTTAATCCTGGCACTTCATGACGAGTTAGTACAGAAAGGCAGAAGCATGACACATGGTCTCCACCCACAGTATGAGAATACTGGATATAAGATAGATCCAGTCCAAAAATAGGTATATACATTACACCTACCTATAGATCCATCAGCTTGACCTTAATAGGTCACTATTGTGGCTATCACCTGCAAGAATGCACCTACAAGCTATTTTCAAACTGAAAATAGCTTGTCTTCCACCAGTTTGGGCCGCTGTCAGGTTAACTCAGCTTGACTCATACTGATGTACTGCAGATAATCCTTTTAGATACTGACAGATGGTTCTCTACGTTCACTGTATGGCCACAGAGGAAGGATCAAAAGGTCGAGTCCCACACCTTCTTTGACCCAAACCTGCAATTCCCACCTCTCCATCCTGAGTACAGACTGGGATGGATGCATAGCTGAGGTTGAAACAGGGCCATATTGCACAACCAATAATGAAAGTTTGGACCAGCAAGAAAAAAAAAAAGCATAAATATTTCATTGTAGACAGGCCTTGTGGGCATATTAGGAACAATAAAACATACTGTGTTGTGACTCTTTCTTTAATCCTTTTATGAATTTTATCTTGTGACTCTTTTGTGCAAACAATGTAAGTAGTTCGACACAGTAGGAATCAAGACACCTGCAAAAACTCAAACAAAATGTAGGTGAAGGCATCTGGATCACATTTTTAAGTCTTAAATTTTGCTTAAGTTGCACTTCATGATTAGAACACAATATTGAATATAGCCCTAAAACTCTTCTGAATAATATTGTGCTCAGAAATTTTTAAAAGTTATTTATGCTTTCGGAGTACTCTTCCCTCTTGCTTTCCTCCCTACACCACATACACTTAATTAGGGCTCTTCCTTCTAGAAATTACAAACTCAATTTGGTTCGCTCTAGGATTTTGAATTTTAAGGGAAAAAGTAATGTCCAAAATTATTACCCAGTAATATATACAGCAGTGGTAATTTGATGCTAATGACCTTTTTTTGAAAAAAATTCTTGCCATTCCTTGAAAGTTACAATACTACTTTTGGTACATATAATTTAAAGGCCTCAAGTCTCCAAAGATTTATTGTCAGGATTAATTTTAAACATCTGCTTAGGTCATTGATTTTTATGAGGTTACTTGTGCTCAAAGTTAAGCATGTGAATATTTTATGTAAGAACAAGCCATGACTTGCTACAGCCTAACAGGGTTAAATTAAAAAAAAAATATTAAAAAAGTTTAAAATAGAACAGTTGCAAGAGCTACATTACAAGAGCCCCAGTAAAATATGTTACTGCACTATTTGCAATGCTTTGAAATAATATTACTTTTTCAGAAGTGCAAAAGTCATATTTTTGCTATTTAAAAAATCAAATTAGAATTTAAAATGTAAGTATAATTATGCTAAGATAATACATACAAACAAATGGGGTTAGTCCAAGAGCTCAAGAATTTCTCCAACATTCTTTTGGTCAAAATAGGGTTTGTTGTTATATATACATATATGCACCCATACATATTCATGTCATAAAAGGGAATGTTTTGTTTACTTTTATTGCTTGTTCTTTATTATTAGACTTACTGTGGGTTAAGCCCCATAGGCAGGTAAGCCCTGCACAGCTCACAGTGAGATGGAGGAGAGAATCAGAGGAGTAAAAGGGAGGAGCTCGTTGGTTGAGATAAAGACAGTTTAATAGGTAAAGCAAAAGCGGCACACACCAGAAAGCTGAAAAGAGGGCAGGTTTAGATATTAGGAAGAAATTCTTTACTATGAGGGTGGTGAGGCCATGGAGCAGTCTGCCCAGAGAGGTTGTGGAATATCCCTCACTGGAGGTACTCAAAACCCACCTGGGTGCAGTCCTGTGCCATGTGCTCTAGGACAATCCCGCTTGAGCAGGGATGTTGGACCTGATTATCCCACCCAACCTGACCCACTCCATGATTCTGTGAAATGAACAATTCCATATCTGCAGGAAAAAATTCTTCTGACTCTTTGGAAATATCTTAGGCACCTGCAGAAGTTTGGGAGAGTGTACCCAGGGTGTCTATCAATACATATATCCTTACAAACAGTGCCTATCAATAGGTCTAGGTCCAACAAGAGCTTCCTAGAGTAAGTGTATAATTGCAGGTCTGTCTGAAATTCCCACTTGAAGAGGTTCTGGGATAATTTGTTGAATGCACTGTCTGAAACCAGATAGTAGCTCAGTCAGCCACCTTGTCTCACTTCAGTACCCTGTATCATCTTTGCTGACAATAGATGTGAAGTTCTGGAACCACTCTGGGAGTAGAAGCCTGAGTGGGCTGGATACGTGCACAGGCATAGCCCTGACATGCTGCTAGTGTGCAAATGTAACTGAATTTTCTTGTTACACAGCAATTACTTTCATTCCATAAAATTTGCTAGATGCTCAGCCTGTTTACAAACAGCAATTTCTTTTCAAAGAGACTGGGGTTTTTCTAATGCAAAAAAGATAAAGAGGTTATCCCCATGTAAATATATTCATTCTCTTTTGTGAAAGCTGAATTTAAGTATTTAAGCATTAATGCCTTTCACCCACCCAGTGCTTAACACCATTTCTCCCTGTTTCTTAATAGACATGTGCAATCTAGTCCCAGGTGAAATAATGAGCTACAACCAGAGTTATAGCAGTTGGTGGGATATCCTTCCACTTTATTGAGTTTATCTTTATCAACTCTAGCAAGGTCATTCCTGACAGATTTTGTCAGATCTGTTCTTAAGGGCTGCCAATCTTGAGTCTCTACAAATTAGTTCAGTAACCTATTTAGTTCTTAGAAGTCCTTCTGATAGAAAATCTTCCTCAAAGTCTAGCCTAAAATTTTCCTGCTTCAAGTCTGATATTTTCTGACTTTTCTACTACGGACACTGGAAACAGAAGCTTTTTACATACCTTAAGGTAGTTATCATGTCTTCAGTTTTCTCTTCAGGTTTTAACAACTCCTCATACTAAAACTCTCTTACTAAGCCGTAGGAGTGAGAACTCTATCACTCTTATGGGGTTTTTATCTAGATTTTCTCAAACTGTATCACATCTTGGTTCTGCAAATATGAACAAGCTATCTTTACAATAGAGAATATGTATTTTGAGAATATAAAGCAGATTTCTAAAAGGTTAAATTGCTAAATGAAAATTAAGTGAAAAAAATTATGGATTTTCCACATGGGGAATTACCATAAAACATATGGATAGAAATAATTGTGGGGTTCTGCCAAATCAGCTTTGAATCTGAGTTTTCTTCAGTATTGCAGAAGTTCGGTGAACATCATCCTCTAGTCACATATTCAACAAAGCTATGTAATCATGTACATCAAAAGTACCGTGGGAAAGAAGTTTTTATTTCATTAAGAAAGTGGACTGATAAACAGGTTCATAAAAAAATAGGCCAAGGGTTCCTGAGTTCCATATACCAATGGATCCCATCCTTCTTGGATTCTTTTCATATCTTCATGATACTTGCTGGCACAAAGCTTGCACATCACCTCTGATCATTCTCCCACAGCCAGTTGCTGGTTGCAATTTGTGATTTAAAATTGAGGTATAGATGGAAGGAAAGTGTGAGGAAAAGATTTGCATTAACACCTTTTCCTGCTCATTTTCTCCCCATTGTTTGGGATCACAAAAGCAGCAGCATCTTGCATAGCAATGATGTCAGGCATACAGTTTATTACATGAAACTCTTAGAGAATACTTATTCTTCCACCTAGAAAGTTCTTAAACTACCTTTTGTCAGATTTTGAGAGGCAGCCTAGGGAAAGTTCAATTTATACTTGCCCTGTGCTTTATATTTTTTATCTACATAATGCAACTGATCAAAGAATGATTTTTGTTCTGATCCTGGTTCTTATATTGTTACATTATACATTTGTTTTAATGATGACTTAATTTTGTGTAATTAATTTCTCCATAGCAAAAATCAGTATCTATAATTATTGCATTTCTTAACATCTTAATGGCTTCCCTTATGTCACTAGTTTTCCTCATTTTTTGTTATTTTTTGTCTTTTCTCTACTGGTTGATCATATTTTGCAATTTCCCTTCTTCCCATTACCATTCTTTGTTTTGTTTCACAGATAAAGGAAAATAAAGGGAATGACACAGAAAACTATTTCCACTTTTTGTTTGGGCTGCTGTGTTTACGTAATACTCTTTCTGTCCTTATTCTTCATCTGTCTGTCTTTCTTGTGTGTTTTAGGATAGTGACTGTGCTTGTTTTGCTAATGCTGCTAATGTTTATAACAACATTCCTGAAGTTTTATTTTCCTTATTGCAGTTCCTGTATTAGAAAAACCATATAACAAAAATCTGACACTTGTACTGCCCCTTCCTTCTGGTATGCCACTGAGATTCCACTCAGATGGCGCTTGGAAAAGGCATTGCCTAGTGCATAAAATTCATCAGGAACCAGTAATAATTAGGTAAATATTGTTTATGCCCCTGATTACAGTAACTTTCTTATCATGCTGTCTATGGTGGGATAATTTCTTCTTCATGTTTTCAGCCTCTCTGCTAATATGCCGTTGAGCAACTGAAAGAATATTTTGTGAATGTATAAAATTAGAAGGGAACATGTGCTCTTTATGGCTTTTGATAACTAGCCACGGCCACTATAATGTCCTTCGTTTTACCTAAAAGTTTGTCCTTGAACAAATTCTAGGCCTCTTCTGTTCTCATTGTGCTTTGTGATGATCTTTGCCTTTTCATTGATTCAGCACTTACCTTTGAGCCTTACTTTTCAAATATGTTGAATTTGCCTTTTATCAGCTTAAAAATGTGAATCTCATGCATATTTACATTGCAAGCTGTGACAGCTTTGGAAGAGGTCAGTTGTGTCAACTGCTCTATACATCCACAAGAAACTCTATTATCTCTTGAACAGACACAGTTTCACAATGTGTAAAACTAAGCATATTTTTCTGATAATATTACCTCCTTATTTTGAAACTAATAGTTTGGAGGTTTAGTTTTACAGTTTTAAATAAGAACAGTCTTAATACTGAATAAGAAGAAGAGTAAGTTTGAAAGAAAAATTTTTGTTCCATTGTGGCTGTCACCAAGAAACAATGTTAGCTTTAAAATTATAGCTGTGACTTCATTGTAATATCTTTTTTTTCTAATTATGGGATGATAAGGGCAAAGAATTTTGACCAAAAAAAAAAAGTCTTTTGTATCAGATATTTCATAGGTTAGAACCTGATTCAAAACTCTTCTCTACAGCACAAGGACACAAAATATTTGCATGTTCCACCTTTAATTTTTTTCTCCTGTTTTGTGTAGCTGGGACTTGGTCTGTGATCTCATTTTTAAAAATTACATCTGTTTATGATGATCAACACTGGGATAAATTATTGGTGAGATTGGATTTCATCTTGAGTTGTATTTAAAGCTCATGGGGAGAGTGAGGGCAAAGGAAAAATTACACTACTACCGTAGGTGAACTCAACCGTGACCTTCAACATTTCAGGCTAAGTGTTGCATGAGAGAGGAAGAGATGAGGCTAGGACAACTGAAATGCTAAAAAAGAAGAAACAAGGCAAGGTTTTACAAAAATATATAATAAAACCAACTTCTAGTGGGAACAGTTTCATTTGTTTTTAGAGAAATCCTAACCTATCCATAGATATGTTCTTAAAGCAATTGCAAAGTACTGCCTGCACTGTTCTCTTTGCTGCTATTTTGCTGGTTCCTATGATCACACTGAGTAATATTGGTCAATTACTTTGATATGAACACTTTTATCTCTTTTACAGTGCCAAGATATTTGGATGTTAAAAGGAATATAAGGGTTATAAGGATATAAAGGAAGTTATACAGCATTATTTTTGGAGCCTCTGATAATGACAGGCTGAATTTATCCAGAAGGAGGCTCTAACATCCAATGAAAAAGAAGATCCAGCTATTCCCAATGCTGAAAAAAGTATTTTGAAACTAGAAATAACTGTAATTTATCACTTATGACAGCATCTGGCAAACACTTTTAACCCTGTTGTGTAACTTTAAATTCTATACATAAGTTAGCAATGAAAAATTGAAGTTACTATCTTCAGAAATGATTAAGGAAGATATTTTAATGCAAAAGCATAGAAAAGGAATTCAAAGGGAAAGAAGGCAGTGCATGACATTTTAAAATTGAATTCAACAGACTTGTGACAATTTCATGAAATATTTTGATAGAAGGAAGAACACTGCCATCAAAATGTTTAATTTTTTAAGTCATTAATACATGCCTCTGTCTCTTGTTAAACTATGGAATATATTGTTTCATAGTCTAGTACAGCAGAATTCAAAAAGGATTTCTGTGAAGCGTTACGAGTAATTACACTTATTTTGTATGTTATGTAAGTTTCATATTTGGGGAATTTACCTTCCTTTAACTATTAGAAAATATTCTGTATTATAGGAAAGAAATTATAATTCCTCTTCAAAAGGAGGTGTTTGAAAGGACAGCATAGGAATCATCAGATATTGTTTCTTGTATCACAGAACCTATATATTTCAGAAAGTTTCCAGTGTTACGTCTTCCATTTCTTCAGCCAAGAAAACAGAAAGAGGAACAAAGGGATTTTAGCCACGTTTTAGACTAAAAAATTTACTACGTTTTGAAGTGCATTTTCTCAGATTTTCTATTGGAACATTTTAATTGCAGCAGATGCTAGGAAGCAAGTTAACCAGAGCTAGAGCTGAATGTAAGCTCTTAGCCCAGGCCTCTTCACTGCACTGGGTGATCTCCTCTGCTGCTATTCATATTCTCAGAGTTTCATCAGAGATTCTTGCAGTGACAGGGAAAACATTCAAACTGATAAAAAAACCAGCAAGAAATAAATCAGCTTATTGTTCCTCTTACATATGTACCCAACGTATCTTCCTGTCACATTCTGATCTTTTTTACTTGCTTTAATTAATAGAAGAGAACTAGCCCGGTTTTTTGTTTCATTGCTATTAAATCATAGGGTGTTCCAAATATCCATAATTCTGTATATTTCAGAAAAAAAATATTTGCACACATTTACAGACTCATTTGAGCAACTTTTAAAATTTTTTTATGCTGAGTACCATCACCCTTGTTAAACAGTGTTAGTGAAAAGATCACTGAAGAAAAGACGGTTTTCATTATCAGTAGCAGTATAAAAATCTGGTCCTTACCCATCTGTCATGTGTTCTTAAACTACCTGGTGCCCTTAATTAGCATAACAAAAGATTAAACTTTAACCTTGTATTGTAGACATTTAATTTTTAAGGAGGTGATTCTATATGGTCAGAAAGCAAGTTGCCATTGCCAATCACATGCACACTGCACCATAGAAATGACAGAAACATGAGCCAGTTTGATCTTAAGAATGGCAGCTACTTGAAAGTAACTTCTTTATTTCTTTACTCTTTACACGCATTTCCACTAAACTACATGCTTTAGGGGAAAAAAGAAAAAGGAATTTTTTTTGTTTTGTTTTATTTCTGTGTAGTGGAAATGGTATTGAAAACTTTGTAGATATCCAGTAAAGGCTCTATTTGGCCACTTCATCTTTTTCTCTCTGTTCCTTTCTGTATTTTTCATTTGTATTTTTTAATTTTCAGGGCCCTTTTAAATGAATAATTCAATGTGAATTACTTCTCTGTTGGAGTTTCTGCAATAAGACTGCAGTGAATATTGCTGTTTGTAGCCCAGGCTCTATCACAAGGCAGAGGAGTTTTATTTCTTTGTGTGTGTCAATTGAAACAATTTATTTGAAGACTTTGAGAGCGAAAGAAAAAGCTAAAAAGAGGCTAATAAAAGTCAATATCTTCCCTTTGAGCACTGTCAATCAATTTGAGTGAAATAGATTCCCTGCCTGTTCAATAAGAAAAGTACTTTGTGTCACAAATGACCTGGAGAATTCTTGGGTGTCCTCATTATCAAGAAATACCTGGTGTTTCAGTCTTACATTACCTATTTAATTGGCAGTGGCTTATTTGTATTAAGCTATCTGTTTCCATTAGACAATTTAGAAGAAAATATTACTTTATTAAATTATGTCAAACTCAAAAATAAGTGGCAGTTCCCATGACAAAAAGTGCTATGGTAAGTCTGGAATTATTTGGCATTAAAACAGCATGGTAAGTTGAGAATGTATAGTGGATGTTTAATCAACTTGGCAAAGACATAGGTTTGACATCTTTGTAATACTTTGTCCTATTCAAAGAGAGATTCCATTATATGCTTACTCTCTCCTCTCTGGCTCATATTTTAGTGGTAATTGTAACGGTAAAAAATAAATAGGAAAATGTAAATTTACTTAAAGATCTTTTTCAATTCAGTGTTAAAAACATTCAGCTTGTATATTGAATCCAGCTTTCCTGACAATATTCATCATGTAAGTCACACTGGGACTTTAAAAAAGCAGAAATATTATTTTTTAAATAAATGAGGGGTTTTCTTCTAATAAATTACTCTAAAACCTCTCTTCTTTTATGGGATATATAGTTGCTATATAGTTAGCACATCATGCTACAGTGGCCTTCAGTTGGGAAATGCTAAGGACTATTTTGTCCGAACTTTCATAACAGGCTTGTTTTATCTGTTTTTTGACTTAATTTTTTTTTGTAGTTTTAATTTCCAGTCTTTAGGCTTGTTTTTTCACTCTTTACTTTGTTGATCAATAAAAACATACAATCTCTATGCTAAAAAGTGTTAGAAACTGTTCCTCTGAGGCATCTAATGAGATTTTTGCTTGTTTTCAAGGCTATTTAGAATGCTTCCTAGTCCTTGTTAACACCAGTCTCCTTGAGGGAGATATGTTAAACCCCCACACATTCTGTTCCATGCCTACCATAAATGTTGTATAATACATACATACAATATACTGCTTGACTGTAATTTGTTCCCTAGTTGATGGCAGGCCCCAAAGATCTTTTTTCTGCCTACAATCCTTTGACAAATGATCCTCTTCCTACATAGCCAACTTCTCTGCTAAATACTCTATTATTAATACTGGAGTGAGGGTAGAGAGAAAATAAATGTCTAGCAAAATTTTCTTATAGAAAATTGACACAGGACAGCAGGCCTGCTTTCAGGAATTAATAAATTTTATATATGGACTATTGCAGACAAGACTTGAATTGTCGAAAATAGTTGTGCCTGTTGGTAAAGGCCTAAAAATGTATTCTTAGATGTCTTACCACTTTATTTTCCCTTCTTGTGGTGCTACATGGAGAATGTTTTATTCTGGACTATGTAATGACTGTTGTCCTTTTGCTTTGTTATGCCTACATGTTAAAGACAGGGAAAAACAACTGACATACACAAACTTTTTTAGGTTAAGTAGGTTAAGTATCTCCAACTTCAAAGCATAGCTGGAAAGCATGGCATTTTTACCCACCAGACTCCAGCTGCTCTTCTTGTGGTCACACATATAAAGAGTAGATGACTAATGAGAAATTCATATTTTCTCAAGAACTCCCCATTTAAGGAAAATTCCAAGGTGACATTTCTAACTAATTTTTCTCTTTACCCTTGACAATGCCTCAAAAAGCACTCTATTCTGTCATTAGCTTCTTCACTGAGAAACTGGGGTGCAGTTTGCCACAGAGGTGTCATAAGTTTAAATTTATATTCTTCTCCATATGTGATAACTGAAGATGGTATTTGGTCCCCCACTAAGTTAAATGAACGTTTCAAGTGTTCCCTCTTTTGAGTCAGCTAAAATATCCTACAGTTGATTCAACATCTGTAGAAAGTGAATGTCCAGTCACTCATTAATTAACTAATTGTATCTTGTGATAACATTACTCATGGTGAGTTCATTTGCTACTGCTGTAATTGTTTTAAATGCTTTGGTAAGATTTCCAGAGTAATTCAGAATTACTTAGGTGGATCCATGTTGCTGAGAATCCCCCGACACACTGAGTATTGCAGTACAGTGGAAAGCATCAAAATCCTCATCAGACTGACTAAATGCCTTACTGTTCAGAAAAATGACTATGCAGAAAAGGAAATAAAGAAGTCAGTGCAGAGGCAGAGCAAGCCTTCCTCGCTTCTGTGCTCCGCTTCAGATTATCAGACAGATCTTAAGAGTAGGCATCACGTTCCTTACCTGGGATGACAATAAGGTGGCCTTCATGGCTGAGGTACAGAAAGGGACTCTAGTTGAATGCTGTTGCCATAGGGTGGGCAAGCAGCACTTCTAGAACTTACTGACAAATAAGGGACTTTTCATTGAAAATGAGAATAGCAGGATTGGCTCTTTTATTCACTAAATTGTACAGGTGACTACTCTTTTGCCATGTTTACATGCAAAACACAGGAAATGCATTTTTGTTTTCAAGCTGTTGAGTTATGTGATAATGCACCCCATGCTCTTCACAAGCAGGACAGAAGTTTACTGGCAGTCTAGAAAAAAACAAGAGAGAATTGAACTTGAAATAATTCATCTGTTGTTTGGAAAGCAGTGATGTGAGACTGAGTAGAGAGCCAAGGAACCATAAAAGGGGGAAGGATAGGGAAGGGACACTCTTGCACTGTTACTCTGAGTTATATAAGTATTTCAAGAAGCTATTAATATGCATACCAAAAACTCTGTCTTTTTTCTAGTTTTCTTTAGGGACAAGAAACAAAACCAAACCAATCAAACAAAATGCTGCCACGCTGTGCAGAACTGTAAAGGAGAGAGAAAGTGCCTTTCCAATACTCTACCCTTACATTTCCAGAGAACTGAGACGTGTTTTGCTGGAAAAGAAAAATCAGTTTAAGCAAGATTTTTGTGGCTGGTGTACTAGCATTTCTCAAACATTCTTCCAAAGCAAGACTCAAAGTATGGCACATCACTAAACTTAAATTTCAATTTTAGTATTTATTATTGGATTTTTCAACTGTATGCTTTCCTTCAGTACTATAAATTAACTTTTGTAACAAGGGACTAGTAACATGTTACTCCATTACACTGACTCCATCTCACAACATAAAATGATGAGAAACTGAATATATGCAATTAAGTGACTCAGTATTAGAAATTGAAGGATGACGCTGAAATCTGCCATAAAAAATAAGATAACTGTTTCATTCCTTTTGTTAAGACACTTTTAGCATGGTTTCTAAAAGGATGAACTGCAGGACAATATTTACAATCTCTATGACTGAAGCTTGAGAATAAAATAGGAATAATGTTTTCAAAATATCTGAGTGTATCATTACTCTCTGCTTAAAGAAAATAAAGTACTTGACAAAGGAGAGATGGTATAATGCAAAATGATGAGGTCAGAAGACATGGAAATTCCAGGAACTAGAAATTAAGGAATTGATGGGAAATCAAGAAAAGGTTCCATGAGGAAAATTACACTTCTCTGAATGCACCTGATGTACATGGGAGTAATGATGAAATTTTGAGAGCGACTGCAGTGAAGACAAATGCAAGTGGATAGAAATATACCCTTATCAAGCTGATAACACAGGTGGAAGATAAAATATTGGAGGGTGAGGGAAAGACTCTAGGACAAATAAATCAGAAAAATAAAATGTGATTTCTAATGAAAGACTGCATTATCTAACACTAAAGAGTATAGGGATAATGGCTAATGGATTCAGGAGCTGAGAGTTCATGGAGTGACACTAAGCAAAAAGAATAAGAATTTAAATATTTTAAAAGTACTTATAGAGATTGCATGCTAAGCAGCTGTTTGATTTTGGTTTGGTTTGTTTGTGTTTGTTTTTCATAAAGGGACATTTCTATAATAACAAAATAGTGAAGAATATTGGCAAGGAGTTGCTACAACTTACTCTTTGTTAAGCTGGCTTCTACCTAAAGAGTCTAAAAAAGACATATGATGAAGCTTCTTCATTTGATTGAGTTTGAAGTCTCCCTTTTGCAACTATTATACTGTATTTCTCTTCTATATCTCCTTTAGAAACTTGGGTGGTATATGAGTGCTATAAATCATAGAGGTAAATAAGGAATATTATCATTATATCATACAATATGAGAACATGGAAGGATCTAAAAAAATACTCAGGTAATAAGTTTAAAATAAGCAACTTTAATACTTTTTTCACTCAGCACAAGACTTTCCAAAAAGTCAAAAAATTTTCAACAAGCTCATGGAGAAATGGTTGGTGGCCATCAGACATCACATTTCAAATAGAAGTTCCAGCTGTAAAAGGCACACACTGTAGTTTCCTGGAAGAACAAGGCCAGTCCTATACACACCCTGTTTTATATTCTTCCATACATACAAGTTATGGCCTACTATTAGAGGTGCTGTACTTTACTCTTCCTGCACTTATGGCTTTATAGACTTAATTTGGTAAAACTTAGGTAGCCCAGAATCTGTGAAATAATTTATTTTGGAAATAACCAATCTTTGATTTCCAGATGATATTTTTCTGGTACAACTTTTTTTTATTAATTTTTTTCCTACTATTGGAAATTCAGTTCTTATTTTGATTGAAAATGAACTCTGTTTCAGCAGTGACTGATCTCATGTTTAAACTGTTTTTATTAATGATTGTGTTTGTAGGTCTGGAATGGCTCTCAATACATGAGTTTAGGAAGCAAAGGCTTAATATCATTCACAGGTAATATCTGAACTCCCTAAAAGAAGAGCTAAATCAGGTGAAGCTATAAAACACAGACAGAAGCATGTTTCATGAGGTAATATTTATAGATCTAGTATTAGAGAAATTTCTAGCATAGAGTTCCTATCATTCCTAGAAAGATTTAAATGTACATTTGCAAATATTCCAAGTATTGTGAAGTACTTAGCTACTCAATAGACAATACATATCATTCCTGTCCTATGAGTTACCGTGCAGTAATCTAAATTTATAAAAAAGTGTTTATAAAGTATTAATGTTAAGGGTAATAATGAGCCTTTTATCCAGATTGGTTGCATAAATATAGATGAATGGTTTTCTTAAAATAAGAGCAACAACAACAAAACAAAGCAAAACCACACTCATATTTTCTGGGTTTGGATTGCCTGTATGTAACCTGTAAGTAAATTGAGTTTCCCTCAGTATCAAAGAACAAATTTATATACTCTGAAAGTGCCTGGACTCTATAGCCCAAAAAGTAAATGAAAAATTATATCAAGCTCAGCAAAAAGTTTCTCACACAAAACCCGTGGTCATGCAAAACTGAAGTCAACAGAGTGAAAAAGCAGTCTAACTGAGCATTTCATTTTATAGCTGTATTGCTAAAGTGGTACAGAGAATATTTCCTTTCTAAAAGAATACCTCATTGGTTTAGCTCATCCTTGCATTATCTTGTAGAAAGATCAGTTTCAACATAAATCTTAGCAGGAAGATAAGGGACTTGACTGTACATTTTCAAATTGCCATAAAAGAACTAGGTGTTCCAAAGAAACATCTATTTCCCCAAACATTTTACATTAAACAACTCTCCATAATACCTTTCATTATGCCAAAAAGATGAATGGTTATCTTAATAATAATTCAAGTACCATGGAGGGTTCTCTACTTCAGCCTAAACAATCCCAACTCAGTCTTTCTTCAAAGGAGAAGTGTTCCTGTCTTCTGATAATTTTCATGGACTCTTCCTCAAGTGAGGTCTATTTTGCTCTTTATAAGTGATATGCATTTGTTTATCTTATATACTATTTTCTCCTCCTGTTCTGTTGAAGAATGGGAGTGAGAGAGCACACAGTGTATGTGTGTGACATGTTCCTATGTATCAGGATATTAAAGCTTCCAAGCAAACTTCCAATGCTGTGTTCCCAGACATTTCCATATTACAATTAGATAGCACTATTTATAAGTGCAGATGAATGATTTTAGTAACTTAATCCCGTCTCAAATACAAATGGAAATCTTAAGGAGAAAAAAAACCCCAAAACCAAAACAAAACAAAAAAAAAAACCACCACCACCCCATCCCCACCGCCCAAAATACAGACTAACATTATGCTTCTGTCAGTACAGGATTATCTTGGTACATCAATGTGTTTTATTCAAAAGCATTTTATATCTGTTTTGGTTGTCCATTTCAGCCTATTGAACATCAGCAGGTGTATTCACTGACATGCTGTTTGAGTTGTTACTCCTAGGTAGCATCTATGATTATGAAGAAAAGCCAGATCAGTGATGTGATTTTCTGGTAGCTGTGTGAAAAGCCACCACTTAAAATCAGATGGATATTTTTGGCTACAGCTCAGTCCTTGTTACTGTATGCTTTAAGTATGGTTAAATTACTAACCTTGAAATCTATAATAATGAGGAAAATGTTGTGAAATGCAGATTTTTAATATTATTAACCTCATCTAGCAGCTCTGTAACACATTGATCTCTGAATAACCTTCAATTCATACTATAACATGGATGTTAATGGTAGAAATTAGAGCTGAAAATAGCTATTTGGTTTTCTATTTCATGTAGTCACTAGATTGTTCCCTAAAGAATATTTTCCAGTGCTTTGTCTCATCTAGACTTAAGTGTACTGAGCAATAAAGCTTCTACTATTTTCCTTTGGAGACTGTGTCACCATGTAATAGATTTCACTATTGGGATTCTTTACCTTATTCAATCGCAGTAAAATATTTCACCTTCTCTGAAATGGGAAAGAAGAAACACATAACAAAAGCAAAAATATTTATTGGCTAGAAGCTAGCAAGAGACCTCTCTACAAAACAGGGATGTTACACTTCTTAAAATCTCATTCTTCTTATGATACTATTTTAATTTCCTGTGATATGAAATCTGTTGTTGCATTTTTAATCACATTTTCCTAAGGTGAAGTCAAATTCTGCCTGTTCCCTTTGACTGTATCTGTTGGCTCTCATTTAGCTTTTCTTATTTGTAGTTGCAAGATTGTCTTGCCCTTGAAAATGAACTGCTGAAATAGCCACGTAACCATCAAATCTCTTTAAGTCTGATTTATTAAAAACAGTGAAAATAGATTTAAGACAAATAAGTGTATCAAGATGTCATCACCTTTATGAAGCATTATCTTCTTATCCCTCAAAGAGGGAACAAACTTCCATAAGCACAGAACAAGTTATTATTTTTCAAATTAATGGATGAGGGGCAAAGATGATCATAACAAGTTACACACATTACTAGACCACTGGCTAGAAAATACCAAAATGACTGACAGATATGCATACAGTCAACCCTTTCCTAACATGTTCCTGGTACACAGCATGCAGAATATTTTGACTGGTGCTAAGATTCAAGAAAATATATATTCTGGGTTGTAAAATGGTGTAGGCCCTATCAAACAACTTAATATGAGGCTGCATGAAGAGAATAGAGTAAGGTAAAGTGCATCTGAGGAAACAATAGAACCATTTATGTGTAAAAAGGCTTTGCTAGCAAGTTAGTGTGACAGAGAAGAAATACATAGAAATTGCAAGGAAAGACAGACACACACATCCTTCCATGCACAATCCTGGACAACTGTGTTAGCAGGTCAAAAGAATGAAGGGCTTCTGCAACAGGCAGAGAGAGGGGGAGCTGCTGCTCTTGGAGCAGGCAGCAAAGGAAGGCAGCTCCCTCACTACACCAGTGATCGCACGGTAATTCTGCAGAAATAATTCCTGTGATAAATACTTTTCCTCCATACCCCCATTCCAAATCCTGTCATTTTATACAATATTTTCACTTCTTGGCAGTTTTAGACTTTAGCCCCTGCCCACTAGACTGCAAAGCACAGTGAGCATGTTTACTTTCACAGGCAGGTGCCTCATCCTGTTGCTCAGCTTTTTTTTTTTTTTTTTTGCTTACCTGTTTCTTTTCTTTAGTATGCTGAAAGCAGTCTTTTCTCCGTTGTCAGTGTTGTACGTCTTCAGTGACCAGTAATTAACTGACCACCTGGGGATTGTTTGTAGGTCTAGGTCCTCTATTCTTCAAATACATTTTCAAGGTGCTTGCTATTATCCCATGCTTAAAGTCTACATCATAACAAGAGACACCTGGTTCCAAGCTCAAGTTCACACAGCCAGTCCTCATAACAAGTTGGTAAAATGCTTCAAAGGTCAGGACAAAGTCTTTGCACAGTTGGCATAATCTTCCGTCTGCATTTTTACTGGGCCACTGTACAGTGTCCCTGTTCTCTAAACTAGAGCTTCTTTTTTGTTGGTTATGTAGGTGGTAAGAAGTGGGAGGGAAATAGAGAAAAAAAAATTAAGTCACCTTCACCGCCGGTGAGTGTATTCCTTGCAAATTTAAATAGATGCTGATCAACCTGCTTAATCAGGTCAAAATATTTGTGGTTAAAAGATTTTTACCTTTGTTCTTGGAAAAGGCAGTTTCTTCAGGCAGAAGTTTTCTGTTCTAAGAAGTTTTGTACCTTGTTTAAGAAACTAAGAAAGGGAAACTGGTGTTTCAGAAACATGTACAGTTTCCATTTTCAGCTTTCAAACAATTAAACCTTTTGTTTGAGAAAAATTTTGCAATTAAGTGCAGATCAGACTATAGAGCAGAAGTCTTCTGTGTCTTATGCATTTTCATAAAGGTAATTTATTTTTTCATCTTGTTTGGTGGTTATATAGAAAAGCTTACAGCATCCCAAACAATTACGTTCCAGCCTTGATATTTTGTAGCTATCCATCAAATTTCCTTGACATAATGCTACGTATGTCAGTGAAGTTACAGCTAAGGTAAATGTACATGTTTTCTTTTCTACTTAACAGTTATGTGGTCATGAGTAGATGCAAAATATATATCAATAGAATATAATTCCAAAAGCATCAGTTCCTTTATTTTACAATCTATTTAATAAAAGTTTCCTCTAGAAATCTGATTATAGCTAGTTCTAGTAACTTTGGCTCCTTCAGTGTGCTGCTAAATGCAGCAGGGTAAATTCTGCATTACTTTGCAGTGGATATTTGAAAAATTTAAATAATATTTTAAAATGTCACTTCTGATAGAGAAATTTTTGTTACTTTCACATTTACATTCCCAATGCACTTGGATGTCTGTGGCACACTAATTCACTGAATAACATTTTTTTTTAATATAGCCAAACTGCTACTATAGAGTATAGAATAAAGCAGGGGGAGTGTTTTGTTTTGTATGTTTCTTTGTTTGGCTAATTTATTTTTTTGTATGGATATATTTGCCTCAACTCTTAGGATACTTCTATTAAAAAAAAATAGCCTGCTGTAAAAGGAAACAAGGATTTGTCATGTAGTAGGATATTACTTTTCTCTCTGATATCTGAAGAAGAGAGTTATAATCTATACACTACAAAACAGTGAAGATAGTGACAGATTAGTTGTGGCCTTGAATACCTAACACTGCTCTCAAATCGAAAGAGAATTTTTAAAAATGTTAACCTTGTACTTGTGCAGGACTACTACAAGATATAATCTGAGCAGCACACCAGGCATACCAGATTTTAAAAATACTGGATGTGTTTAGGACATGGTTCTATTGGGAGTGAGATTGGCCATGCTTTTTAGCGGAGTGAAATTATGTGCCATGCCTGCAGAGACAATCTCTAGGATTTATGATTAGCATAAACTGCCATTATAGCTGTTCAATTCTAGACTGTTCTGGCAAAATTGGATGTGTTGGATAACTAGGTCCCTAGAAAAATCGTTGGAGTAGAACTGCTAATTTTCTCACTGATTCAAAGCACTGAAATAGTTTGAGGATATTTTTGTTCCCGAGTATCTTTTACAGTCAAAAATGATTGAGACAGCACTGACTGATACCCTCTGGCTTTCAAGAAATGCCTCTATGCCTGCGAAACACATAGTATGTCTTCATGTCATATCTCTAGTGTTCCACTTGTCCTAGTTTCACACAGTAAAACCTAGCTTGGCAAGGTTCATCACACTGCTCCCAGAGCAACAGAACATTTGGAGAAGTACACAGGATTATTATTATATCCTAAACCCACAAGAGACCCAGGAGAAGTGCTGGGTGACAAAGAAGTCTCTAGTCCTGAGCAGGATGCTAAGATGCTTTCTGCAAGGTTAAGGTTGTGTACTGACAACTACTTGTAGCATAGATGAGGTGCAGAAGCTGTAACCATTCAAACTGCTCTAGGGAGCAGGTAGTTCTGCATACTGTGGCCCTACTCACTCTTGCTTCCTCAGCCTCTAAAGAAAGTACTAAAAGCAACATCTCTCTAGAACTTAATGGATATGTTTCATAATGTAGAAGGAAAGCAGGAAATCTTGAACCTTTACTTATTAAAGCTCTCATCTGATTTTCCACTAGTGTAAAAAAATCCCGAAAGCAATGGAAACCTGATTTTTGTAGTTTAGGGCCAAATCACGGTATGAATGCTAAATGGACATGGATGCCAAAATAATTTAATCATAGATATATGCAACTTCATGAATTAGAGAATGTCCATGTTTCATGGGAGAGACAATGCAGCTGTGAATTCTTGCAGCTCATTGCAGCAATCTCAGCCATATGATGTGCATTTCTGTGGCTGGGCCGCAGGGTCTGAGGTATTGGAGTCATGGTCTCAAATCCTGCTTCAGGGTCATGCACTCCCATCAGAGTTTCGCAAGATCCCCTTTTTCTGAATCCCAGCTGGAATCTCTTCCTCTGACATCTCACTATTCTTCAGTGTGCTCATTTATAGAGTTGGGTAGAAAATATCTCACTGATGAGTAGTCTGATAAAATTACACTCTTTTTCCAATTTGCTGTCACCGTTGTCTCCTTGTTCTGGACACTCTAGGACATGTTTGCACATGATGATCAAGAGGCTGCTGTTATGATTTGGCTATCTATTTCCTTGAATTCACAAAACAGATGAATTGTGATATTTTTTGTTTGGAACAGATGAATTGTGATTTTTTTTTTACTTCTACTACATAAAAGAGTTGGTACACTGCTTTATGCTAACAGTTAGGCTAACTAGGCTAAATTCATGAAACCTACCTGGGCAGAAAGGGAGAAGAGAGATTGTTTCTATATGAAAAATTTTGTGGACCTTTTCTTTTTCTGAAGCAAATATATGTATGTCTTTCTGTGAGTTTTGTTTCCACTCTGTCTTCAGCCCACAAGCCATAGCCAGTTCCCTCAATAAATGGGAAGGTTGGCTATGAAATAAATCTGTCCATTAAAAACTCACTGAATGTGAAGCTTTCTGACATACAGAGCTCTTTGTGTTGTGGAACGTATTACGGCATATTGCAATGAGACGTTCCCAGTTACATAACAGTCCAGCTGTTAATGTACTTTATGATCAAATGTCAATAAAATTTGAAATTGAACAGCTTTTTTTTTAAAAAACTAACCTTTATAATCCATGCTTCTTCACTAGTTCCACAACACTTCAAATGTACTTCTTATCGTCAACTTTAATTAGGCCAGACTTAGCTTTGGATATTTTTCCACTTACCTGTGTTGCACATCCAGCCTGGAGGAGTCATACCTTAGTCACAAAAAGCTGGTATGCACCAAAATTTAAAAAAGAGATCATTATATGAAACTGTATAAGAAAGCATACCTTTCTCAATGACTTAAATAATTGTCAAAATTAAGAAGAGCATGCTGATACAAACTCGAACATATTAGATCTGAAGACATAAAATTGCTCAAAGTGCTAGTGTTTAGTAATTTTAATGAGGTAATTTACCAATTTTGAACAAGAGTTATCTAATACATTTTCTTTTAATCACAAGGAATTTAATTTGGTCATGCAGGGGACCCAAATTCTCTTAATGTAGATGGCTTTTCCACAACTGTTTCACCTGCTGTAAAAAGTATATATCACTACTTAAATTGATAAGGTAAATTCCTCAAAATTCTTTTCTCATTTCTACTCTCTGATATCACTTTATGATACAAACTATGACACTTCAGTGGGAAATGTTCTCATTGTGCCATTATACTAAATCCAACATGATTTGTATCAAACTAAAAACAGACCCTCAGACTCTTAATCCAGAATTTTGATGGCATCTCTTTTTCTTCTCTCACTTAAACACATGATACATGATGTCTTTTTTTTTAGAGTTCAAGATAGGCAAAATGTATGGAAAAATATTTGAAGCACGGGAAAAAAAATTCAGTATGGTCTGTGTGTGATTTGTGAAAAATTTAGCACCAACCAGTGCCAGGGAGAAAACATTTCCGCAAATAGACTGACTCCATGTTCAATCTCATCTCAGGGGTATGAAGTATCCCATCTGGACTATTGGGAGTTCAGAAATCAGAGTCATTAGCATGAAATAGGTGGAACTGGAAAACAGTCCAAACAGAGTTATGATTAAATCTTCCTGAAAGCTAGAATTTTTTTGTTTTTTGTTTCTATATTTATATGAAATTTGACAGCTTTTCTTGCTAAATCAATGGGAATTACAGTACCACTGCAAAAGTGAAATAACTGGACTGAGCAGTAAATACTTTTTTCCCCTCAGTTTTTGTGGAAGTCCAGTTATTGATTCTAAAAACAAAACAACAGGAAAGTATTTTTGCTTCCCCAAGCACTAGTTCTAATGCATTTCAATGTTATTTCTATTCAGACACTGATTTCCAGAGAACAGTTACCCAAGTTTTAATATAAATACTAAATGAACTTTTATTTCCTGAATTCATAAATCTAGATTTCTCTCATTTAGAATAAAATTCAATTTAATTTTTTTTTTTTAAGAATGAATCTACAAAACAGATTTTGAATCCCTGAAGTGGAACAGAAGTGGAAAGTAAAGAATATTTTATCTCTCTTCAAAAAAAAAAAGAAAGATAAAAGTTTTCTCACAATAATAGACCTCATACTCATAAATTCTACACTTAGAACAACTTTTTTGTGTGTGTGTTTTGGGTTTTTTCTCTTTTTTTGTTTGTTTGTTTGTTTTGTTGTTGTTTTTGTTTGTTTGGTTGGTTTTTTTGTTGTTGTTTTGGAAGCAATTGTCTTGCTGAAAACACAGAAATCCTACCATCTGTGTTTTATCATATGACGGGAAGCAGTGATGAGTTGTATCCCTCAGGGGTCCATAGTGGGATGAATAGTTTTTAACATCTTTGTCAGGGAAATGAACGGTGGGATTGAGGGCCCCCTCCCCAAATCTGCAGAAGACACCAAGTTGTTGCCTTTTTCTCCTCCTCCTTGTGAGTAACTAAACAGAAGCTGGAGGCAGATTTTGTAAAGGTAGGGAAAAGCAAAAACTTTATTTCAGAAGCTTTTCCGAAATACAAACGAGGGAAGGGCAGTCCCTCCTCCAGCCTGGAACAAAGGCCCAGTATACAAAGGTTTGGGTAAGGGTAGGGTGTGGGTAAGGAAAAGATGCAAAAGGAAAAGATGGCAAAAGAAAAAGATCAAAAGATGGCGTCTCTCTATCCCATACCTCTATATATGCTGTTCTAACAAAAAACATAGTTTACAAAGACTCACCAATTAAGACACAGAATTAAATGTTCGTCTTTCAGTCGTCACTCTGTGATAGCATGTTCTCAACCCTGGGAAGCTGTAGAGATAGGTGACTCTATTTTGTCTAGGATATAGGGTATTTTTAGTCTGAAAGAGCTCATGGAATTCTATGCTTTGTGGGGGGACTTTCACCACCGAGAAGACCAGCTGAAAAGGATCATCAGGACACCATCGGGACCCATGGAGAGGTCATATTCTTCGTCCTGTCTCAGTCCCTCTCTGTCCCCCCACCTCGTTTCCTACTTCTCCCTTTCTCTCTTTTCCTCTCTCTCTCTCATATTTGCTATAAAATAAAACCCACACTATTGACTGGCATATGGTCTCGCTTTCACCTTAATTCGGGCAGAGGTATTTTTAAGAACTCTAATAATTGGATCCTAACAGGATGCCATTACCCACAAAGTCCACCATTTTTCAGGGTAAAACAGAGGAATAATATTAGATATTGAGCTCTTGGAGAACCCAGTGAAATATCTCTATAATTTCAACATTGATCAATACTGATACCATCTGTTCTCACCAAGGTAATGTTGTCATGGCTGCAAGTGGCGATTGTGCCTCAAGATAGGATGATCTGTGCTATATTATACCTACCTTACCTTTTTTTCTTCTGTCATCTCTCCATCTATAAAGACAGTAATATGCTTCCAAAATGGAATCAGAAATAGATGAAAACTCATGGCATCTGTACAAATTTACCATCACTTTGATACAATATTTATTGGAAATTTAGAGTACTGGGTAAGATAAAAGAATGTATTGTAATACAGATGAAGATATATATTATCTGGTTATTATATTTGTTCCAAGCAGCAACTAATCTTTTAAAACGCTGAATGTTTCATCATTTGGGTGCTCATAAAATAATACATAGGAAAAATGGAAGCATGGTTATTTTAGCACAGTCATAAGAAAATAAGGGGTTTTTTCTGTTGTTTTGGCTTTGGCAGATATTTTTTCTTTTTTCACAAATATTCAACATTTAACTTCCTAAAGTGACATTCCATGGTGTAAGTCAGATGCCCATCTTTCTTGTCAGTGAATATTTTTTGTTCCTTTTTTATGTTTGTGTAGTCTGAAAATTTTGAAACTTTCTTCCGAGAAAGGTTACACTGTGAAGAGTTCAAGAGCATTCCTGTGCAAAACTGAAACTTGACACGTATTAGAATAAGTGTTTTCTTAGTATGTAATTTCATAAATGTATCATTAGTGTTGTTATTCCAAAGCGATCGTACCCTGCTCTGTTGGCATCTAAAGCTCTCTTTAAACCCAACAGGCAGGAATGTCCTTTGAGCATGTAATCGCTAACATCTATCTTAGCTAAACATTTAGATAAAGATTTTAAGCAATTACAGTTCACTTCCTTCTGTAGTTTAAGACCCCTAGTGATTTCCTGGCAATTTTTGTGTGTGCTCTCTGAAGTTTTTTTCCCAGATCCTTCATTAGCTTCAGAAATCATAATGTCTGTTTTAGTTTAAATTGTATGGCATCTAATTTACTGTAGACACAGTGAATATGGTACATAAATGGGTAGCTTTTATAACCTTGACATAAAAGTATATTTCCTGCTGGGTTTTTCACTTGTCTTCTCTAACAGTTTCTATCATTTGCATGCAATTTGGGGATTTTAGCATAAACATTCAAACGGCATCCTGATGAACTCTGTGTTGATAACACCTACCTGATAGGGTCTAAATTTTATTAGTGCAATCTTTCTGCTGAGCCTAAGATTGACCCTGAATTTCATATTGTATTTATTTTGTGTCCCTGTTAATTCTATAAATAGCATTAGAATCCCTAGAGCCATGCAAATGTGAGCTTTAGTTTTGTTAAAAATATGAAAAATTTCTGTTACAGTGTAGAGAAATAACACTAAGGACCAAATCCATTTTCATAATAGTAGCTGTATATGTTTGTGTACAAAAGTACACAATGAAAAGAAACTCATTACACTTTTACACTTTGCAGAAAATTAAGACTACAAAGGAATTTAGGACACAAAATCTCTTCAACTTTTGTGTTCTGCCCTACTGTCTGTTTAAAAGATTTTCAATCACATTGTGTTGCTGCTCACGCACTATTCAGGAGGCATATATTTTAAAAACACTTTCGTGTCTTCTTGATGATGAAAATAGTTTGTCTGATTCTTGCAAGAAGAACTTACCTACTGGATTGTATTAATTTATCTGCAGACATGTCAGAAGCTGAATATTTATAATGGTTTTCAACATCGTTCCTTGGGGAAAAACTGCCTGGCAAAGCATCACGCATCAGACTAAATATGCATGTAAGGTAGATTTTCTATTCCTTAAAAAGCCTACTCTGATACATAAAATTCCCTGGCTATGAAGAGTATGTCATAGGTTTATCAACAAGTGAGCTTGTTTCCTCATCTTTAGTCTTAGAATGCTCATTAGGTAATTCTAAGTTTGAGTATTACTTTACCAGGCAGCTAACTAAGGTCATCAGTAAATTAGTGGAAATACGTTTGGTTTAGCCTTGTGCATCTTTTGAAGAAAGTTTTGACCTCAGTACCATCTTTTCCTCCAAATTCTTTGTTTTTCAGTATACTTAGGGACAGTTTGGACTATCAAAATGGGTTTTGTATTGTTTTGTTTTTTCCAGTAAATTGTGAAAGTCCTTGTCCAACTGTATGAGTGACTCACCAAGAGGACAGTGATCAGATTGTCTGATTGTCTGTGTTTATACTGAACTGTGTTTATACATAAACTGCAACACAACTGAGACTTGTGTTCAAATAATTCCCTAAACATAAAACACTTCTGAAAACAGACAGCAATTTTCTCTGTGGATTAAGGAAAAGGAAAAAGGCTGGAGGGAAAGCAGCGGGCTCTTGCCTTGGTAAGGTCCCTGATTTAGGAAGAACTTTAGAATGAGCAAGAAGAACAATATAGGGCAGAAGTCACTGAGGCTGTAAAGACCAATGAGTTGCTTTCCAGGCTTCCTGCTTTGTCCTCACCTGTACTGTAACCTATACCCTCTCTGAAAGGGCATTTGTTCCTGTGGGAAAAGACTATTTGGTCTTTAAGCTGTCGACATCACTCTCTTGTTTTCTGAAGGCTACAGGAATGATGTGATTTACAGGCCAGCGGGGTTTAGGCAGACCTTTGGCATTAAAAACAATTAATCACAGTGCTGCAGTATTTTGTGGCCAGAAAATATTTCCACATCTCGTGAGGAGGCTGCAAGGCCGATGACTTCAACCACACTTGCCCCTTGGAGGGAAGCCTCCTAGTTCACCTCCTCAGTTAGGGTGAGGAAAAGTGCCTCTTCTAGGATCCCTCACCTGCCTTCTGCAAGTGTACCCCAGTTCGGTTCTCTAATTGGCCCGTTGGCCTCCCTGCCCCTTTTCCCCCTTATATGTGTTCTTGCCAGAACCTTCTCCTCTCCCTGCTCCTCCATTTGCCCTTACCTTGTAGTTTCTCCCTTGGGGTTCCTTCATTGATCCCCTGGCCCTCACATCACCTCTGTGTCGCCCCTGCGCCCTCACCCCTTCGGCCCTGATGCTCTCTCCACCCCCATATTTCACCTTGAGCCCTGCTTGCTCTCCTCATCTTTTCCTCTGGACCCTTCGCGTGGCTGCTGGCAATAAAGCCCTCCCTGCGGAACCCACGAGAAGTCCTCTCCCTCATTCCGTTACGACTGACGTGCCCTAAGAAAATCCTGCCAGCGTGTGTGCGTGCAAGCGTGTGCCTTGGGGAAGTGGCCTCCGAAGTGATCCGGACTCAGCCAGGGACGCTTTCAGAAGGTCGCGGCTCCTGACCACCTTGCCCCCGCCGCAACAATCTCGTTCCTGTTTTCCTGGCACTAGAGAAGGAGGACATTCAAGTGGGGCATTATATGTCATCTTCTGTGCCTTGTTCGTGACTGGGAATGTCCTTCCTAAACCTCCCTTTTAACAACTTGGTAACTTCAAAAGCACTCTGACCACATGGTTCAAAGTCATAATCCTAAGACTCAGTCCTAGGAACTTCAGGAAGAACAAATATGCCATTTTGCTAATTAGCAAAATACATGGTGGTTGAATTTGTAGGTGTCTCTAACAATGAAAAAGTACAGTTTAGAGACTCACTGCATTCTTGGATGTATTAGGGGGTTTTTTTGAGTTTGAAATTATTTTTGCTTAAGTGAATCTCAAGACTACATGCATAGAATGAACTAAATTCACATTGAGACTAAAAGCAACAAAAGAACTCCCACATGGATCTCTAAATTATTGAACACAAAGAAGAATGTTTTGCAACTTTGATTAGGGAATTGTTAATCAGGCCCATAATAGAATGTAGGTCAAAAACCAATTAAAAGAGTCTGACTAGAATTTATGATTAGGTAACCATTAAAAAAATTAAAAGATGGAATAGATTCATAAAAATGAATTCTTTTTTTCTGTGCTCTGGATGCAATGTGACAGTTTGAGCAGCAATAAAGCAGTTAAGTTAGCGATCAATTACTAACTTCAGGAACAGAGAAATTGTTTGGCTGATAAAAAGCATATTCAGCCTTTGACAAATATTTGGCTGTCACTATCATTTATTTGAAATACCATTGTAGCAAGCCCAGCTCTGGCTTTTATATTTTATATCTTCCAAACAAATAAACTATGTATGGTGTTTTTGGTCCGGCTTTGAAGTTCAATCTTTTTTGGCAAGGAAGTGGTACTTCACAAATAGTAAAAATACAGTTCCTGCTGTTACTTATCCTGTAGAAACATTCTCTTATCAGAAAGTCTTTCAAAACAAATGAGCAGTTGGATCCCTGCTAAGTGTAAAGTTTTGTAAAACTGCAACAATGTGAGAATAAAACATAGTAATAACTCCAGCACTTCAAAATGCACAAAAATTCCAAAGAAGAAATTATGTATTTTATCTGATTTTGGATTAAAAAAAAAAAAAGTGACTGATATACCTCTTCATTCCATCTTCACTTGTGTCTTCAATAGTAATAAACATAATTTCATTCATTAGGACTTGTTTCAAATAATATTTTGCCAGTCAAACAGGACTGTGTATGCATAAATTGCTTAAAATTTTATCTTTAAAATTCAGTAAACACCATGCATTTCACTTAAAAAAAAAAAAGGAATGAACCAAAATCCTTATTTTTTTAATTTAGTCAAAGGTATTTTTGAAAAAAAATTAAGGAGAAAAGTAGTGTTTTATATTATGACAAGGATATTAAAAAGGGAACATTCTTTTAAATTACGAACTGAAATTGTTTCAGGTTAATCCAGATGAAGAAATCTCAAATGGAAGTGAGATGCTGAGGAAATTGTCTTGCATGAAGCATACTCAGTTTAACAGGATTACCAGTAATTATATGCTCACGTTGTGAAGAGAAGATTTCAGAGGAAACTAAGAGAATAAAATGGGTGTTGCAAGAATTGCAGGGCACAATGTTTATCTCTTCTCTTTCAGTGTAGTATGTTTATTCTTTCATAAAAATCCAATAAGGAAGGGTGGCAATGCTGTGACCTGATAGATCCATTGTGGCAGTAAATATATGAAACTTCAAGAAACTGCAAGAAAGGTTCTGTGTTTTAAATAAATAAATATGCTAATAGGAAAAGAGATATTATGAAAGTGAAAGGGGAAGAAAAGCGTGTCTGGTTTTTTTAAAATTGTTTTGATGTTAAACTAAACTATTTCTGTTACTGATTTTTAGTAGAAACTTGTACACATTTATTCTCAAAACAGAAACCTGAGATGTTATGAGTATACATGTACATCACTGAAATAGTTCGGGGATGAAATCAAACCTTCCAAAATAGGTAGCTTCAAATGAATTTTTAGGAAGAATTTATAGCAATATTTTTGGGCATGGCCCTACCAACACCTTCACAAGATCTGAAATCAGTGCAGCACAAGTGTTTTAATTTGCGTTATAAATAAGGAGACATAAGCATGATATCAATGGTCTGCTTTGTTAAGAATAGACTGGAAGCTAAAAGATATGTTCAATATCATTTGAGCATTCTGCTAGTAGATAAGGCACATGAGCGTTTCTTCTGGTCTTGAAGACAGAGGAAAAACAAAGTTCTCATGTTCTCCCTTCATAGCATCTAGCCCTGGACCTCCTCTGGCTCTGAAAATGACAATTACTTTTTTTTGCATATTGTTTTTTCTAAGGTAGTATGAATACTGTCTTGCAGCTCACCACAATGAGACTTCTCACAGCTTGAAATGGAGGGCAGATCAGGCATGTGAAGGATGTTCAGGATACGGCACAAGACATCGGAACAGTTGAAGGTGCAGTGACTGCTATAATAGTGTTGGAAGACTGGCAGTGGTGACAGGATGCCAGTTCTGAGCAAAACTGGCCATAGACAGTAATTTCTTCCAAGTAGTTTCCTTTGAACTGTGCCTGAGCATTGCCCAGAAGCATATGATCACCAGGGCCAGGAATAAACCAGGAACTTTGACATAGAGTCCCTGCTTGATGTTTCTCCTTCCTCTTTTATGTGTAAGTACAGAAATTACTAAAAGGGCTAGGCTTAATAACAAGCAGCTGATCCTCCAGGCTCCTCTTTTGATTAATGAAGAAAGAGTTAATAGCTATTACAATAGGTTTCTATTCTGAATTTCTAAAAGTGTCTGTCTTCCTTCATTGACTGTAAGGAACAGTATTTGCATGTATTTTTCCACCTCTCTGAAGTGGCCTCAAGATGTACATAAATTATAAATGTAAAAAACATTATGATATTGACAAACTTAATTTAACTTTGTCATAAAAATCAAATGAGATAAGTAAATTTTATATTATACCCTGTTTTACCTCAAGGGAAGCAGGACCATATTTACACTTTTGGCTAATACAACTGTTACAACTAGCAGGCTAAATTTCAAGGACACTGTTGATTTTTTATACCATGTTTCAAAACCCTTGTCTAAATAATCACTACAGCTATGATACCTAGCACAATTCTGAGTAGGAGATGCCCAAGTTACTAAACATGGTCTTGAATTTGGGCATGACAATTCCAGTAATTTATGTAAATCTAAGTAAGGCATGTAGAAATAGAATATGTTTCACACAGTTTAAAGATGAGAGATGTCTATGTGTGTCTAAGAAGTTCCTGGTACTTGGTTTCTCTTTTTAAAACCTTAAATAATGCTAAATAAGCTTGAAAATAGCCAGTTTCCATTTTTGTTTTCCCCTGTGGTGACTATGAACTTTCTTTTTATATTCTTCCAGAGACACAGCTGGAGGCCATGCGGAAACCCCAAAACATCTAAAATGGCACTCCAAACCTGTTCTGAGGCAACTGAACTTACTATTGGACTAATTTTATTCACAATTAGAATTTTACAGGAGGTGCCAAACAGACCAGAGCCGACACCAGCTCAGAAAATGAGCTATACATCTCTGTTGATCTTTTTTCACATACATGACTTATCCAAGGGAAAGGTTTTGGTTACAACTTCTTGGCCATATACGTAAATTTCCAAATGAGATTTTGGCTGCCTTTGCCCTTATAATAAAATGAGAGCTGTCAAGTCACACAGAACTCTATTGGGTTTTAATTTTATAATATTAACACAGAATCACATAACTGTTAGGACTGGAAGGGACCTCTGGAGAGCATGTAGTCCAACCCTCCCTGCCAAGGCAGGGTCACCTAGAGAAGGTTACAGAGGAAAGTGTCCAGGTGTTGAATGTCTCCAGAGAAGAAGACTCTGTGACCCCTATTAGAAGCCTCTTCAGTGCTGTGCAACCCCCAAAGTAAAGAAATTCTTCCTCATGTTGAGATGAAACTTCTTGTGTTTTACTTCATGGCCATTACTCCTCATGCTGTCCCTGGGCATGGTTGAAAAGAGTCTGGCATCATGTTCTTGGCACATGCCTTTAAGAAATTTATATGCATTGATGAGATCCTCTCTTCTCCAGACTAAACAGGCCCAGCTTCTATGGTCTCTCTTAATTAGATGCTCTGGATGCCACATCATCTTTGTGGCCTCCAATGGATCCTCTCCAGTAGCTCCTTGTCTTTCTCGTACTGAGGAGCCCAGAACTGGACACAGCACTCCAAATGTGGCCTCACTAGGGCTGAGCACAGGGGAAGGGTCATCTCCCTTGACCTGTTGGCCACATTCTTCCCAATGCACTCGAGGCCCTTCTGGCTGCAAGACCACACTGCCAGCTAATAGTCAACTTGTCATCCACCAAGACTTCCAGGTCCTTCTCTGCAGAGTTGCCCTCTAGGAGGTCAGCCTCTAACCTGTACTGGCACTTGGGGTTATTCCTCTCCAGGTGCAGGACCCTCCACTTGCCCAGTGTTTATCCCTGGGGAATGCAAATGACTACAAGCCTTCAACTGGATTCTGCTCCACTGATCGTGACTCTCTGAGCTCTGCCATTCAGCCAGTCCTCACTGTCCATTCATCTAACCCACATTCTTACCTGTGAGGATGTTACGGGAGGCAGTGTCAAAAGCCTTGCTGAAGTCGAGGCAGACAACATCCACTGCTCTCCCCTCATCGACCCCTCCTGCCATGTCATCATAGAAGGCTGACAGATTGGTCAAGCATGATTTCCCCCTGCTGAATCCTTGCTGGCCACTTCTGATCACCTTCTTTTCTTCTACATGCTTGGTGATGACCTCCAGAATGATCTGTTCCATCACCTTTCCAGGAATGGAGGTGAGGCTGAATGGCCAGTAGTTTCCCATGTCCTCCTTCTCGCCCTTTTTGAAGATAAGAGTAACATTGGCCTTTCTCCATTCATTGGACAATTCTCCCATTCTCCATCATTTTTCAAAGATAAGGGTGAGCTGCAGAGCAACAGCATCTGCCAGTTCCCTCAGCACCCATGGCTGCATCCCATCAGGGCCCATGGATGTATGGATGTTTAGTCTGCCTAGCTGACCTGTAACCCAATCCTCTACGACCAAGGGAAAATCTTCATTTCTCCAGCCTTCTTCTTTTACCTCCAAGGTTTGGGACTCCTGAGGGCTGAGCTCATCAGTAAAGACTGAGGCAAAAAAGGCATTTAGTAATTCCACCTTCTTTGTGTCCTCTGTCAGCAGGACATCCATGTGATTCAGCAGAAGCCCCACATTTTTCCTAATCTTCCTTTCACTGCTGATGTACTTGTAGAAGCCCTTCTTGTTATCCTTGATATCCCTTGATAGACTCAATTCCAAGTGGGTCTTGACCTTTCTCAACACATCCCTGCATACCCTGACAGTGTTCCTACAGTTCTCCCAAACGACCTGCCCCTTTTTCCACATACCATCAATTTCTTACTTCTGTTTGAGATTTACTAGATGCTCCCTACTCATCCATGCAGGTCTCCTGCCGTCTTTGTTTGACTTCTTGATCTTTGGGACACACTGGTCTTGAGCTTGGAGGAAGTGGTGCCTAAATAATTATCAGCTCTTTTGGAACCCTTTCACTTCCAGAGCCCTAACCCATGGGATTCCTCTAGGTAGGTCTTTGAAGAGGCCAAAGTCAGCTCTCTGGAAGTTTAGGATTCTAGTCCTGCTTACTGCTTTGCTTCCTCCACGCAGGATCCTGTTCCACCATCTCATGGTCGCAACAGCCAAGGCTGCCCTCAGCCTTCATGTCTTCAAACAGTCCCTCCTAGCTTGCTATACAAGATCCAGCAACACAGCTTTCCTCATTGGCTCCTCCAGCACTTGCATCAAAAAGTTATCTTCAGTGATCTGCAGGAACGTCCTGGACTGTGTGCACCGAGCCGTGTTGTCCCTTCAACAAACGTCAGAGTGGTTGAAGTCCCCCAGGAGAACCAGGGCCCATGACTGCAAGGCTATTTCCAGACATCCACAGAGAGTCTCATCAAAATCCTCCTCCTCCTCCTCCTGATCAGGTGGACTGTAGTGTACACCCACAATAGTGCCACCCATATTAGCCTGTCCCTTACGCTCTCATCTTATTTGTCTGTGCCTGGATAGAGCTCAAAACATTCCAGTTGCTCTCTCACATAAAGAGCAAGTGCACCATCTCGCCTCTCTGACGTGTCCTTTTTAGAAAGTACATAGCCATCCATGATGGCATTCCAGTCATGTGAGCTATCCCACCATGTCTCTGTAATTGCAATGAGATTATGGCCCTGTGACCTCACATAGATTTCTAGTTCTTGTTTATTCCCCATGCAGCATGTGTTTGTGTACAGGCATTTCATAGAGGTAATCAAGCATGAAGGTTCCCTAGAAAGGGTGTAAAAGGAACAGGAAGAATGTTTTTGCTTCCTGAATTCTTTATCATGCCATTCTTCTGTGCCTTAACTTACTTCATTTATTTTTATTACCATTACCTCCTTAAGCTTTCTTGAAACTGCATTTTTGTTTTTCAATAGCTATGTGAGAATATATAATTACCTGTAAGGATCCACAAATTACCTTTCTGCTTTTACTAACTATTTCTAAAAGTCAGCTTAAAGTTTTGCTACAAAAGTCCTGGAATATATGTGTAGCTATTTCAGAAGCAATTATACTCCCTTTGGTAGGCATTACTCCCTTTTTAGACAGCATGGTCTGAACAGGTAAATTGGTAGTGTGACCTCTAATTGTCACAGTATGCATAGGCTAAAGAAAAGGATGCAGAGAATAGATCACCTGATTCAGCGGGACTGAATTTTGTAAATCTCAGTAAAGATATATGTATATCTGTTGATTATTAGTCAGAAAAAAATATAAAGTCAAGGCACAAGCAATTCTACTTCATGTGTCTTCAGTGAAGAAAGAGGTGAGAAAATTTCTGATTACTAACCACACATTTATTCTAAGAAAAAAAACCCCTTACAATTAAAATTTAACCTTGACAAATCAGTAAGTATACTTTGTTTTATATTGAAAATATAGGAAATAATACCTGCAGCATTTCTGTTGCAATAAATTAGATGCAGAAGATTTTGATTTAAGATTTGGTTATCAGTGGCTATTTATGCTTTAATTTTCAGAGATAGATGTTGCTATAGAGACACAACCACTCTTTTAAAACAATTTAATTTACAGATCATATTCATATCTCCTCTGCATTCTGTCTGTAGCAAGACTGCTTGCTCAGTCAGCTCCATCAGATGGTGCACATTCACTCTGCCTTATGACACTCATTTTCTCACCTACAAACAAAGGAGGGAGAGGGGCCCTTTCTCTTCTTAGGCCCATGTGCAAGGTGGTGTCTAGATTAGTTAGCACAGAAGGATGGAACTGAGCCAGAAAGTTTCTCTGGTGCCCACAAGTGAACCCAGAGAAACACTGCCTATTACTCTTGCCTCATGTGCATGCTTAGAAAAATTCATATTTTTAAATGTAACATATGCACATGAACAAACACAAAAGGTCAAGTATACATCTGGCAAATGGAAATGATGTAAATTTAGCAGATTGGATCCATCTAAATAATATGTAACTTGGGGATACTTTGTTTAAAATAGTATCCTTTCTCCTCAGTGTTATGCAAACTCCCAAGTATGGTACTATTCTACGGACTTTTAATCTTTGCATTTTCTGAGTTAGGAAAGCAGATAGACACCTGCAAGGCTTGAAATATTTGCAGAGGTATTAAATCAAAATTTGACTTCCTAACAGTGAAACACAGGTAGGAGAAAACATCTGCTTTAGTGCAGTTATTCATACCTATCCTATTTGCCACACTGTACTGAAAACCAACATGCTGTGAAAATAATGATTCTGATTCTGGGGAATGTATGGTGTGCTCTATGTGTGCTTTAATAAGGCACATGCTGCAGTAAACGATAGTGCTACAAATATGCTATGAACAGTTATGATCCTTGTCTGAAGTTGGCAGGATCTGGCACAAATTCCTGCTGCAGGCAGCCCACGTGGAACCAGAATTCTAGCCATTTAAACAGGAGTAAGAACTGCTTCCCATTTGTAGCATTGCAGAGTTAATGCTAAGATGCTGTTGTCTGTTACATGAGTACCTTCACAGCTTCATCAGTATTGAGTCACTCTCCTTATGTGTTCTTATTTTTTGGAATCGAGGTACACATCCTTGCGTTGTTATGCTACCTACACCCATAAATACAATATTTGTACCTTTTCTTTTTTCCCCCTGTGCAAATTTACATGCCTCTGAGCCATGGCACATGCATTTACAAGACACAAATGGAAAAATTATTAAGAATCCACATAACCTTAGAAAAATTGTTGTCTAAGACCAGAGGGAAAAAAAAAGTGTAAGTTGTTTTGTAGGTGGAATTTTGCACATCATCCCACAGATTGCTTAACTAATTGATCATTTTAACTTTTCAACATATATTAAAAATCTGATCATTATTGTAAAAATAATATAGTAATTCTTAGGATGAATAGCTTGAAGCTCTCAGTTTTTTAAGTGCTGAAGATGTGATAATGTTATTCTTGTACTCTGGTTCTTATTTTGTTTGGTCTTTTTTTTTTTACAAGAAATCTGCCAGCACTTGTGTATAATAACCATAGAATTTTATTTCTGTATCCTGTACATTGTTTAAATTCATTCATTTTTTTAGGTTCTGTGGTCTAGGTCTCTAGCCATAGAGTCAGCAGAGTGTGGTGCTGTCATAAAACCTGTGTGTTAGCTGCCAGCTTTGGGTAGATGCTTTGGGTAGTACGAAGTTACCAGCCTCTGTTTAGATGCATTAATCCCACCTCTGCCACCAAAACTCCTGCCCTGTTTAGCTCTTGCCCTATTTAGCCAGAAACTAAAAAAGCCTGTGTCCAGAGAATCTCATAAGAGTCAGCTATAGTGTCTGCTGATTTCCTAATTTGAACATAAATGCAGTTTTTCTTTAAAAGGAATTGATTTTATGACCCTGAGCTTGTAGGCATATTTTATTTACTTTTAAGTCATCTTCAATGAAACATCTTACTGTCTTGAAAGGTTTTGTCTGGAAAATTAGTCTTTATATCTGAAAGATTCTCTTATAAAGTTTTGTTTCTTTTATGGAAAACAAAAAGGAAAAATATTTCATCTCAAGTCATCTTTATGCATATTAGACTGACATTAACTCACCTGTGCTTTAAATGCTAGATCAAGGCTTTTCAATGTCCAACCCTCATGTAGCCACATTTAATCTGACTGGGTTTCAAGGGACCCACTGATAGTGAGATGAGAATCCCACACGGATGTGCTTCAGAAGTAGAGGAGGGAGAGCACATGGTTGAGCAAAATGAAATATTGTTGATTGCAGAAAATTTCATAAAATCTACTGATGCACAACCCCTGCAGATGCAGCACTCTGAGGACTCCAGGCCCTATGACAGCTAAATGCCTTCCTGAGAGAGCACTCCTGGACATCCAGCCTTCAGCCACTTCTCCCTCTTGCAGCAAATTTAGGTCTGAACATATTAGCTTCTCTTCCCAGTTTGATGTCAATAGCAAACTTGCTGAGGTTTTATTCTTACCCATCATCCAGATCACTGAGGATGACAAAGAGGACTGTACTCAGTATTATTCTCTGTTTTTTTCCACTAGGAACTTGTGTTCAACTGGACTTTGCCCTGCCAGCCACCACTGCTTGGACCCCGCCATTAAGTCAATTTTGAGTCCATCTCACAGTCTGCTTGTCCAGCCAGAACAGGAACAGCCTCTTTATGAGGACCTCATGGTAGACAGTGTCAAAGGTCTAACTGAAGTCCCCTCGTATACCAGGGCAATCAATTAATCATACAAATTTATTAAGTTGGTCAAGTGTGACTTCAACTTGGTGAGTCCATGCTGACTATTCCTGGTGATTTTTCTGTTCTTAATATGCCAGGAAATCATTTCCAGAATTATCTGCTCATCAATAAGGTGAGGCTGGCCAGCCTGTAGTTACCTGAGTCCTGCTACTATCCTTCTTGAAGACAGGGCTAACATTTGCTTTCCCTCAGTCTTTGGGCAAATATATTGTTGGATCTGGAAGTAAATAATTGTGCTCTGTGTGGTCTTAGAGGATTAGAATATAATTCTGAATGCAGATGCTCAGACAATAAAGTAATACAAAGGTTAATATTGTGTAGGCATCACTTTATCATAAATGAAATTTTTGTTTGGTGTGCTAATTTGCATTTCAGTGCTTCTCTTGTTACTATGTTTCCAAATTATAATCTGCAGGCAGTTCTGTGTGTCACAAATGCATTATCAGAAATCCTGAAAATAAATACATTTAGAGAGTACTGTAGTGTCTTAGTACCTGTAAAAACTATAATTTATTTTTGTATTTAAATCCATATAAAGAACAAAGTTAATATATAGTCCTTCCACAGTACAAGCCAAAACTTATTCTTGCAAATGTCTGCATATGTGTTTAGTGATATTTGCATGAGAATAAATATTTACCAAATATTCAGGATTAAGTTTAAGGGTAAATTAGAAGTTTCCTTTCTGAACAAGTATGTTCTGAAACAGCCTTCTCATCAAACTAGCAAAACCAATAAATGTGGTTCTTTAAAAAGAGTCAACATGCTTTTCGGATTTCCTAATGATATTGCAGGCATATAAACTACAGAGCTCAACCACTCAGGACATGCCCTCTGCTCTTATTTACCTAGACTTGTACACAAATATGGTAAATAGATTTACCTTGGTTTCTCAGTGTTTGTGGGATCAGAGATTAAATAGTTATTGGATAGTTCATTTTTAGGAAGCCAGCTGTCTCAACTTCAAAACTAAATTTACAAATTTGTCCTTGCTTGTGTATGTAGAGATTCTATCTCATTACATTATGTAAAATGCTTTTCAAAGTACTTCCAAAAAGAAAGTATATAAAAGGTTAACATAATACTTATTTTTAACTTCACATTCCTATGAAAAAATGGCAATTTGGCTATGTTCATTGTGATTTGAAACCAGGTAAATAATGAATAGTTCAAGTGATAATTACCTTATTTCAATATTTACAGAAAACTGGCACTTCATCATCATCAAAGCACATTGAGAATTGTCTTATTATCTACACAAGAGGCTGGTTTCTATAAATATTGAAATTTGGTAATTATCTCTAGCACTATTTCTTCCTTATCTACTTTTCGGAATTGAGCAAATAGAAATATCATTTAGTTATTAACATTTTCCAAATACATACCTGGTTTCTTTTTAATGAGAGTGCATATGTAAAGAAAGTAAATTGCAAAATATAGTCAATGAAATGGAATGAAATATCTTTGTATCAGAGACATCCAAAAGAATGAGCTAAGACCACTAGATTTAGCCTGAGTCCATTCCTAAAAGGAAAGACCACTTCACTAAGAGACCTGACTGACAAAAAGGAGCCATTGACATATACGCATCATGAAATTAAAACCTCTGCTGATTTTTTTTCTCTCTGGCACATACAGAGCCAGGCTGTGCAGAGTCATTCAGTGTGCTTCATTGAGTCAAGGAAAAAGAAAACATTTCCACAGTTTGATATCCTTTGTAAGTCTCTTTGGGAGACGGTAGACAAGACCAGACTGAAACTCTCTGTATGTTGCAATTGTGGTTTTCCCCCCACGTTACTCTATGATCACACTGATCTGTACCTCAGATTATCAAGAATTAATCCTTAACAGAAATGTATAGAAAGCTGGTAGTCTCTCATCCTTCATAACAAAAATCCATTTAATGGAATATTGTGAAAGAAACTCATGTAATGGAATATTGTGAAAGAAACCCATGTAATGGATATTGTGAAAGAAACTTTGTATGGACTTAAGGGGACCATCCATAACTGGAAAATAGGACAGAGTTTACTCCACATCAGTGCTAGCTGCAGTTTGTTGCAGATCTGTTCAGTGTCCTAACTTCAAAATTCTCCTTTTTTTTTTTTTTTTTTTTTTTTTTTAGGCTGGCTCTGGAGTCTAGCTCTAGTCTGGAGGAATCTTTAGCCATGTCTGTACAAGTATACAAATCAGGGCCTGTGAACAGGCTCAAGCACTGTCCAGTGATTGTCCATATAATTTAATTATTTGCCTGCTCCCCATCAGGTTTGGCTCATGCTAACTTGCACACTCCAACACATGCTGGGACAAAACATTTGGAGAATGTTCCTGAGAGTAATTACGATGATTTGTTTTAATTCTTTATGTACTTATTCTCCACATTAGTGTTCCTCTTAAGCTAACTAGATGCACAGACCACTAATATTTTTCATGAGTCTGATTGGATGGGATCCACATCTTCTAGCCTGAGATGTCAGGTGACTTTGTTATCTTATCATAGTAAACTGAATTTAAACAGGGGTCTTTCTTTCAAAGAATATATGTGGAATCAAAAGAATTAATTCATACATAGATGTCAAACACATATAATATGTCCATAACATGTATTTTGAGAGTGGATGAGATTAATCCCACCCTTCACTATTTTCTCAGCTCCTCTTTACTAGTCTCGTTATGATAGTTCTTAGAGATTAATATCCTTTGCATCCTTGAAAAAATTCTTGTTCATCTACATTATAGAGGAGTTCAGTTAATCTGTACTTCTCAAATGCTTCTTTCTCTAAAAAGAATCACTTGAAATAAAAGAAGTATCTGATCTTTTTCACCACCTTTCACCACACAGATATCATAACAGGACTGTAATGTTGTCACAGCAGTACTGATGCTATAGCAGTTCAGCATAAAAGTATGCCATAATTAAGACCCCACAAAATAACACTAATTCCCCTCCTTCTCCAAGATTCAAGTACCTATAGACCTTGATAAGACAAATGTGCATTTTTGGCATTTATTATATCTTTCCGTTGGAAAGAGCAATGTAGGTAAAACCCCCATTATTCATAGCTTAGCAATACATACCCAGTTCAATCTGTCTAAAGAGATAAAAAATTGTGGAATTATTTTCCCAAATCGCTGTCATAGTGAAAATAAATTCTAAGTCTTTATGCAAATATTGTACTGGTGAAACTGGTAACAAAATTTTTTGGGTATCCCTTTGCTGCCATTTAATTTTAACTCTCCTACTGAGGGAAGGCTGAGAGGAAAGTTATTTCCCAGATTATTCAATATATTACAGAAGATAAATACTAATGCCAGTACCTGTGCACTTTTCAGCAACAAGAAAGCTATGAAATCCTTACATTTTCTTCAGTGGCCTTTGAGGCAGGAAGAATGAAATCAGGAGGACATAATTTTGACTTAATATATGATGAGCAAAATCAGAGGTGCAATTTATAAAAGGAAACTAGAAGTGAAGAACACAAAGGGGGCTCTTTCTGTTATTATTCTGTGCAATTCCTGTTATTAAAAATGACTTAAATATATAAAGCTAGTAATATGTCAGGTCTAGGATATTTTTAAAAGGAAAAGGGTGAAAGTATCAGCACTATGAAAAAATTACATGTTACATTTGTGTGATACTCCTTTTTTTCTGCCTTATTAGATGAAATATTCCTTTTTTTTCTAGACAGGAAGTAGAGGATGGAAAATAACATGAAAACTCAACTCAGTAATGTTTTGTCATGCATATGACAAACACGGTAGCAGATAATATAATGCTTGCCCCTCCCTGTACTCCTCCAAGTTCCTTGCTCTTAATTCTGAGATGTTTGTGTTGACAAGTGGCAAACTGCCCTGGCAGAGAAACATCTTTGCAGAGCCTTGTAAGCAGAGCCTCACAAACAGCATTTCAACTCTTCAAGGGCTTAGGCAGAACAAAGATCTATCTATCTCCCACGGCAGGCAATCCTATCATAGAAATATAGTCCTGAAGCATTTTCACAGCATCCAGTTCCTGAAATTCTGCAATCCTCCATAATCCACAAAACACTCTTCCAGTCCTACTAATATACAATATCTGTAGCAAAGTGTAAAAGCCATAAATTATAATGTGCCATAAAAAGAGACAGGAACTTGTGGGTATATTCAGCAAAGTCACCTAATAAAAAGTGACATATTCCAGATTTCTATATCATTTTCCAAGGTTCTCAAGGCAGCTTTATAAATGTTGTGGGTTTATTACTTTGGCAAGTGAAGACTGTATGTTCAGATAAAGAACATTGCAAACATTCTGTATTTTTATAAGCAATCAGAAGGAGATATTCCAGAGTATCTTGACATCAGAATCTCAAAATTTAACATTATATGTACCCTTCAGAAGTGGAAAACTGGATTCATACCATGAAAATTGTGACAGAAAAATTACTTGTTTTCAAAGTACAACTTCACTATCTTTCTTGTTATAAATAATTTTAAAAAATAAATAAGAATTAAAATAATTAAAAATGTGTTCTAAGTTTTAAATATTTAAGATTTTTAAAATAAGGAGTATTCATTTCAAACAGTTGTGCCATTTTAAAATGTTTTACAAGCAACAGTCTTGATTTAACTGCAGAAGATAATAGACTTAAATCAGAAATAGATTTCTCAAAGTGTCTTAAAGGAATGTCTGTCAATGATGTAGGAAAAATTAATACATTTATAAACATGCATAACTTACAACAGGTTTAGAGAAAATAATAATTTTAACATATTAATTACTGCTAATACATTATCTTTATTTAAAAGATTCATATTTCATTATAAATGGCTTATTGAATTATGAGATGGCTTTTATATCTCTTTATTTCATTTTGAATATGTTAACATGTATTCTAGTCTGCCAGCAACTACTACAACGATCCTTACTTCATTTTCAGAAAATGCTATTTTCATTACACATAGCTTCTAAATATATTTAAAGTATTTACAATGAATTTTGAAATACGAAAATACACGTTATGTTATCACAGTGGAATTTTATGCCAACCATATATGCACTGTAGATGTTTTGAATTACAGTTTTTATGGGTTTGTCTATTTTTATACCCATCTGCAAAAGTTTAAATGTTGCAAATACTGTAACTGATGTGTGAAGGACTGGCTGAAAGGCAGAGCTCCAAGGGTCGTAGTGAATGGGGCTATGTCTGGCTGGTCACCAGTCACTAGTGCTGTTCCTCAGAGCTCAATCCTAAAGTCAGTCCTCTTCAATCCACAATCTGGAGGCAGGAGTTGAATACACCATTAGCAAGTTTTCTCACAATACCAAACTGGCAGGGGCTGTTGACACTCTAGAGGGACAAAAGGTCTTGCAGAGGGATCTGGATACATTGGAATATTGGGCTATGATTAATGAGATGAAATTTAACAGGTCTAAATGCCAGATTCTGTGCCTGGGACAGAGTAATGCTGGGCACAAGTAAAAATTGGGAGAGCAGAGGCTTGAGAGGAGCTCTGCAAGAAGGGATCTGGGGGTGCTGGTCAACAGCAGGCTCAGTGTGAATCAGCCATGTGTCCTAGAAGCCAGGAGGGCAAATCCTATCCTGGGGTGCATCAAACACGGCATCTCCAGCTGGTCAAAAGCAGTGATCATCCTTCTGTATTCAGCATTGGTTTGGCCTTCCCTCCAGTGCTGTGTGCAGATCTGGGCAGCACAATTTAAGGAGGTTGAGGTCCTTAAATGTATTCAGAGAAGGGGAGCAAAGCCTCTCAAAGGACTGGAAGTCATGTCCTGTGAGGACTGTCTGAGGACTTCAGGCTTGTCTAGCTTGGAGAGAAGCAGGCTGAGGCGCCACCTCATTGCTCTCTACAGCTTCCTGAGGAGCAGCAGTGGAGAGGCAGGAGCTGATCCCTCCTCCCTGGGATCCAATGATAGGATGTATGGGAATGGTCAAACCCTGGAACAGGCATCCTAGAGAGGTGGGCAATGCCCCAGTGTTTAAGAAGCGTTTGGTCAATGCCCTGAGTAGCATTCTTTAACTTGATCAGACCTGAGTTAGTCAGGTAGTTGGACTAAGGTGTTGTAGATCCTTTTCCAACTGGAACTATTCTATTATATGCTATGCTGTGCTCTTCTGTTCTTAATGAATGAAAATATAATTGATACTGTTGATGAAGTGTAGAGACTGATCACGTCATCCTCAGGCAAACAAACAGGATGTGATTAAGTTGCTTAAACATTCGAGATGCTGTCATGCATGCTCTCAGGCCTCCAGTTATGTGTCCAGAAGAATACAGTTCTGTAGTAGGTCTAATATACTATCGGTAATATTTGAGAAAATGCTTCTGAGTACTTCAAATGGCATGATATTCTTTTGCTTATGTATCTGAAGAAATACCCCATTCATTGAATCTTTCCCTTATTCCTCGTGTAGGTATTCCCTGAGTCTCTTTTAACTGTAGTGATAATTTAGACAAGTATAGCTCACATATAAACATCTCTGTTTTTAATAGTAGGGCAGGTTGAATCTCATGCCCATTGTTTGCCATTGAATCATTTTTCTACAACTGTACTCTTCCATGTCGTCTACAGTCTAAGTCAGAAGATGATTTCTTTGTCCCATGCATACAATGTTATCATTAATCTCTCAAATTCCCACAATACAATGTAATGGATTGAAAGTTTGTTTGGGTAAGAGTGACTACCTATATTAGACTACAAAATTTTATCCTTAAAGGAATCCTATCTTCAAAAGTTATTTGAAGATAACCTTAGGCAAAACAGTTCACCAAAGAGAGTTCAAAAGGGAGAGAAAAAATGTTTTATTCTTTTGTTTTTCAATAAATGCCTTCATTGTCTTCATTCTTTATTGATAGCTGTCTCGCTAGGTTTTGTAGATTTTGGCATCACAGGGACAATTGAAAAAAGGACATCTAAAAAGAAAAACCAAAGATTAAGTTGGCACAAGAGCTTTTTTCCAACAGGTACTAAAAGTAAATGTCCAGAGGAAAAACACAACATATGATAATACTTCTAGCCTACAACACTTCCCGAGGCAGAAAAGGTTTGTATGGATTTTTCTGACATGAATTTGTCTAGTCTTCCTACAAGCCCATTTACATTTTTATCATCCACAATACTCTGTGTCAAGGTGATGCACAGTCTATCCGTAACTGTGTTTTGAACCTGACAGCTGACAGCTTCATTTGATGCCTACTAGTGCCTTTGCTGTCAAGGGGCAGAGAACAATAGATCAGTTCCCTACATGCTCTATCATTTCACCCTCAGTCACTCCTTTTTCAAGCAGAAGAGTCCCAGACTACTTATTTATTCCTTGTAAAGACACTGTTTCATATTTCTCATATTCTTTGTTGTCCTTCTCTTAACCTTATCCAATTCCTCTATGTGTTTTCTGGGTACCTAGAGCACAGACAGCAAGAAGAATGCTTTATGCAGCTTTATAATGACATTCTCCATTTTATTCTATGTTTAATTTTTAAAAGCTCAGTAGTTATTCTTACTAAAATTCACCTAATATCTTAATGATTTTTTCTGGTATAACTTCAAGACCATTCCTCTGATTGAAAGTGGTTGACTCAGAATTCAAAAGGGAAGATGACTATATGTCATGAGCATCACTTTGTATTTACTTACATTGACTGCATTTTGCTAGCTATTTCCTTCCCTAATCCCATAAGGTTTTTTGGTGGATCCTTCATAGTTGGCCCTTGTCTTTGCTATTTCAGATGGCTTAGCAACATCAGCAAAATTTTCCCTTCACTTTTTATTTCTTTTCTAGGTCATTTATGAATATTTTTAATGATATGGGACCCAACACAAACTTTTATTGAATACCATTGATGTCCTTCACCCACAGTGAAAACTGTCCATTTCACAGCAGTGAAAACTGCTATTTTCTGATTCTCCTTAAGAACCATCTTTAAATACTTGCAAAGACCTGTTACTCTGTAGTTTACCTAATAACCTTTTGTGATACACACAGTGAGCCAGATCTCCTTCAGCACTTGCTTGTTATAGACCCAGAAAGTTAGTCGTGACAACATAGGGGTAAAATTGTGTGTATATCCACCTCTAAGAAGGGAGAATTGATGATAAAAAATGTTCCTTGGCCCACAGCTCTGTGAAACTCTGAAGGCAGCTGCCATCTGAGAATGAATAAGAATGTGAAGAGCATGAACACAGGAAATTCGGTGACTGAGGTTTGATCGTATTTACAAACTAACAAGCTCATAAAAGTATTACAACTAGTACATTTTAATATTAAAATGCAATAAAATCATACTGAATCCTCACATTTTCCCCACATGTCCCAGAAGGCTTTCTACAGAATGAATACAAGAACAGCTATGAATCAAGTATAATTCTGGCTCCGATAAATAAGATCAACAAGCAGCCCTAAGGGTAACTCCAGCACAGTAGTTTACCATCTTTTTTATTAGTTATATAAACAGCTTCAAGATATTTTGTCATGTGATATCCCCCTGGCATCTTTAAAAAACCCAAAACCTTTTAATCTGCCTGTAAAAGCTTGTAATGTGTAGCTCAGTCTTGCAGCCCCTTGCCTTATCTCCATGTACAGCAAAAGCTAATTTGTCCCCTTTAAGCCTTTCAGTGCAACCTGATGCTCTCTTAATCACCCCCTGAAACTCTGCTCTGTTTATCCTCTTTTACAGAGACAGGTGCAAAGGATTTTATTAATGCAACACCTTCTTAAGTGGTTTAGTTTATCCCTTACTATTGATCCAATGGTTTAAATCCATTAAGAGGGTGCTAACAGACACTTTATTCTTTGCTTAATAGAATCCATTCTAGAAAATGTAGGACACAGTATTCTGTCCTCTTCTAGACCTTTATTTTTTTTCTGTGAGTCCTGAGACCAATAGCAAATTACAGAACATCTAGCTGATATGTAATTTTGGTTGAAGTTTGTTTTTCTGTCTGTCTGTTAATATCCAAGTGATTTATTCAGATTTTAAAAAATCATATATAAGATTTTTGTAATAATTTTAATATTCTAAATATGACTACATACCAAAAACCTACTGAAATTTTCGTAAAGGCTGCATGTTACAGAAGACATGGACATACTGGAGAGACTGCAGTGAAGGGCTACAAAGGTGTTTAAAGGTCAGGAGCACCTCACATGTGAGGAAAGTCTGAGAGAGCTAGGCTGTTCAGCCTGGAGAAGAGAAGGCTTAGAGAGAATGTATATAAAAACCCGAAGGCAGGGTGTGAAAAGAACAGAGCCAGGCTCTCTTCAGTGGTGCCCAGTGACAGGACCAGAGTCAATGGGCAGGAACTAAAACACAGGATGTTCCCCCTGAACATCGGGAAACGCTTTGTGATTGTGAGGGTGTTTAATTGCTTGCACAGCTTGCCCTCATAGGTTGTGCTTTCTCCATTCTTGGAGGTTTTGAAAAGCCATCGGGACATGGTCTGGTGCAACTATCTCTTGGTGGCCCTACTTGAGCAGAAGGGCTGGTCCAGATGACTGATCCAGAGGTCCCCTCCAACCTTAACCTTTTTTTTAATTCCATGAAATAGTTAATAAAAATTCAGTCTTTTGTAATCTGAGCATATAAATTGTTTTTGAGAATTTTCAGGGATCCCATTAATTCAAGATAATATTAATTTTTATCAATCTGAGTAAGCCTTGGTGCTTTTCAAGTGAGTAATGATACATAGCAGAGGCAATCCAAACTTTTAGTGTGTGCTACCCTAGAAAGAAATGCAATGATAGCTTCCTGCTGTGAGCATTTTAGCAGCTAAAGTAAACAAGCATAGTAAGAGATGACATTAAACAAGACAGGTGTAATTTTTCTTTGACTTTGTAGTACCGATAAATAAAGGTAATGAGGTTTTGAGTAGTACCTAACCCCTTGCATGCTTAGCCATGGAAAACACCAAGTCTTTATGACAATGACAGTGGAACCAGCAAAGCACACTGTCTCCATTAACAAGACCTCAGGGATGCAGGCTGGTTCACTGCCTTTCTTGATGATTTTTTAAGCAGTTCCAGCATGACTGTCAAAGAATGATGCATTTATATGCGTGAAGGAAGAGCATTTAGAACAGTCCAGGATATTCTGATGAAAAGCAATATTCAATTAGTGGCCAAGAAAAATACAAGTGTGCTACTTACAAATTCAGTGGAGATGTATGGGGATGTGTGTTTGTTTGCATAACAGAGATACATCTATTAATGTTAAAACAGTCCACATACACAGCAGTAGGGAAATAGGTGTACAATAAAACGTCTATGGTTTGAAAGCAGGTTTTTTTAGATATAAATTTTCTCTTTAGAGAGGAAAACCTTCTTTACCCAAGTTTCATAGACAAATGAGTTTTCCAAGAGGTTTAAAATTTTTTTTGTTCTATGAGGAATTTAACAAACTCCAGGTTATGTTATTCAGAAAAAAAATGTAGTATTTCCACTGAAAGAGTAATACTCTCTTCCTGTAGGACAAGAGGAAGTTTGCAGTCTCTTGCACTTTAGTACATGCTCTCAATGAGGTTATTATTCTGCTATTGGCTCTGCAACAGACTGAATCCTGGGTAAGCATGAAATTGTTCACTTAGCTTGGGTGGTGAATTTAGATATCTGAAAGATGATATGGTGGTATTTTACATTCCTACTGTCTTCAGGAGCTTTGTTATTTAAAATCCTCTCAACATCTTGCAGTCTTACAGATGAAATAACCATGTATTTATACAGGTGTTCTCAATACCAGAGAATAGAATGGCCTTCAAGTAGAAAGAGAAGAAGCTGAATAAGATGGCAGACAGGGGTGTTATGGACACGTTTTTCTTTCCCTTCTCCCCTTGTATCTTCTCACCTTGAAGTCTGGTTAGTGTCAGTGGGAGCTGACAACAAACAAGTGACACGTACCTGCTGCCATGGAGTCACCACGTGCCAGCTGACTGCAGCTGGTGCCAGCTCTCACTGAAGGCAGCAGAAAGAATCCTTCCAGCCTATTTCTCCTTAAAGTATGGGTTTTCTGTCCTGTGAGGATTCAAGTACTTTAAGCAAAGTCCAAAAAGTTCCAAAGGAATGTCTTACAAAGACACTGCAAATCTGAGTCATTAATAGACACAGAATAAAACATGTGAAGGCTTATACGTGAAGCAGCTAGTGAAAAGGATTAGGGAGGAAGTGCAAGTTGTTTTCTTTGTCTCTCAATATCCTTCTTCTCAGGTTTCCACTTTTAACTCCTGCAGGATTTTTATAGGGTGCTGACAAGGCAGTGCTGGTGCAACTATATGAAATCTTTCTTCGCTAATGCAGGAACCAAGCATTATAGTGGCTCTTTTTTTACCAGATGTCAAGGGTATTTGGTTATGCTCCCAACTATTGGAATTACTGTCTAGTGTGATTGCAGCCTTCCTCCATTCTGTTATTGCTGCCAGTTTCTACTGAGCCAAATCAATCCTGACAGCTGGCCAGATGCTTCTTGTGCCAGTCAGCAGGACTCTGGTCTCAAAAGAGCATCTGGTTATAAGGAAATTTGCAGCAAACTATACAGTCAATCTTGTTTTCTAAAAATATCAACATAAACACTGAAGAAAAAGTATTTAGTAGCTTCACTAATATACTGTGTTTTTAAAATGTGGGCATGAGCACTTGATTTTTCACTACAAATTTATGTAGCAGTAATGGAGACGAGTGCAAAGCTTTTTTTTTTTGTGGATAAGCTATGTATGTTGTATCTTTACTACAGTCTGTGCAGTCCACAGACTCAAGAGCAGCTGCCTAAAGTGTAAGCCAACAGCAAAGAACACATTTATCCTAGTGTTTGTTTAGTGAGGTCAAAAGTCATTTCAATTTGGGACATGGACCCTTCAGATGCCTTAAAAGTTTTTTCTGCTACCGTATAATTAGCAAATAATAGGATGGTTTGGTGTTTTTACTATTCAAAGCAGTTTAAAAAGTACAACACATTCCAAAAAAGACATCAATGTTCTCGTGCAGTTTCTTTAGATAAATCTGGACTTGTTTCCTTACAGCTTATTTTAAGCTCTCTCGCAAAACCATTTAAAGAAACAATGAAAAGTGGGTTATTTACATATTACCTTCACTACTTCTGCTTGATGAAGTAGTATTTCTTAACACAGAAAAAAATGTTAAGTATGGATAGGCTGTCTGTTTTTTCATTTAATTGTTTTCTTTCCTCAATTGAAGCAGTTGGTATTATGATCTGAAAATATGTCCAGGCATTCAAGGAGTGAAGAAGAGGGGATAAGAGTTCCATAGAGGACAAAAGCTATTTGGTTTTCCTAGTGTGTTTGTCCATATGTAAGAGAATATACTTTGGATGACTCTGCATATGCTGAAACATATTCACATATATTTCATGCAAAACTTGGAAGCAGGTACAGCTGGTGAAACCCTACGAAGCTCCCAAAGAGGCCTCCCACTGCCTGCTTACATTCAGTTGTTCTCACAATACCACATACAATGGTTAGTTCTGCTTTCATTTTCTGTCATGAAAACAAGCTGATACTGTCTAAATATAAGTTCCAGCATCTGAAGTCCACATGTTGGATGTAGTTTTTTCTTCTTTGCTGAGGATATTTCTGTTGGGGGAAAAATGATGCCACAAAGACAGAGTATTTCTGGGGCAATTTGCTTATTGAATTAACATGATACTTCTTTCAACAAAGGTATTTACAAACTGCAGCCTCCTTCCTGTGGAAACTTCAGGTTTTCAGCTTTTCCCTGTTTCGGACTTACTCGTTTTGGCAGTATAAAACATCCTTTAGTGTCATGATACTAAAGAAACTCCCATAGAGCTTACATATATAGTGCACTTGAGCTAAAAGAAGAGGGAAGAAAAAAGGAATGAAACAAGGCATTAAAAATCCTGGCTTCTCGTTGGACTTTCCTCACCATCTCAGTCCTGAGATATTTCAACTTATTTTTACCATATTCCAAAGACAGTTAACATATGTCCCCATTTTTTTTCCCTTTATTCACAGGGCTTGCACTGAGAACATATGTTAAGTGAATTTTTTTTTAACTTTCTTTTGCATTGTAAGTGCTGTCTGGAATTAAATTTCATGTCACTATATACTAGATTCCTCATACTCATTGAGTTTTTTTTTAATTAATGGAGTGTCCTGATCTGCAAAGTTTAAATATATCTTGAATTTACATCACTTCAGAAATAAGGGCACAGGAGTAAAGATCCTATTCACTTTACTTCAATGTTATGTTTCCCTTTTTGTTTTCCAACTGAAAGCCTGGAAATTTTACATCTGTTTACCAATGGCCACACACCATTTGGCATGGTAATACCAGCCAGATGAATCTCTCTTAAGTGTAATGCTGTTACGTATGTCAGAACTGAGCAGTAGTTATTATTACCCTTAGTTTAAAGGTAGTGAAATTAGCTCCTGGGGATAAATTTCTTTTAAGCACCAATTAGTATATATCTCTTTTCTTTGCCATTGCTAGTGCAATCTACTGTGACGAGTGAACAGCGATTCAGAAGACCTAAACACTGGCCCAACCTTTCTACCTCTTGTGCTGGGAAATAGTAATTAAACTCTCTGCATTCCCTCCCCTTTTCAGCAAAGATTTTGATTTGAGCTTTTATGAGCTGTATATCCTCATTCTGAAGTTATCAGAAGATATTTCTGTTTAAACATTTTGCTCACAACACCTGATCTTGCTTGTTTCTTCTATGCCCTTCTATCTGTGCTACCCTTTCTGTAGGTTCCCTGCCCATCCCAGGATTAATTTATTCACATGTTTTAGACCAGGGCCAGCAGCACCAAGAGTAGCACCACCTGATTGAAAAGCTTGGTATTACTGCCATGGAGATCCAGTTGAGGAAACAATAGTAATTGTTTGATACCACTTGGAATTGGAGGAAGATCTATGTGAATAGGCTAATAGGCAAACCAATGCAGGATAAAAAGCACACCTGTGACTTTATCCTGCACTGAAGGAGGCTGGAAAGCATGGTCACAGTGCTAGGAGTGCTATGTCAGTACCTGAGAAAGCAAACTGTGTTTGGGAGGACAGCTTGTAGTCTTGAAGAAATCTGAGGGATCCTGAGCAGATTATGAGCAGAAAGTTTCAGTACTGTCGTAACCAGTCAAGTGAGTATGACATACCTTTCCATTTCTTAACCATTTTCCAGCTCTCTCCTCATGATCTCAACTAATCACAGCCATTTTGCACAGTGTGTTCATTGAGGTGACTGGGCTTTCTGCAAATACTTGTGTCTCTCTTTTCCCCAGGACTGTCTGATTCTGGCAGAGCATCACACTTCCTTCCTCCATTGTTCAGGCATCTGACCTGAGAATGGAGGAGGGATTCTCTGCTTCTATCACAAATATTTTGTACAGCAGCAGAGAAACCTGCTAATTTTGTTTCTACTTGTGCCTTTTCCTGTTTTCTAGAAGTCCAATAATGATCTCTGCTCCACATAGCACTGTCAACAATGAAGTAGGAGGAACTGAGCATTGCTGAGGATTATAACACCTGTTACAGCCGTGCCCTTTTAGCATTTGCATAAAACTTCCTGCCTGTGGATATCACCTATATTTTGCATGTGAAAACAAAGTGAAGTGACTTACAGAAAGAACTAGAAAAATTATCTGACAAATCACAATTAGGAAAAACCACCACCACCAAACCCCAGGTTTTCCTTTTTGCTGCACAAAGGACTTTCCTGGATAGCACAAATTGAAGTGTAATATGCTGTGTCTTTACATAAGTGACTATGTATAATGCAAAGCTTAACATACATCTTGGTGCTCATTTCCTTAAAAGTGACGCTCACTTAGACAATCAGCTTATTTGAACTCAACTAGCAGTCAAATGACAGGTGAAAACATAGAAATGTTGAAACAAGCATGTCTGCAAACAGTAAGATTTATTTTAGGGGGTTTTTTTCTCAAGCGCCAATGCAAATTCTGTCAAGTGCTTATTGGCATATCTTGATCTTTATTTGTGTATTCTTGTTTTGAGTTACAACTCATAAGAGAATTTAAAATGACAGAAAAATAAAGATACTTTTATTGGTAAATATGACTTCTAAAAGCAGCTGTCTGTTCAATTGTCAAGTGAAATTGTTCTGAAATACATGATTTAATATAGAAAAGTTTTTTGTTTATATGTCTTAAATTATTTTTATACTCACTTCTTGTGCTATTTCTTGAACCTTATACTATATATACAGTCATTAATTACCCCTAATATTGATTTTTTTTTTGCCTAAAGAGGAAAGAAATTTTGCAGAAAATGTTGTTGAAAATATAGCTAAAACATAGATGAATAGGTAGAAGCTAAATGAGAATACATAATTTTTTTTAAATAAATTAATTGTTTTCAGTCAGTTTCTGTGCTTAATAAACTTATAAAATTTAACTATGTGATTTATAGAACTAATTAATTACAGTCCTACTTACTTCTGTATGTACCATTTCGTATTAGCATAAAATCGTTGGTTGTTTTTAGTCTCAAAATTATATTTAGCTTTAAAATGAATTATGATTTGTTAGACAAAGAAAAAGTTTCAAGAAAATAAAAATGCATGACTCATAGTCTCACCTCTAATGTACACAAAATATTCCACTGAATTTAATTTTGTTTGTCTGCCACAGATAAAGAGGTTTGGCTTTCCCAAGTGAGGGAAAGCTAATGCTAGGCATAGAGAGGTTTTCTGAGGAGCATCCAAATTCTTGCTTTTTAATCTCTCTTCTCTGTGTCTTGCTGGTTTATGCCCACCTCTCTTTTTTTTTTTTTTAAATTGAAGACTTTCTTAGGATGTGGCTTCTCAGGAAGGTACTCCATGGTAAAACTGAAATTAAAAATTCAACCCTGAAGCTGTCAACACCATTGTAATCTGTAATTATGGTTATGAAATCAGATTGCTGGAGTGTAAAGAACCATAGCCCACATAAATAGCAGGACCTAGCAGAACACAGTGGTGTAAAGCTGATATTGTCATATGAATAGCACAGGTAAATAGACACCTCTAAAAAATGTTTAGTTTGTGCATGGCCACCATGAGTCTACCAACAGCAAAGAGTAAGAACAGGAGTATGTCTGAGATGGGGCTGACCCAGGGCCTTAACCACACCTGCAGCCACCCACCTGTGGAGTTGGTGACAACGCTCCATCTTCTCTGATGGAAACAAAAGTGAAAATCTCTTCTAATGCCAAACTGCCGTGGTGACAGCATTGATTTGGGAAGAGGAGGCTGGATGTTTGAGTTTTCCAGAGGGATGCTGCAACCACTGGCTGGGCAGCAGCTAGTTGCACACAACAAAGAATTCTGAAGGTATGGAGGCAAAAAGGGAGAATAAGAGCAGTGAACAGACAGTATTTAGTCTGAAGCACCTAAAGGTCAAGCTGTGTGTCTTCCTATGATATTATAGCTATTCTGGACCACAGCTTATTTCTCTTTTTGCTACTTTTCTGTCAGGTCTGTAAGGAAAAATAACTTCAGCCCAGCTCATTGAAACAAATTCAAAAGCAGGAGTGCTTTGAATTTTATGTCTATTTTAGCAAATGCTTTCAGTCATGTTTCTGCCAATTACCTGTTTCGTATAAATCAAGCAAGAATCTCATTTCCAATTCATATTCAGATATGTTAACACATCAGATCTCATCATAATTCATCTCATCAGAGAAAGGAAATGTTCCATGAGACCTAGCTAATCTGTACAAAATAACCCAGAAACTTGCTTCAATTCCCACAAATGACAGAAATGTGTGCAATGATTTCTGATAATTTATATCAAAAAATTTGCAAGTGATTCATATAGCAAAATGGTGATATTTGCTGAGTATGTTTTGAGAGTTATTCATCTGTCCTAAATTAATATGTCATTTGATTAAAGTCATATGTTCACAGACTGCTAAAACAAGAATTTTATTATTAGGTAAAAGAAACTTAGCAAACCACACATTTTTAATATGTCTTGCTGGGGTTTTTTTCTGTAAGTACATTTTGCTTTCAAGAGCAAAATTTTATTTTTCCAGAGGTTTTTGATTTATGTTCTGATTCATTTCACCTAACTTTAGATGTCTAGATTGGCCACCCTAAGCTTCTACAGCCAATGGAAAGGGCAATTACAAAGCATCTAAGGTATCCAACCTATCTCATCCATACTTCTCAAGATGGCACAAATTGCCTCAGAAGACACTTTTCTCTACAACTCAATTAAATTTGATTTTCAGATACCGTTTAAGTGCATTCCTGTGAAATTAATTAAAGACTTTTTCCCCTGTTCTGCAGACAGGCTTAACATGGTCTCAGTTTTTTGAGGTGGCAAGAGTAGGAGAAGTAATATCCATGGTGTGTTTGACTCTGCTTCTCTTTTCTATAATCCACAATAGATAAGATAAATTTATTTTCCTTTCCTTGCCCACTCTTCTAGAGGAGTTTATCCATATTCAAATGTAAGTTCAGTTTTCATACTGCTCCAATAAAGGTAGCTCCTGCAGCATGGCTTTCATAAAGCTTATACAGAAGCTGGGTCATTCAGGAGTGCCAGGTAGGAGGACGAAGGCTACATATACTCATCCCTAAATCACAGGAGAGAGATAACTTCAGCAAATTATATGAGGGAAAAAAGCAGTCTTTCACTCCTTAATGTAGGTCTGATCTAAAGCCTTATGATGTTATATTGAATCTTTTAATATGAGTTTAATGACAATCTGGACATAATTGAAGAAAACTCATTGAACTGGAACTCAACCTCCATTTTCCTGCAGAGCAAGAGCTTACAAAGAAGATGAAAGGCCTGAAGTATAAATTTATTTTAACTAAAAGCATTGTTTTCTTTATTAGTATTTAGTCCTCCTTTTATTTGTTATAGCCTTTTCTACTATAATTGAAAAACTAATGAGCATTAAGAAAAAAATTCAAGTGATTGACTCATTTTCTCACGGAAAAGGGATGGAGCTTTTCTTTAAGGATCTCTGGCTACCTTTGAATACTGAGTGCTATAACTACTGAGCTTCTTACTGTTGTTGAAAATAACCATGACCTTCGAATTGTAACAAGTCAGCCTCCAAGAAATTGGAGATCCTTGCTTGTGTCAAAATTATATCTATTTATTGTGAGTTCATTTAAGAAAAAAATTAGAGGAGACCAAACCCAATTTCCTGTTTTTCAAAAGTTTGATATATTTCAAGACCATAAGGGTAAGTGGGAACCTTTAATTCCAGAGCATGTTTTCCAATGGTTCTGCTGCTGCGCACAAACAGTAGACAGATTTATGTTCCAATTTGATATAGTGACAGAGGTTGAATTTTTATAGATATAATTAAAGTGTTCACTAAGGTTTGTAAATTCATAGGCACTTCACAGTATATAACTTTATTTTTTCAACACTAGCTAACCCAAATTATCCAACAATATTTTATAGAACAGGGTCTGTTGACCCACACTGAACTCTGATTTTATGAGAAGTGCAGCAGTGGCTGTCATGAGGTTTTACAAGTCAATCATTACGCTTTGTAATATTAAATCATCTTTCTAGATATGATTTTTCCATTGTTCTGTTTTCTACAAGTGAACCAGTGGCAATATAGATATCTATGTCCATTGCTAGTAAAAGGAATATATTGCTGTACTATTCTAGGTTTATGCAGACATATCCTTGGTGCTGTCAATGAAGTTATATCAATATAAATCTAGTTTATCAGCAGCATGAATTATGCTTACATTTCTAATTTAGATCATATGGGATAGTATTCATAGTTGAAAATGCCCTATCTCCTATTAATGGTATTCCATGTATATGTATTGAACTGATTTTAGTTCTACCTAGCAATACTTAACTCTTGATGAATACTCTCCAAAATTCGGATTATCTGCTTGTTTTAAATTTTAGTATTTAACGTCACTAAACTTACTTTTATCTACTCATTATATTGGGTTAGTAATTGTTCATGCTGCGAAGTATATGAAAAGATTAATAGGTTGTGACTCAGAACCTGCTGAGGTTTCAAGCAAAATAATTTATGCATTCTTAACACACTTATCTTTGAATTTAGTCCCCAGCAAAAACTATTATCTAAGGTGAAAGCATTCATTGACTTGTAATGGTAATAATGCTGTCTGGATGTACTGGTAATAATATGCATATTATTGGCATTGAGGATAAGATAAAGGCAGCAAAAAATCAAAATGTGTTGAGGCTGACCAGAAAGGTCAATGGGAAAGAGACAGTCTTATACAAATACATCAGTGGTAAAAGAATTACTGGGGAGAAAGTAGATCTATTACTGGGGAGAAAATAGATCTATTAATAGAATAAAATAGTGCAGGCAGTGAAATAAATGGCAAAAATAGCTGCTATGTTGGTTTTATTAGAAAATTTTCTCCAGAAAAGAAGTAATATTAGCAAGGGAATTAGCAAGAGAAAATTCTTAGTAACTTTTTATTTGTATTTATTTTTATTTGTAACTTTGTAATTCTTTGTAAGGTTGAACATGTGCAAATCAGTCAGCTGAGATGCTGTGCTGCCCAAGATGTTAATATCTCTGTTTAAAAGGTAGAAGAGATTTTCAAAGCTGTGAAGGACAAATGGTGTCCTACCCTCTGCAAGTCAGAGATAGTCAAGGGCCTCATGATTGCATGTTTTGGTAAAATTACTAAATGGAGACACCATTTAGGTCTTTTCAACCTAGAGTAGTGAAGGTCCAGGAGTTTTCTAGTACTTAAAGGGCAGCTACAAAAATGATAGAGGTTCTGTCTTCACAAGTCCTATGGAGTGGACAAGGAGTACGGGTACAAGTTGCATTGAAAGAGGTTTCATCTTGATATAATATGGAAGTTTTTTATACTGACAACGGTCTATCACTGGAAAAACTTCCTTGGGAATATGGTGAAGTCCTCATCACTGGAGATTTTCAGGACACAAGTAGCTAGGATCCTAAACAATTTCAACTAGGCCCCCTTTTCCAGATAGGGGAATGATCATAGGACTGGATGATATTTCAAGTTCCCTTCAGAGAGAGGGCTATTCTGTGATTTTATGATTCTATTTCCAAGAAATCACGGACATGAGAAGCAGTAGCAACAAGCCAAAGGCACAGGAAGGTAGTCTTCCTTTTCCTTTTTGTTTTTAAAAATAGTAAGAAGTGAACAGCATGGATAGAAATGAGTCCCACACACGTGACGTCCATTCCAGCAATACTAGAACCAATACTTTAGAGTGAGAATCACAAACAGCTCCAAGACAGTAAGGTTCTGGTAAGAAAGAAGCATGGAATTTTATAGTCTTTTTTTTTGCAAACTACATTCATTTCTTATACAGGGTTTGCTGGTAAAGCCTTCTTATTTTATAAAACTATGGTTACCAGAAAAGGTCATATGTGAAAAAAAATTTTCAATCACACAAGTCGGAAGAGTTGTGACGTGACAAATAAGTCTTCTTTCATGTATAGCATACTGTTTTAAAGAGTTTTCATCAGTTAAATACATGTGACCAACATCTTATCACTGATTGCAGTGCCTGCAGTGGGTACCCACATCTTGGTCTCAAGGCAGTATTTACCTGTCTCTCCCATGCCTTGTACTAGCAGTATGCATGCACCACATTTACAGCTCTGTCTGGATGTGAGTCTAGGTGGGAATCTCTCTGAGGGGAGAAGACTTGTTTCACAAATCAACTCAAATCACACCCAAAGGCTTCATTCTGAATCGATCCAGAAACTAATGCAACCCTCAAGATACATTAATGGTGTATTGTCTTCTTACTCTTAGGCAGTTCACAACCTCTCCACTGAAACAGTTGCCCTAGCAGTCAAAGTCTGGCTTCAAATGACACTGCTGAGAACAAGACAGTAGCCTGTCCTGAAAAACAAGAACTCACTCCATGAAAATTCACCTTCCTGCAGCTCTTTGGAGTGTGAGCTTTCAGAAAGGATTTATAAAAATAAAAAAATACAAAGGATTCCAAGGGAGAAAATATTTAAGTTCTTTTCACTGCTTAACTTAGAAGCAAAAACTGGATGGACATGTGAACTGCACAGAAGGTACATTTGGGTTATATGGTGGCCCTTGGTGTATGACCCTTTCTCAGGGTGGTAAAGCTATAGCAATCCCACTGAGGAGCAATCCCACTGAGGTGAGGGAATTGTAATAGGGATGTAACTACATCAAATTCTATGAGATGCATCTCTTCTGTTTCTGCTTTTTGAGTGTTGCCTTCAGGAAAGCTGGGAGCATGTGATGTACAAGGCACACACAGTTAGCCTGACACATTGGGATGCACTTGAGCAATTGCCTGTGAGCTGCACAGATGGCCAGAACACATACAGTATGCTTTGCGTGTTCTGGATGCATTGCACTGATTGCATATGCTCAATGGTCTGTTATTCAAAATATTTAAATACTTGGCCACTGATCAAAGTTGCAGCTACTGCTCAGGCCATATCACTGGTGTTCAGTAATCCTGGAGAAGTGTTCTTCTCTCATTAGTCTTAAAGGAAGGATTAAGTCCATTTGCCTGCTTTTCCCTCACAGGTAGCATGACATGGTTGTGAGCAATAAGAACCTGTGGAACCCACTGCTTCAAGTCACAAGGTGTTGGAGGGGAGGCTGAGTGCTTTTGAAGATTCAAAACAAATGTGCATATTAACCATTGTCACATGGACTCACGGAATCACAGAAACACATAATCAGTCATGTTGGAAGGGTCTACAGTGGATCAAATGGTTCAACCTCCCTGGTCAAGCAGAGTCATGCTAGAGCACATTGCACAGGATTTCATCCAGGCAGTTCTTGGGTATCTCCAGTGAGGGAGAGTCCACAGCCTCTCTGGACATTCTGTTTCCGTGCTGAGTCATCCACACAGTAAAGAAGTTCTTCCTCATGTTCAGGCAGAACTTTCTGTGCATCAATTTCTGCCCATTGCATCTGTTCTATTGCTTGGCACCACCAAGAGCCTGGATCCATCCTCTTGGCACCCACACTTTAGGTATTTATACACTTTAATGAGGTCCCCTCTCAATTGCCTCTTCTTGAGGCTGAACAGGCCCAGCTCCCTCAGCCCTCCCCCATAAGAAGGATTTTCCAGACCTTTTGCCCTCTTAGTAGCCCCCTGCTGGACCTGCCCCAGGAGCTCTATGTCTCTGCTGTGCTGTGGAGCCCAGAACTCATTTCACTTTATTTTATGCACTAGACACTGACATGTCTCTACGGGAAAACGCAAGAGGACACTCAAATTTTACCCTTAGAGATCAGTGCCTCTCTCAGCAACCACAAGAGTACTGTAAGACATCTCTAGACCCCAAACGTCATTCCCTTAGCTCAGTAATGAAAGCAACAATGGTGAATCTGATAAGATATAAATAATAAAATCCTTTCTAGTTAAAGTAGAAAAGATTTTGTTTTGCAAAAAGAAATACAGAGCAAAGAAAAGGTTCTTTGTTTTCTGTGTATAGAAATAAAGAGAATATTTCATATGCAAACACATGTGTTTCCTTTTTTTGTTGCTCTAAAGCTCTTAGAAATGGCCTCAGTTGGACATGACTTATCAAGGTGAATCACTGCTATCTCTGCAGAAGTTTGGGGGTTAATGTAGTCTAAAATAATGAATGCTGTTCATCAGTTGATGTGATAAATTTGTTTCTGATTTATTTATAGCCAATAGAGAACAAGGATTAAAGTACCTAACACCGTAATTGAACTCAGGTCCTTTTCAAAATCCCTGTGAGAAAAACACCACTTTTATCTATTATGATATAATCTTTTATATGTGCTCCACTTCACAGTTCTTTATTAGCTCCCTGTACAACTATTTACTGTTCAGAATTACTTCAGGTGCCTTTCTGAATAAAAGTATCCTGGCTGTAGTGAAAAGAAAATAAAATCATGGAAGATTGTCATGTGTGTAAGGTTCTTTAAAGAAAGATGCTGAGGGAACCAACACATCAAACATATTGTTATGGAGATGTAAGTCACTCAAATCAAGCATTTAAATATTTCTAAAATAATAATGAATACAACTCCTAAAATTAGGAAACTGAGTAAAATAATGTGAAATCATGTTTGTTACTTGTGATTGTCCCCATTTTGAGTTCATTAACATTTTAATAATAAACCTTATTGAAATAAGCATTTCAATAATTATTTTTTCCCTACTTAAGTCTAAAGAACACAGTTGATTTTAAAGACTAGTGATTAAAGGAATTATGACTTTTGTCATAAGGGCTAATTCTTCAACTCTTCTTCTAATTACAAGAATGAAGACTTGACCATGGCAATTTTCATAAAGGTCAGGCTAATTCGCAGCCTAGGAACAGTGCATTCCACTAATGCTTTACTGGATACCTTCATTTATGTTTTTTGAAATTAGCATTGTTCGAAAAGTCACTGCTTGTCTCTCCCTCTGACATATTAGGAAAAGTACTTACAAAGGGCAAATTAAAGAACTGTTTCAAAAAGCTAAGGATACAATAAAAGTGGAGTTTTGTTCTGCCTTGTTCTGAGGCGTGTTTTGCATCACCTAACACTAATTTGAATGGTGGCCATCTGTCCTAAAATTACATGGGATTCCCATTCTCTATTCCAGACATCTTATTCAATATCTTACAGGCATCCATCCATATTTTAAGGAACAAAAGCATTTGGTGTTTTGAGCATCTTCTTCAGCTGAAGCAGTTATCCCAGGCTAGCTTGATCAAATATATTTTTTATCTGTTCTCCCCTTCCACTCAACTCCCTGGATGGGAATGTTCCAGGGCTGAATTTTCATGGGAGTACCAGCAGTTCTGTCTTTTGCCCATGTGTAGAGGAACAATAAAATTATCTTTATTTTTACTGTCTTTGTAAGATGCCAATTACAATTTGAAACCTGAGAAAACTATTCATCCTGTCTAGGATCCATCCTGCATGGAGCTGTGCATGTCTTAAAAGCTTGCTATTCCTTCAATGCCTATTGGCAGTGGTGCTTGGGGTGTTTGACACCTCATAGGAAACACTTAACTTTTCACAGATGGGGAAAGAAGGCTGCATATGATAATATCCCATAGGACAGTTCTTAATTGCCATCTATACTTTTATGTCTTTACTGAATATATATAAATCCCTCTGGATAGGTAAATCTATTAAAAGGTGATCTGCTAAGTTTTTAATTTTAAAAAATTGAGTTCTGTTGTCCCCCATTGTCCCCTTTTTATGATTTCAGGTAGGAGAAAATAATGCATCAGGGATTAGGAATATCATAATTACCTTTTACATGCAAAGTTAAGACCTGAATCATCTGAAAACCAAAGAGCTCCTTATAAAAGATAAATGAATGACTACATAAATAACTCAATTTACGACCAGCACAAGGACAAAGAACATAAAATCATGTGCTTATATATTTACAACACCAAAATTGTCAATGTATCTATCTATACAGCTGTCATAGTTTTGCAAGGCCTGGTTTTTGGTAGCTGGGGGGCTGCAGGGGTGGTTTCTGTGAGAAGCTGCTAGAAGCCCCACCACCACGTCCTGCAGGGCCAATGTCTGTCTGGCTGCAAAGACGGACATGCTGCAGGCCGGTTAGAAGTGGTAACGCCTCTGTGATAACAGATTTAAGAAGGAATTCAAAACAATCTTGGTGGCACAGTTTTCATTCCAGCCAGGGGAGGTGAGGATTAGTGAGGAGATGTGAGCTGAAAAACAACATGGAGGCACCAAGGTCAGTTCGGAAGGAGTGGGAGGAGGTACAGGAGCCAGAGCTGAGATTCCTCTGCAGCTGGTGGCGAGACCATGGTGAGGCAGGCTGTCCCCCCCTGCAGCCCATGGAGGACCACAGGAGGGCAGAGACCCACCTGCAGCCTGTGGAGGGGTCCACACTGGAGCAGGTGGATGCTTGAAAAGGCCTGCAGCCTGTGGAGGAGTGACCCACGCCGCAGCAGCTGGGGGGCTGCTGTTGCCCGTGGGATGGACTGAAGATACAACAAGTTGCAGAAGGGTGTAGCTTGTGAGATGGACTTTCTAAAGGGAGAATTTCCTGAAGAACTGTATTCAAGAGGGGACCCCAGAGAAGTAGTGGGGGAAAGATTACTCCAACTCTGCTGCAGGAAGAAGCCGCAGATGATGAACTGACCAAAAATACCCCATTCTCTGTCTCCCTGTGCCGTTTCGGTAGGAGGCAGAGCTGGGAGGACGGAGTGGGGCGGGGGAAAACGTGTTCTCCAAAAGTTCATTTTACTTTCCATTATCCTATTCTGTTTCTGTTAGTGTAGTGTAATAAATTTACTTTCATATCTCTTAAGTTGAAGCCTCTCTCAAATCCTTATCTCAAACCTCATGAACACTTAGATTTTTTTTTTCTCTCCTCGGTTCAGCTGCGAGGAGTCAGCGAGCCCGGGTAGTTCCATGGGTGCCTGGCCTCTGGCCAGGCTCAAACCACAACAACAGCATTATATTGTGATATGAACACTTGGAATGTCTGAGATTAAAAATTCAGAGAATCTGAATCCTTTTTGTGGAGTTTTGCTCAGAATCTCAGAAAAAGGGTTTATTGACATCATTAAATTTTTGATCTGCCCTTACAATATATTTTTATTCTTTATGTGCTCTTCTATGCTGTAAATACTGTTTATGTATTTAGTATTCATTAACAAATAAAACAGAGCTTTTGGAACATAAATCAGAAAACAAATGTTTTTTTGATTGGAATGTAGAAGCAAATCTGCACTTATTTATTATGTCCCTGGATTTGTGCTTATAGCATTTATTTTTGTACAGTCTTTCAGATTAAGTGAAAGGCTTAAAAATAGTCTCATTTGAGTCTTCATCATACCAAAGAGCAGGGTACTTGAACCTGCCTAAGAGAAGAAAGACCTGGAGAACAGGTTTTGCCACTTGTAGATTAACACAAAACATTACTACTCTTTGTTTCTTCTCCTCATGGGACACATTTATTATGCCTCTTCAGTAATTGATAAAACATCTTAGAGACCTGTATTTAGTGATGTGAACCAGTCAGGCCAGCTGAATACAGGTATTGTGTGGTGTGAATGGCTGCATTGAAGCAGATGCTGAAAACTGACTTGAAATGCTTTGTCTTACTGTCACATAGACAACAAGCACTTCTCATAGCTCTGACAGCTACCAGTAGAAAAGGGAAGATCTTGCTATATTATCCCCTAGTCTTTATATTCCTTATGGCTCCCTGTATTTTGGCTCTTTACTAGTGAAACATTAAAATCTCTTTCTTTTTTTTCTTCCCTGTGCATATTGCATGAGAACAGGCTTATCTTCAACCTAATAAGACAAGACAGAGTTTCAAGATACCAGAATTTGGGTGGACTCTTCCATTTTGCTTTGCAAATATATTATGTTATTGGAAGTTAGGATGACAGAGAGCCGCTGCTTGTGTGTGTGTATATTTTACGAGGGAAGAAAGGGAGGTGGCTGAGTAGCAGGATCCTGGCTTGCTTCCATGGTAAAGCAGGAGGTAAATCTGGTACTGTCCAATTGATTTGCTCAAGGTGTTTGCTGGAAATGGCTGCTGTCTTACCTATATATTGCATAGAGCGAACATTTACCTTGCATATTTGTCAGAAAGATTATTCTGGGTTTTCACAGTGCAGCATGAGTTCTTTCCTAAGACAACTGTCCTAGGTCTCCAAAGCAGATGGTGTCACCAAATTTTTGTTTGTGGGCTCACTAATTTTGTTTTTCACTAAGTAATAAATATTATTTCAAAACAGATGTTTGAAAAGGGGAGGTTGAAAAATCCACACTAAAATGTTGTTAAGTGTGCATAAGTGCATAAGTGTGCATAAATGTTGTTAAGTGTGTTTAAGTGTAAAATCCTTTGTGCCAAGAAAGTGATCAGATAAAAAAATCAGCAGTTATATAAGAATAATATGATTCTCTTTTTGGATCCAGAGTAATGGAGACCAACTTCAATTAATGTTCTGATTCTCTCTTTTGTTTTCTTAATGCAATTCAAAGAATTCATCCTAAACCCACAAGAGATGGGGAGGCCTATTTGAATGCCATGCAAATTAGCCAGGGGTCAGATAAGTATTATAAAGTTTCTGTAGAGAAAATTCCCTAGTTGTTGTGAATATTTCTAATGGAAGCAACGATTGCTGAAAAGAAGCAAAATCAGGTTTCAGAAAGAACCGTGACTTGGTTAAAGATTTGAAAAAAATGAACATAGAACAAAAAAATAAAATGGTTTAATGTGTCCATCTTCTCCAGATGCCAATTAAAAGTGCACGTAAAATATGTATTATACAGTTATTTGTAACAACTTGTAGAACAGTTCTACAAAAGTTTAAATGATTTTAACTGGTGCTACTGCAATTGCTTCTCCCCTCCTGTACTTGTTTTTGCACTCCTTACCCTGCTTTTCAGTCACTGACACTCTTACTCTCCTTATTTGTGGTTATTTCAGGAGAACTAAAGGACAATAAAGCTAATCTCTGGGTGGAAAAAGAACACACTCTGAAAGGCCAGAATGATAAACAAAGTGTTGTGAAGGAAAAAGATCATCTTAGAATAATCTAATTAAATAAATTATGGTTTGGTTTTATTAAAACACCTAGGATTCATTACTGACACATATTATCTTTAGGAAGTCTCGTCATCCAGGACACATTAAACTTTACCAAGTAAATGTAAATATGATATGGAGAAAATTCCCACATGGCTGTGAAAAAGTAGTCATGTTTTGTCACCATTTTTATCAGCTTTTATTAATAGAAAAGATGAAAAATTATAAGCAAGATTTGGATATTTCCCACCACTAGTAAACTAGTGGAGGGATTGAAAGTAGAAAGAAGTGTTTGATCATTCAGTTCTAAAACTACCATTAACTATAATTTTTTTATTAGTAGTAAAAATTTATTTTAAAATAAAACACTATGGAAAAAGCCTTAATAATCATCCTGCACTGCAGAGACAGTTGCATCAATTATTAATTATTATAATTAATATTATTTGCATTCATATAGAGATTTGTTTAGTTAAAAAAAGTTTCCCCAGTTCTATGCATGAATATATTTATTTTGTGTGAACAAAATAAATGTTGCACCCTTTTCTTATTAGTAGAAATGTAATACAGCATTGAGTATTTAAAGCATTCAGTGAAAACTAGTCATGGAGTTGAATGAAGTTATTCTGGGTATATACTGATATAATGGCTTGCCAATGAACACAAAGAGCTTGGAATTCAGCCACTAAAATCCATCTGCAGAGCATTAATTTAGTTCCTAAAGGGGAAACCTGGGAACTCCTACCAAGAGGGAGTCAGATGATTCTGTGTGAATGAGGACAACTGAGAAATGACTGATTGTGCTGTCCTTGAAAGGAAGGACTTACAACTCTACTATACATCTTCAAGATGGCAAGAATTAAGAGTTTTTCCTGTGAATAAAATTTGAATATTTCTTTAGCTGCGGTTGCATGCAGGGAACCACTGGCAAACTCAGATAATTTAGATGTTTGCAAGTAAAAGACTTACCATTTCTAGCTATTCTTTTTCTGCTCCTATTTCTTTGCTTATCTAAGTACCTTCAGGGCTGCTCCACTTCTGACTTTTCCCTGCTGCTGTGCTCAAGGCACCTTGAAGGGTACCTCAGGCAGGCGTTCAGTGCCAGCTGCCTGGTAGATTCCCAGCAGGAGTTTTTCGGGAAGGTGGCATGTGCACGTGACAGACTAAAGTAGAGCTCATGCAGAACCCTAATTTCTCTTACGACTGAGGAAATTGGAATGTATGAAGCCATTAATTTAGGAGAAGCCAATAATTTCACTTTCCTGGAATCTCCACGCACCATTTGTTTAATCATGATGCCTTCACTTGCTTGTTGTTTGCATGGCAATACAGAGTGCCTATTTTTTATGTTTAGCTCTTTCCTTTGATTTCTAAGATTTAGTATTTCATCTAGGCTACATCAACAGCCTCAGAAAATGATCCAGTTAAAAACAAAGTAAATCATATGTTGAGTAAATATTTTCTTCAGTAGATTTCAGGCAGGTCTGTCAAGAAAACATGCTGAACTCATTTGACGCAGAGTTTTATCTACTCAAAACTCATCAGCAGAAGAGCAGATAGTACTTTTGATCAAATATGTTCTGATACAATCAAATTCAGTTTTGCTGTTGTATCTTTTGAATATTCCACCTTACTGCTACTGGAAGTATGAAGCATTAGCCATCAAGAGTGATGCAGAAAATAGTGAATAGTTTTTATAAAACAGAATATTCATAGATTTTTCACAGTATCATATGCATTTCAAAAGAATGACTAGATTTTATTAGCAATAAATTAGCTTGAGGTGTTACTAAATAGTTCTCTTGGGCAACACACTAGTAATGCCATATGTTATTTTTTTGTGTTCCTCATTTTCAGGTCTTTTAATTAAGGGTGCATGGGTGAAAGCAGTGAAGTCTCATTAATGTAATTAATGGATTGAAAGGCCACATGACCATGAATTAACATGAATTACTCTCTTGAGACAACATTATGGTTTTGAGGAAAGAAACGTTTTTCTGTCCTCTAGTCACATAAGTAAAATGAGCAGAGATAATCAACAACCTGTACTCACTCATTAAGAGTTCAGGAAATTTATAAACACTTTAAAACAATTCTTAAACCTGAATTTCTTTTAAGGTTGCTACTTCAGTGTACAGAAGTACATGTCATTTCATTTCAGTTATTTACTGCTAACCAAGTACTTGCAAAGAAGAAAAAAATTGAGTTTTAGTTGGACAAGTAGAACAGAAGTCAAGATATATGTAGGAATTTTTGTTTCACTTTTTCTGTCAGTAAGATTGGACATTCAATGAGACATTTTTCTGTGCCTCAAGTTTCTCATCTGAAAAATTAGGATGTTCATTTATAAGGAGGTTTGTTAAGCACATGCTAATGAGGAATGCTAGATATATGGAAAAATGAGCACTATTTAGCATGTTAAGGAATTCTAGAGGAAATTGTTGCCTTTTTAAAGAATGTACTTGAAGGATTTTCAGAAACTCTAAGACACTTCTTTCAAGTTCATAGTTGATAGCTGCATTTGACCACCACAATAAGAGCTAGTTTTATTTGGGATTTTTTCCTAAAATGTAAACATTGTGTCAAAATATGTCTGCAGGAAAAAAAAAGGTAATAATGAATACACACTAAACATTAAAGTGGATATTTTAAATGCTTAATTAAAATGAAGATATTTTTACTGTTAATCAGCAGTAAGCTATAATAATATTTGGGATGCAAAGAGTCCTGAAGGCTGAGTTCTATACTTGTCTTCTCTGTTTCATTTCTTAAATAAATAGTCCTGTGGGATTTAAAATATTTAGGTTTTTTATGTGTGATGTTTGTCATGGATTTTTAGAGAGGTGAATGAATACATTGTTATCTAAATATTTACATCAGATATACATTGGGTCCCTCAGTGCAATATGAGAACATCTGAAGTAATACAAATGCAACAGACGTGAGATTTATATAGATGGAATAAAAATACCTTGTCCCAGAAAAAAAAGATAAGTCATATATCTAATTACAAAAGAATGAGTGTTTCAGAAGTGAGTTAAAGAAATTCTTCTCAGTTTGCCTTAATAATTGAAGTACCTTCAATATTTCAAGCAGCTTCTGTCGTAATGCATGTGGTCTTGATGCAAGCATCTGTTGGAGATTTTTTGTTTACAAAATGCTGCCAGAGTCACCAGTGGACCACTCACAGATATAAACAACCAAAGTGAAATCTGCATCTGAAAACCACTCAGAAAGTATATTTATGAAAGAATATGCTTACTTTTCTGCTGGTAGTGGTTTATGTGCAAAGAACTATTGCACCAGTCCTGTAACATTTTCTGTGTCTTCTGATTTTTTTTCTAAGTACAGTTCAAGGTACTGTATTTTGCCTATAAAACCTTTTACCTTTTGACTCCTAAGTATCTTAAAGACCTGCTCTGTCTCTGCTTTAGATCTGTAATTGAGATCAACTGAGAGATTTAAAGTGACAGCCTCTATATTTAGTTTAAATGTCATGGGGTTGGTGACACATTCTCCTTAGAGCAAAGGCATAGATGTCTACATTCACTTCCCCTGCTGTTACATCAGAATTAATCTTAGGCAGACTTCATTCACTAGCTGTATTCAGATAGAGCAGGTTGCTTAGGAAGTCTTCTAATCGACTGGGAATACTTTTCTGTCATTTGTCATTCTGTCAATCTACCTTCTTATGAGACATGCCATCAAGAAGTTTTGCTGTATTTGTGCCTACATCTTTTTTCCCTCCATTGGGATAAAGAGCAGCTATACAGGGAAGTTGCCAGGACAGCAAGAATAGCCTCCTGACTGGGTATGCAGAGCATTTTTTGAGACCTCTCTTGAATAGAAAAAATAGCAGTAAAAAGCATTTTGTAATTTTAAATGCATAGAATAACTCAAAATATTCTCTGCAGTAGGCACAGAGAATGCTTCATGAAAATGAACCCATAACTTCTATTTTGATCAGTCTTCCTTATCTATAATACATTTTATCCTCTCTTACACCTTCTATTAGACTCTGGAAGCTCACCAGCATGTGAAATATTCTTCATGATACCCACTGAGCTATTTTAGTTATACTATTCAACTTTCAGCTAAAATACAAGAAGCAGACATATTACAAAGGATTTTAGAAATTCTCTGTGCAGCCCATCTCTTACTGCTGTCTGCAGTTTCTGTTGGGTTGACAGTCCAAATCCTATTAAAGTAAATGAGGATGATGTGATCAAAACCTCACAGACATAAAAGTTTATCTCTGTATTTCTGACCTGCAGTTTAGGAGGGGCATGACTATGCTTTATGAGTAAGTCATTTAAATAAGGAGCAATTATCTTCTCTGTCCACTTGTGTAAGTCAACTTAGTTTCACTTGGTGTAATTTAGCATAATGATCCCTACATGAACTCCAGTCAAATTTCTTAATATTAATTCATCCCTAGTAATTTCCACTCTGCATTTAAAAGACTTGACACTGCAGCTACTTAACAGTTAAACGGGAACAGAGTCGAGCTGGGCCAAAATTGAAGTTTATAAATCTGTCTGAAGATCTAGCAAGTCACTGGAAACACATAATACCAGAGAATGCTCAAAATCTTCAACAACCTTTTTGACTGGGTTTTTTTCTTTTGTTATTTTTTTGTTGCTTTTGACATAGTTTATTTTTTCCCCTTCATTTTAGCTGGTTATCTGTATTTTAAACAAATTCCCCTGGATTCAAAAGAGAAAAAAAGGTAGAATTTCTTCAAAATTCTTTTCAATTTAAACTGAGTCTTCTCTCTTAAGTATCTTCTCTCTTAAATAATCAGTTTTCTCTCCTGGTTTCCTAGCTGTTCTGGTATAGCTTGTTAGGCAGAATAAGAGGTAGAGCAGCAGGGAAATAAACTATGATAATTTTTCTTTTGCTGGTGATATAAAATTATGGAAACTTAAATCAAGAAGGTTGAAGGGCTGGGTAAAAACTAAGTCTACATTTCTGTATGTGTGTATGTATACATATGTGCATATGTGATGGTCTCAAAAGAATCTGGACATTATGTTTTCTAACATTTCAGAAAAAATGTATCTACTATATTAAAAGCATATTTCTATATTACAATTTTATAATTAATTATGCGTCATACACACAGTATAAACAGCAGCTAATAAAAGATACACGTGTATTGCCTAATGACTACATTTTGAATCACAAATCAATTTACCAGTGGAAAAAAATTGATTAGTTTTTTTTAAAATACCCAACATAACACAAACGTATAGATTTTTGGATTATAGGCAGATAGTACTGAAACTATGCCACAATGATGCATATGGGCTTCAAGCACAGCTACAGGAATATCTGCTTGTGTTTCTCCTCTGAAAGACAGGAGAAGGTTTACTGGAAAGTCGTAACACAGTCACAGTACTCTAGTGGTTAAAAAGCTTTTTCTGATTTCCTCTTTAAATATATCTTATGCATAGTCCAGTTTTCCTTATGTTCTTCAACTAAAGTAAATTTTATATGAAGTTTTTGTTTCTTTTGAATTCCAAAACATCTGTAGAGAGAAAATATACCTCATAGGGTTTTTTGTAAGTCTACTTAAACTTAATTATTTTAGTCCTCATCCAGGCATCCAGTCTTCTGGATAATCCAAACTGGCAAGCTTTCCCTGTACCTGTGCTAATCTAAAGGTATTTGTCTATTGCACAAGTGTTATTCTCAGTGTTCTCAATGTATTACTGTAGTTGCAAAGTGCACTTAAGCACTACATACTGTGTTTTTAACTTGAAGTAATAACATCTCATTGTGCAGCTAATGGAGAAAAATAATCCAAATAAGTTCCAAATCGATCGAAATACCTGTGTCTCTACTGTGACAATATAGAGATGCTAAAGCAAGTAAAGTGATAAATTAGGCATGTCATGAGATTTATATAGTTAGAAAATTTAGGAGATAAGTACTTTGGGTACTGAAAATTGACTTTCAGGCCTAAACCAGGGCAGCTTCTCAAAACACAGTGAGGTTGCAGATGGGCAAGATCCTATGTCGGGACACAAAAAAAATCAAAAAATGCACTGTGCATCTTTCAAGGTTAATTGTGCTATTTTCCACCCAGTCTTATGTTTGTTTGATAACCACAGAAAAAAAAATGCTTCATGGGATATTTAAAATTTGTTCTTACTCTAAACAGTAAGGTAAGTAGTTTTTCAAAATGGAGGGAAAAAATAATTAATGAATAATGCAAAATTTAAACAAACTTATTTCTATGCTGGAATTTTTTAAAGTTTATTTTTATTTCAGAAAAAAATGTGTTGAAAGAATGTGTTGCTATGTGTAGTGGTTTGGCCTTGGCTGGGTGCCAGGTGCCCACTACGGCGCTCTATCACTCCCCTTCCTTGTGGGGTAGGGGAGAGAATAAGATGGAAAACAACTCGTAGGCTGAGATAAAAGGAGTTTACTAATAGCAAAAAAAGAGGGAAGAAAGCGAGAGTTCGCGCGCGCAAGCAGAAAGAGAAGTTAATCTCTACTTTCCATCAGCGAGCGATGTTCGGACACTTCCCGGGAAGCAGGGTCTCAGCACGCGTAATGGTTCCTCTGGAAGGCAGACATTTCAGAGCAACGAATGCCCCCCCCTTCTCCCCCCCTCCCGGGACTTTTATATCTGAGTTGACGTCATAAGGTATGGAATATCCCTTTGGCTGATTTGGGTCAGCTGGCCTGGCTGTGTCCCCTCCCAGGATCTCGCCCACTCCCAGCCCTCCTGATGGGGGAAGGAGTGTCAGAGGGACAACACTTCTCAGCAGTAGCCAAAACACTGGCGTGTTATCAACAGCCTTCCAGCTACCAGTGCAAAGCACAGCACTGTGAGGACTGCTAAGGGAAAGGTGAACTCTCTCTTGGTCAGACCCAATACACTATGTCAAGCTTAGTGCTAGAAATTATGATTCCCAAGATAATATAATTTATTTTCATTTATTATCTAAACTGCAACAATATTTTTAAGCTGTTTTCTTCTTATAATCCATTCTAATAGAAATTATTTTATGCTAATTAGCCCTATTTTCCATACCATGTGAGAAGAAGTGTGGTATTTCACCATTTTGCTTGAGATCAGAATAGAAATTGCAGAATTTGTCACCAAATAAATTCTGAGATTCCGTATTGTATAACAGTGTAAGTCAACTTGCAAATAAATTATTTTGGAAACCTCCAAAGCAGTTCCAGCTCTAAATCATTAAGACTTACTGTCCAGAAGTACATTTAATTCATCCTGTTTCATAAAACAAGGAGAGATCAGATCTGTGCTAGCTCAGCAGCATTCTGATGACAATCACTAAAGGGTTGACTCTAGCTCAGAAAGATGTTGGCTTCTAGAAGATAAATGAGTCTCCAGTAAGAAAAAAATGAGCATCAGTGACACTCCTTAAACCAATATGGTTGTCTGACCTATGCAGCACAGCAGTCATTGTTCTTCAAACTTGCTGTCCACTGCCACCTCCCAGAGTAGAAAGCCTCAGGGAATTATAATGAAGTGTATTTTAGGGCATGATTCTTAACTCTGCCAGTGGGATTCATTAGCAGCAACATGAAAATCAGATAGTTGAAATGTGTTTAAGACTGTTGGAGTAAAGCTGTCATTGAATCTCAAGGTTGTAGGAATTTTCTGACAACAAGTACTCTGCAAAAACTTTAATCTGATATTTCAAAGTATCTACTGCAAAGCTTATTCTAAGTATTCTGGGGGAAAAACAAAAAGGAAACAAAAGGAAAAAAAACCCAGAGTACAATTTTGTATTCAGTAAAATTTACAACACAGCCTGGTTGACATACACTTCGCATCGTAAGAACATTGGGCCATCTGAAGCATTTGCCACCCAAGCTGCTTATAGACATGGACTACGTGTGCCCTGGTAGCAGAGACAACCAAACTGCAGAGGAAAATGCAAGCTCACAGCTGCCTCTATAAACTTGCATCAGGTTTTGCCCTAGCTAAAGGCTTTCCTGCTTTCCTGCTTGCCAGAGGAAAGAGGTACCATCATATGCCATCACACTTTCTGATTCCCCAGTTCAGTCTGATGTCAACAAATGTTAAACACCCAAGGGCTCACACTTTCTAGAGTACAACAAATTATAAACATTTTACTCGAGAGAAATAGGCACAATAGGCACATACTCACATATCCAGTATGGAAAGATTGACCTCAAGTTGTTTTCCCAAGGTTATGTTAAAACTAGGACAGAATCTAGGACAGAAAAAAGGATTGAAATCTTGACACATTTTAAAACAGTGAAGAAGATCAATGATCTTTAATAACATTACTATTAATATTTCATAATAGATCTCCTGAGTTCAGTCTTGAGCCTTGGTTTTAGACCGTATATGACATAATATCTAAAATCACTATGCAAAAAGGAAAAGGCAGTGTACACAGACATAAAATGAAATTACAAGTCTGGAAGTCTTCCCAAAGCCAGTGTGGGAGTGCCAAGGTTGTCAAAACCTGATGATGAGATATTAAGAAGTCTTTCATCTTATATTTCCATGCTAGCATCACCAAGTGCATTCTAAATATCCAGGGAAGCCATAAACACATGCAGTACAATTTTGTATACCATAAGAGTGACAAAGAGTGACTACTGTATTAAATTAACTGTGAAAGCATGTTTCTTGTACATTTTCTAGATGTTACCAAGCACAACCTTGAATGTCAGTATCTTAGAAATCATTAATTGTACCCTATGCTAAATTATCCTCTAATGTCAAGGAAAAAAAGTTAAATCAGATTTTATGAATTATTCATCATCTCCAACTCAATATGAATACTTCTAGCTGAGTGTTAAGCACTTCTGAATAGTATCATAGAAGGTGAACACTCTTCTGATAATAGAATATCAGAAACTGACCTGACCTTTATAAAACACAGGTCCCAGAGAATCAAGAAGGTATACTTCAGGGGAAAAAACAAACTTGCAAGTAAAGATAGACTGTTATTAGGGTCATATAAATATTTACATAACATATTTCAGATCAAATCTACTCATATAGGATTAAGACTCTCAAAAATTATGTTAGAAGTCTCTTAATATATGTCTCTCCACAGTCCCAACAATTTCTCCAACTGTGTCCTCAGTTGGGGTACAGAGCCTGTTTGGCACGTTACCATTAGTAGATGAACTTCTTCCTTCTGGGGATATTCTTAGAGCAATTGCTGCTACTGCTCCGATTTGGTAGGATTTTGCCTGTACTTTGCTGAGGATGCATATATTGGGGGAGAATGGTAAAGTGGGCTGCTGATTTTTATATCTGTGCATTCTCACAGCAGCTGTATTTCCCAAAGTAAAATGTTTCATGTCAGTTAATGAAGGTGCTATTTGGATAATACATTATTGTCACATGACTACTCTCTAAGCTTCCACTTCTCATACCACAGACTTCAGAAACTCCTTTGCTGATCCTAATAGATTAATTCTCACAGATCTCACTTTCTGGACTGATCATCTAAGTGTGGGCATGGAAGGAAAAGTTTAAAAAACAACCATATCCAAAAAAAAGCCCAAACAGAAAAAACCCAGAAAAACAAAAGAATGAGAGCGAGAGGTGGCAATAGACTGTTGTCAGAATCCAATTACTAAGTCAGAAGTGGAATTTTAAAATCCTGTGACTTAATGACTTGAAAAGCCTATGGTGACCTGATGACCTGAAGATTTGAAATTTCCTATCCAGAGTAAGGTTATGCAACTAGCTTTCTTAAACATATTTTAATATGTTAATCTTTTCTTAATCTTGTATTAGATGTATACTATTATTGTATAGGAAAAATATTAGATGTCCTTACTTCGCCACAGTAAACCCTGTTCCACAGAAACTGCCTTATGTACTGTTTAGAGAGTGACTAACCTCCAGCTGGCCTATGAGTCTGCCAGCTGGGATGAAAAACTAGACAAATGGGAGGATAGAGCAACAACCCTGTGAAGTATGGCAGGAATCTTTAGTCTAGGAGATTGTGTCCTTTCTGTGTCATATTATATATTTCCCGTGTTCTGAAATTTTCAAATTTTTTGCTACTAGTTAGTTAGTAGCTATTTTTTAATTCTCAATTAGGTTATTACAAAGTTGATTGTAAATATTAGTGTGATAGAATTCTTACTTTGCATTTCCAGATACCATGTCCAGCACATCATGTTTGCTTAATACAAAGTAGTGAAACACAGTTGTAAACCTGAAATTTAAAATAATACCTTCACACAAGTTAGAATAGGAAAGAAACCAAGATGTTCCCTAAGTCATCACTTCCATAAAAAGATCAAAAATCATCTCTTCCCTAATAGGGGAGGTATTTGCAAATAAATGATTTTTTCTCTTTTTTTTTCCTTCACTTAAAATTTTGACACAAATCTATGGAACCTTCAGTTTCCTCATGGATGCATTCACCTATGCTGCTAGGTAAAAGGGAGCCAGGGAGTGAAATTGAACATTGGATGCTCGATTGATCTTGCTGCTTAAGTCTAAGCTTCCTCTACCTTTAGTTTGGATCGTACTGACCTGGCTCTTGGAAGGAAAATTTGTTTTAGCAGAGAAAGGTCTAAGCAGTTTAGGTAGAAGGTACCAGTATAGATGTGTCAAGCCTACAGCACTTGACTGTAAGCTTCAGGACTCAGATCTGCCCCCTTATTTAGTGGGACAGATGGAATCTGTGCAGATTCCTAAGAGCAATACCATCTTGAAACCAGCGGTCTGAAGCCAGATGATCTTAGTCACCTGTTCTTCCCAGAAACACCTACAGAAGGCAATACATTCACTTACTGAGGAACCTTGCCTGAGGATACATCTGTGGTCAAAAGATGCTTATATCTAATTTAAAATTCTCTTTGACTAAAACAAGATGGAAAAAAAATTAGTGCCTGGAATGATATGGTACAGTCATACAGTGTATGTAATTATACTCAAAATTTAGAAGTAGTGCTTGTGCTTCAAAGAAGCTCAATTTGCAAGGGACAGAAGAAAACAGTTGCACCGGTTGGCTCTTTAAAATTAACGACAAATTTAAAAAATAAATTAAAAATAAATTAATACAAAATTATGATAACGAACATTCACTTACTTCTATTTTATTATAATTTTTTCATTGTGTGCTTAATGGAATTCCAGTTTGTGAAATCTTCCTGAAAACATTTTCATGAATCAAACAGACACATAAAATGGAGGAATGTCATTCAGATGATAACCAGGCACTGCATGATGTATTCTGCCATGTTACTGCATCTGTTTTAGGCAATTGTCTTAGACCAGGGTTATGCAGCATAAACTGATAGCACATCTGCTATGGTTTATAGCTATACAGCTAAATATTTATCTACATCAAATTCTGGTACGCTCTGTAACTTCAACAGTGTGTAAGTAAGAGTTCTATGTTAAAAGGAAAGTGCCAGAAAATACATTAATGGGTAAATTTATAGCTATTTTTTGCTTTAAAAGGTCAAGAGTTTAAAACAGCAGGCATATATGAAACAATAACATTATGGTATTTCAAGTATCTCCTGAAAATAGAAACATCATATACTCTGGTCTTTACATGATGATACAGCAGTTCCGGCTGTCCTGGTAGATTTTCTGTACAAAAGAAAAATAAAAGCATTCAGTTAAGAAGGAATCTGGAAGTTCCAGAATTGTGGGAATTGAGCAAAATACCTGGCACCTATTATTATGAAAAAATTTACCAGTATCTTCACAATGTTTTTTTTCTCTATGGACAATTTATAGATGGGTGTACACAGAAGTTTGAAGCAGCTGTCCATACATAAGCATCTGGTAATACCTGAGATGCTCTAGAGAAGATGAGATGACTGCACAGGTTTATCAGCTGTGACACAGAATCTGTATGAGAACCTACCACCACCAGAGGACCATCTAAGGCTGGGCAGGCTCTCTCTGGGAGTCTCACCTTTAGCCATCACCTCCACGTTGGCACCTGATTTGAGCCCAGGGCTAAGACATTGAGTAGCAGTACAATAATGAAAAGCAAAACTTAATGGAGTGCAAGTTATTTGCCTGAATATAAGTGTCTTGAATATTTTTACATTTTGAGAGTTATCCCACCCAACTTCCAACTCTAGAAAACCGTAGGTCTCCCTCAGGACTTAGTAGATATCTAAACAACCTCCTCACACATCCCAAGTTTGTGGGCACTTATGCCTGTACAACTGAATACTATCCCTGAAAATGTAGTCATAGTACAATTTGGTGCCAGATCATCTCTGATGGATCATATTCCCACTCCTGGTTTTTTTCAGGTGGTCAACTATTTATCTATGCTTGTGAGTTCTCTTTTCTGAACGGAGACATCTCTCCAAGAACTGGAAGTGATATATAAATATCCCAACCCCTAGGTGGGGTGTACCCACTAGGTGGGTAACAACAAAGGTGTTAAATCTTTCTGTGATTCAAGAATCAAAACAGTTGTAACAGAGACAACAAGAGTTAGATAAGTGAAAAAAAAACCCACTAAAATTACCTAGAGAGCTTTTCTATTTCATTATTCAAAGGATTTCTCATCGATATGCTGATAAGAAAAAGACACAGATGTGTGTTTCCCATATCAAATAGTGCTTGTTATTCTGTTCTTGAGGCTGCCCCAGCAACCAGTGACCTGTGTGAGAACCTGTGCTGACAAGCTCCACAGGTATCCAAGCTTAATGTAGCTCCAGAGTGCTTTTAATAGATAAGCATAGTCTATCTGTTCTGGCAAAGAAAAATAGGGCAGGCAATCAGACAACCATCTTCCATAACCTGAGTGGAATATTTAACATAAGTCAAGGGTAAAGAAAACAATCTTCCCAGAACAATGCCTTGAAATGCCATTGAAAAAAAGATCATCTGTTTTTATATACGTGTGTGTGTATATATATATATATATATGTATGTATATATGCATTTATAATAGGAATAAAAAATGAGAGATTGCTCCTGTTTGCTTAAGTATATTATTTGAGAAAACAGAAGCCTTTTCTTCATAATGGTCTAGATACTCCACCTAATAAAATGGCTAGAAGATGTCATCTAAAACCAGAAAAATATGATAAAAAAGTGTTGACCCATGAGGAAATGAAGTTTTCTTTAGCCATTCTAGTTATCTAGAAATGAAAATTCTAATGATACTGCATAAGATAGCACACAGAAAAAAACTTATAAGGTTTTATTTTTTTAACACATTTTCCTTTTTATTGAGTTTTATTCCCTTTTTATTGCCAATAAAATCTACAGTAAGATGATTCAGGTGTATTACTGTGTATTGCAAATTCCCTCCTACTGAATTGCTTTTTTCTTTCTGTTGATTTATACACACATACAAGTGAGAACAAAATACAACAGATTTTTTCCTTAATTTTTTAGATGACATTATTATTATTATTATTATTATTATTATTACTTTTTTAACCCCAAGTTCTAAAGTGTTGCCTATTAATCTTCTTTTGTTATGTAGGTTTCAAGCAAGTTTCTATAAGGAATAAAGCCTGTGATCATTAATTTAAAAGAACAGAAAACATTAATAGCTTATTGGTTAGCGAAGCTTTAATCGCTTTTGAAGTACAAAACACCCTGCAAATTAGGAAAAATATCTGCTTTGAGCAATGGAGCTGGAGTTCCAATAAGCTGATAAGACAGACAGAGACAAGGAGTTGTTTGGATGTTCCCATTCTCTCCCAACAGTCATCTCACATGACATGATCCATATCTTACTGACATCAGTATGAATGTAAAATGAATAATTCTGTGGAAGTGGATACTGGCACCTTTGTCAAGTTTTTGAAGTGTTACTAAAGGAAAATCGTGTAGGGAGAAAAAAAAAAGAATGAATAAACAGAGAAAAAAAAGCATCCAGCAACAAAGAGTTAAGTCAGAGTCCAACTGAAATAGACCTTATGATATAGGGGAAGACTGCCCAAGCATTCATAATTCCTGATCCAAAATGTCTAAAAATCACGAGAGGTTAAGCTGGCAAAATGTTCTAATGCTTTCTTGTAAGGTGGAACCTACTTAGGTCTTCATAACTGTAAAGATTAGACACTAGACATGCTTTTTAATGAAATCTGAAATTATTTACATAATCATAACTTTCAAAAGCCAGATACTTATGTAAAGCATTAGCTATTAAGAAATTTATGACAACAGCATGAGAGCTGACAACACTACCTGTGCAAGTTTGTTAAAAACAATGAACAAAAGGAAAAATATATTGTGTGAGTTTCTAGCATCCCTTTGCAGCTGTAATATGAAAATAAAGGGGCATAGGATAGTGTTCCTTAAACTTACTGTCATTCATGCTTTTTTATTGCCATTGAGGAATCTATCACAGTAAAATAAAGTTCACTATCATGATCAGAGAAATAAGAGAAACAGGTGGGAACAGCAATTTGTTAAAAAAAAAAAAGAAGTTTTTTAAAGACTTAAATATTATTTTCTCTCTGACATTTGTTTTTATGATCCACACAATATTCTGGCTCCTTTTCAGTGCTGTCATCAGCGAAACATATTCTGAGATGATAAAACAAGGATAGGTTAAACACTAATATGTAAAATTGAGTCTGAAACCTGCATTTGTAAAAAAAAAAAAAAGTGTTTAATGTAATTCTCTTTAGTTGTCTCATTAAAGCGGTGATAAAACTCACACTCTGCTGAAGTCAGATAGACTTTTGCCATTCTCTTCCATGGTGCCAGCTTTTCATTTACAGATTCAACACACACTGTATTTCAGACAGAATGTTGCCTCAACTTTTCCCTTTATTCTCTGTCCCATCTTCTAGAGATTGCTGTTCTCTTAACAGGAGGGGAAGATGATCCTGAACTGCTAAAGTCTACAGGATAATATATAACATAGAGGGGTCATAAATTCAGATTATCCTTGTATATTTCAGGTTTTTGAAAGATAGGAGCTTAAGAACTTTATCTATTTCCAAAGACATTCTAGCACAACACAAATTCCACACCAGATGAGACAGAAAAAAACCAAAACAATGACTATAGCTTGCCACAAAAATTAGATGCATTGTAATCCAAGAATAAATATACCAAAAATAAAACATTAAAATAATTATTTTTTTAAACCAGATAATACTTTTTCTGTTTTTCTTTACCAGCTTCACTTCTTGTTACTTTTGAGCATCAAAAAAAAAAAAAAGACATAGAGAAGAAAAAGGAGAGTAGGAATCTAACAGAAAAAAGACAAAAATAAAAAAGGTGAAAATATTCAAAATAAGTAGATATGTAAAGAAATAATTAAGACTTTCAAACAACAAAATTTTTAAAAGGAAAAATAAAACTCCAAACCACAAGCAAAGTCTCTTACTTGTCTTAAACTATAACTCTATGGTGCATCTAGACACTCAGACACCCTCTATGTTCTCCAAAACATGCTGGTACTCGATTTGTTATACATGGAATTCCAACAGGAAAAGTATTCTTGACATGGTTTTCTTTTCGTGACATTTAGTTCAAGCACAGAGATCCTGAAATGTAATCATGGTTCTCTGGTGAGACTTTCAAGGAGTTGTCATCTCTTCTTACTCGTCACTGGATCAAGGTCCAGTAGCAAATCCCTTGCTGGATTTGTACAGTTTTCCAGGAGAGCATTTAAAACAGAATGTATATCATCTGGAGAAATACTCCAAGAAGTCTCTATCAGTTAAGACCCTGAAAATTTTCAAGAGCTCATTTGCTTCTGAGCACAGCGTCCGCAGGAAAGATGGAAGTTTATGTGGTTGGCTGTAAGGGGGAGGGAAAGGTGCCATTCATTTGCTCCATGAAAGGTTTATTCAGCCAGCTTATTTCCACTGCTTGTGCTACCAGGCTCTCTGTCTCTCTGCCTGGAGTACAGTTAGCTTTAAGCTGCCCCTTGTTACTTTTTTTTTCCTGTAACAGTTTAATCTTAGGTCATCCAGAGGTCAATCCAATGTGTATGTTCCCAAGATAAGGCTGTAAGCCATATGGAAGAAACAATATGCTAGTTCATGATTATGGAAAAGCACACTTGACTTTCTTCCTCTTATTCTTCCTTTCAGCTTTAATAAGAGCGAGGATGCTAGACTGGTAAAAGCTACATATTAGGTTCTCCTTGGAGAAAGTGAAATGTGAGATTTTATTCATGAACAAAGGAATTCAACTAAAATTAACTAGTGAATTTTTTTCCTGACTTACGTGGCAGTCATAAAAGCTTTTAATAATATGTGATCATAAGGATTTAAGATTCTTAATGTAAAAAATGTGTGTAATTAGAAAGCCTCAAAATCTACAAAAAAAAAAAAGGTGTGATTTTGTTAGATGATTCTGTAGATTATACGTAAACAAAGAGTTTATCACATATCAGTTCATATGAGTTTCAAAGTATTGATGTGGGGCAAAACTGATCCTGGATTTAGATACACTTTTGGCAAATCTTTCCTTAATAAACAGGCAACTTTGTTGTGACACAATGTGAAAAAAGAGCTCTCTGTCACTACAAATTTGTCTTTCGACTACATTGCATAACACCTTCAAATACTTTTTTGCAGGTTCTTTTCTTTGCTGGGCCACACTTGAACAAATATTGTCATTCTTCTTTTTGACATTGGTGTTCTTTTTGATAAAATGCAAGTCATCCTACTTTTGATTGTGAAACCAATGTAAAGCACATTTTGCCACCATTGCATCTTGACATTTGAAATTACATTACATTCCAAGTCACATTGTATTAGCTCATTAGGTTCAGAATAAGGAAAATTTATTTATTTCCTTTACCTCTAAAGGAACAATCCAGAAACTGGTTAGATCATATGCACTGCCAAATTACTTCATTCTCAACCATAACAGCAACTTTTACTTTATTGTCAATAAACTCCCTGGAAGCAATCAAGTCACTCACTTGATATGAATTATCAGTTCACTTCTTATAACTGTGGAAGAAAACTCTATCAACACAAAGATATCACAAATACTTCAGGAAGTCCCTATATTGTAGATTGTTTAAAGCTGGGAAAATACCCTGAAAAGTGTCACATTTTCCATATTTTTTCCTAAACATAATCTATAAGCCATTATTAGATGAATGGTCCCACACTACATGAACTTTGGTCTGACCTATTTGATGAATACTTTTTGTTCAGTGATTTGTTCTGTTTTCAAGCTTCTGTTCCTTTATTATTTAGTTCTTAAAGTAGTACCAGCTGGAATGAAGAGGGGGTGAGGTAAAGAATTTAGAACTAGTCCAGAAACAGAAAATCAAGGTTTCTATGGTAACAGAAAAAGAATAAGAAAACATAAACTGCACGTATTAAAATGTACTATGAACAATGAAGGTGTCATTTGACCACACGCAGGAATCTGGTGCTGTTTGACATTGCTTAAGGCATCCAGAGCCCCACAAAGGGGTGGCAGACATAATACAGGCCTTCTGGAGTTGCGACTGAGGGTAAGGGAGGATAGTCTAGGGTAGCCCAAAGGGCTTTAGACACCTTTTGTTAGGCAGCGCAAATAAGCCTGTGGCTACAGCACCTCCTTTTGCTCATTTATCTCAAAGATCTTGGAGCTTTGCTCTGCAAGTGGTTTCTACCTGAGCTACATCTAACAAGTCTAGATGTTTTTCTTGAGTTTTTAAAGTTTCATTGATTTACTATAACTCTTATCTGCAACTTCACCTCACTTGTATATGTCTATTGTCATATCCACAGGTTATTTCAACAAGAATGCTGTAAGTTGCTATTTTATTCTTCATTACAAGTGCAATACCTGGCAGTCCTGAAAATTCATGTAGGGATTTCAAAGAAGGACCATCTTTGATGAAGTTTTGTTTTTTCGTTAGAGGAGGCTGCACAAATCATGGGATCAATAATAAATCTTCTTTGACTTTTTTTGTATCTGTTAATAGATGATAACTCTGAAATTATGCTGCCAAAGCTAAGCACAATTATGGAGATTTTTGATAGCCTCAGATACTTCTATACTGAGTAAGACAATTGCAATTTATGCATCTTTACAGAGAGGAACTTCGGAATATTGTGTAAATGTTTTGTATAACTAATTTTATTCCCCTGAAGAGAAAGAGAACTCCATTACAAATCTGATATGCAGGATTCTGAATCGCTTTTTACTTTCATGTTAAATTTCCCCATGGTTTCCTTTACTACTTTATTAGGTTTAATTGTCTTTTTGTTCAGCTCAAAACACCATGAGCTTTACAATAGACAGCATCTTTTAGTGACAGTGTTGTTTTGTTTTGCTTGAATAAAAGGTGGCATTTATGCTCTATTAAAGGAAGAAGACCAGAGGATAAAAAGAGATTTGGTTTCTTGTTTGCTTTTTTTCCATTTGCCGGAGTACATTCTGGGATACAAAATACAAAACACAGTGGTAGACACTGCACTAACACTACGTGGTGCATTATGAAAAACCTTTTATCACATTGGGAAACAAAGGCAGGAAATTGTGTCACAGTTTATTGGACATAAAACAGTCAGCCATCTCACTGTGATTGAAGGAATACAGTTTATAAGTGCAGGTTCTTCCAGGTCTGTGTGCCGTGATCTCTGCTGGAATGCCTTGAGCACTGGGAAGGCTGACACCCTTTTGTGTCTCTCCTGTGGACTAAGGAAAAATATTGCATCATGAGCCAATTCCCTTTTCCTTTTACCTCCTTTTATAGAATCTTCTTTCAGCAAACAAGCAATAATACATGGTGTTGAGACACAGCCATTTGAAATGTCTGCTGCACAACCAAACAGAGTGGAGTATATACGGTTTGCTCACCCTCTGCTGCTCATATATATGTAAGGTCAATGATGAATCAGACTTGGGCATAGGTCTGTTTAAAGCCTGTTTTTTAATGCCAGCTTACTTAATTCCTGGTTGAAAGACGAGCCAAAATTTTGCCATTTCAGGACTTATCAGAGCATTACATGAAGTTAACCTCCAGTGCTATTCCCCATGAAATTCTGATAGGCATGTTTTAATAGTTCACAGTCAGCTACAGAAAGAGAGTCACAGAGACTTTTTCTCAAGAAATTAATGTTCCCTGTAAATCAACAGCATTAAAAATACCAAGGAAGATGAGTCTATGGAATTGACTAGTTGTGCTTTAAAAAGAGGTACAGTCCACTTTGAGAAAGGATTAACCACAAAGTTTATTGGTATTTTTATTCACGCTCCACCTGCTTTTATTGGTTGAGTATAGTTCACCACTGCATGTTGTCAAGTGTTTAAAGAGGGAACAGCTGTATAGATTTACATCTTGCTCAAGAAATCTGCTGTTCTTCTGACACATTATTTTCTGAAAATTCTTGTTTCCAGCATGTTAAAAAACAGCATCGAGTTCATTGAGTTTTAGTGCCTTTTTGATAGAGAATCTACATGAAGAGTGTGCTACACTTTTTTTTTTTGCTAGATTTGAATTAACAATTATCTGATTATTCAGGAGCTTCTGAATAACTGGAATATCTTGCCCTTTTGTGGCAACAGTAGTTCATGGACTACGAGTTTTCCATTTTATTAATTTAAATTATCAGTGTGATAAGATTATCCTTTCTTTTTCAGTCGTTCTAAGTTTTGTTATGCATGTACCATGCTACTTCATCAGAAATAACTGAGAGCTTTGCAAGCAACTCAGCTGCAAAATTTCTCTTGAGACAAAGTTTGGCTTCCAAAGACTGTATCAGCACAAGGGCTTGTATTCAATTTAAAATACAGCAGTTTCTTTAGTTTGTAATGACTAATGACAAACTAAAAAAGCTAAACAGACAACAGTGGGAACATACAGGAACTGTTAACCTGACAATACAGTATACAATAACCATGGATTATGTTCTCACAAACTGCAGCATGAGAACAACTCATTAAAGCATCCTTCTGAAGTTAGAGAATCACAAGAAGGTTAGGTATTTATTTTAATGAAAAGTGAGCTGGTCGTGATTACAGAACCTGGAGCACCAAGGAGATAGCAAATATCAGGCTTTTGAGATTTGGACATAGTGTTGCTAACCCTAGAAGAGGGTTTGTATATAATCATATTCTGAGTGAAAGTACTTGTGAAATATGAGGCAAAAAGGATAAGAGTTTATACATCTCCCTGGGCTAAATTGTTATTTGTCATGAATATTGCCCAGACTCTTGTAACATTATAGAAGAGCAGAGATAAAGGATTAACTATGTAAAGTATTGCCTTCCTCAAATAATTGGCTTTTGGTGTTGAAGATGTATTCATTTTCTTCTTAATATTTCAGTAATGTTCTCTTTTTTTTCATGTGATATGATAAGAACATTTCTCTGCACCATCATTTTGAACATATTATTCTTGTGTTATACTCTGTATAGTGTTTGTGGTTTGCTACTGCCCTATGGTACAGGAGATTCAATTACAGTAATATTGCATGCATAGCTGAACTAAGAGTATATTAAGTAGGGAATATCTGACTCAGTTTCATACTGTAACATTTTTAAAAAGCTAAAAAAAATTAAACTCCTTTCCTATTACGGGAACATCATCAATGATGTATAAAAAAGAAATCTGGTGTGTAAAAAAAGTTCATAACATGAACAGGTTTTATGTTAGTAAATAAAGTTGAAACATAAAAGTAAATGCAAGATGGAGCAAAAACTCAAGAATGTGAACGTACATTACCTTTGATTTCAAGAACAAGCAATTCTAGTTTGTGGGGAGGAAACATTATCCATGCTTACACTGCATAACAGAGTGCAGTGCAAGAGCAGCTGAGCTAACACAGACCTGATTGAATTCGTTGGGCTCAGTGTTACAAGGTAGACTTAGCAGCAAGCACCTTAAGTGTGTGCTGGCTGTACTGATGCTGACAGGCTTTTTGCTTTTGCCTTTTTGCCTAGTCCAAGCTAGAATTCTTGAGCTGTTTCAGATTAATAATACCCTATATCCTAGACAAAATAGAGCCACCTATCTCTACAGCTTCCCAGGGCTGAGAACGTGCTATTGCAGAGTGACGACTGAAAGACGAACGTTTAACTCTGTGTCTTAATTGGTGAGTCCTTGTAAACTATGTTTTTTGTTAGAACAGCATATATAGAGGTATGGGATAGAGAGAGGCCATGTTTTTCTCTTTTTCTTTTGCCATCTTTTCCTTTTGCATCTTTTCTTTACCCACACCCTACCCTTACCCAGACCTTTGTATAGTGGGCCTTTGTTCCAGGCTGGGGGAAGGACTGCCCTTCCCCCATTTGTATTTCAGAAAAGCTTCCGAAATAAAGTTTTCGGTTTTTTCCCTACCTTTATAAAATCTGCCTCCAGCTTCTGTTTTGTTATTCACAAGAAGGGGGAGAAAAAGGCAACAGTACCAGCCTATTGCTGCACCCTGGTAACCCCACTGAATCCAATATTACCTGGACACCACACCAGCCTACTACCATGTTAATGAGTTTGTTGCATGTACAGCTTATATTTGGATGAAAACTGACTCACAGAGCAACAGTTTGAGCTTTTATTTCCACTCTGGGATGTCTTTCTCTACTTTTTGTCAGTAAGACGATAAAAAAATTAGTCCAAACTGAAATGTCATTCAAAAATATTGCCCCTAGCCTCAGTGAAAAACTACTGTAAGTTTTTACTGTAATGTCAGAGTCCTTAAGGAACTGTTTGTCCCAAAAGGGCATTCCACCTGAGTTGTGGCTACCAAAGTAGGTGTAGTCCAAAGAAAGGGATTTTTTAGGTACTTTCCTAGAATTTTCATCTGTGAAATAGACATATAATAGAATTTAGTCTCTAAATTCAGTTCATCCAAGACAAAGCCAACCCTCTAGCACAGCTCTGTTGCAGAAGTATTCCCAAGTAGAACATTTATATAATGTAAGCATGGATTCACTATCTGGACTTTCATTTGCTTATGTTTCACTTTTTAAATCCATGTATTTATTTAAACAATCATACATACAGAGAAAAAAATCCTAAAATGGAAAAGTAGGAAAATGGAACATTATTAATGTTGAAGTAAAACAGTATTTGTATAATAAATATAACAAAATCGAGTCAGTGAAATAGAGGAATTAATTGGTAGATTTAAAACAGAAGCAAAAGCAAAGCTTCCTGTTCTGGTTTCTGCCTGTAATAAGTACAGTGAAAGCAATTTTGAATTAAGATGGTTTTCCAGTTTAAGTTCAGGCATAAAGCAAGATCCATCAGTTGTTCTTACAAAGCAAGAAAGATGACATTTTTCTCCCCATTCCTACGCTGCAATGTTGCTGTGTGTACCTCCTGCTGGTTAATAATGTGAGAGGACTCATTCTTTCTGAAAAAAACCACAGCTTTTTGTTAAAATAACCAGCACTGCAAATACAAGAAGCCTCTCTTTATGTTTGCAGTCTGCTTTCTGTTGTGTTTGCTACAAAAACATTGCTGCTATAATCTGGGAGGCTTCCAGTGGTTAGGCTGTAATTGTCTGCTTCCTGCAAATCCTGTCATCCTCCAAAGAAGTAGAGGCCATTACATCCAATCTCTAACATGCATTCTGGTATCTTTCCTAAAAGGAGAAACTTTTTTAGCCAAAGCACTTTGGTATTTTGTGTTTGTTCATAAAGAGGGCTAAGTAAAGTCTTTTATTGAGGGCTGTCCTCCCATTACACATGGCCAGCAGAGTGAGGCTGTGCAATCTTCTGAGTCTCAGCACTGGCATGGATGTTGGAGGACGTCCTAATGCTCTACAGCTGCCCTCAGACGTGCTAGATATGCTTTCAGACCAGGGTAATGGGATGTGAAGGCAGCTTAAAATCAATTGTTCCCCAAAATGAAAAAGGGATGAGGATCAAGCAAGGAAAAGCAGCAAACAGGGAGGCTGAGGTTGACACCAAAGAGAGCTGTCTTTCACTCCTTAAAAGACTTCCAGGGAGCTGGATCTGCCCAGAGTTGTGACAAAACAGACGAACCAAAAGTGACTTCTTTCTCATCAGCATAACTTTCCTCCCCTGAAACTTCTTCCTCAAAGAAAGGATATTCTGGTGGATGGATCTTTGGCCTAATCCTACCATGGCCATCACTGAATTATTTTCTGAATGCAGCTATGACAATACAAGAGTTTCTGCAGCAGTACCACTGATTTCATAGCCTGGCCCATCTACTCCAGTAACTATCTCTTAAAAGAGTCTCCTGTGCAAAATTTAGGCAAATGTAAAGAACCAGAATGTACAGAAATGCTTGCCTGCATGAAACAGTCCCCACTTTTGATGATCTGAATCAGTCCAGTGTTGTTTCTTAATATTTAATAGCTGATAATATGCTTTTCTTTCATGAGTTTTATAATTTCTTACCATTTTGTAATGATGGGTGCAATAGTTCAATTATGTATATATATTTTTTAAAAGTGCACTATCTTGTCAAAAATCATGTTGATCCACTACATGAGGATTTTCAATTTATTTATCATCTAGTTGATTCTATTTCTATTATTGACCAGCTCCCTCTTTCAATGAATTCTAATATATTTAATTTCTCTTTGCACAGAGATAACTGTGTAGAAATCTTCAGTAAAACTTGTTTATTTGTTCTGTATCTCTACTAGTTCTACTGTACTCTTTTCACATGGAGGAACCAGAAGCCCATACAGTCAAGATTCAGCACATTATCATATAAGGGCTATTTCAGCTGTTTTTATGTTTATTATCCATTAGTTCTTAAAAATTCCTTCTTTTTAAGCAATGAACATTAAATCAAAATGTTCATACAACCATCCTTAGTGAATCATAGCTCTCAGTCCTCTGTGGCAGTACTGGTTAGAATCAGTCATTGTATATAGCTTGGCTTGTGTGCTAATTTGCACTAATCAACACTGAATTTCTTTTGCCACTTTAATGCCTAATCAGTCAATATTTTGACATCCTTCTACACATCCTTACAGTAATTTTTTACTTTTATAATCCTGAATAATTCATGGTTATCAGCAAATTTTATTGTCACTACTTACCTTCCCTTTCAGATAATTAATGATTATGGTGAACACATGCTAGGAGAAAGAGGGACCTAGTTTGAATGCCTTCCATTGGGAAAAAGGCTACTTATTTTATGGTTTGTTTCCAAATTTTTTATCTTCTGTGACTGATATAACTGAAGGGGGGGCTTGTTTGGTTTGGTTTTGCATTTTGTTTTGTTTGGGTTTTTATTATCCTTTCTAGAATACTCTGAAATTTAAAATGTATGATGTTAATACTATTTTGTATGATTTTTTTTAGGCAAGGTCTTCTGGAAAAGCTTTGTTTACTTATCCCTCTTCAAACATAGTTTTTATAGTGATTTTTTATAATACCGTATATTCAGGGATAATGCAGTTTTTTCTATGCAACATCCTGCTGTTACAGCAACATTTCAGTACTTCTTCAGTTCTCAGGACAAAATGTTGGACCATAATATTTAATAATAATGTGGCACTCGAGGCTTTAATCCAATGTGTCTCAAGAGATTTAAATATATGTATTGAATCACTCTGTTTCAAGACCTCTGTTTTCTAAACTAATACATCAATCCTGTAAGTATGGGTGTTCTTTTCAAAAATTTCTCATCAAATTTGAAGAATGGTAAAGGTCATTTAAGGTAGATATTCACTGGTACAACTACTCAATACAAGATTTTTTTGAAGCTATGATTTGCTTACTGACAAACAAATTCCTGAGCACCATTAATAAGTGTTGCTAGTCATTCATCTAGGAGACTATTGCTACTAATTTCTCTGTACTTGTAGTAGTTGTCTCATAACCTGAAGTGGTGGAATGTGTCCAATGTTTGCAGTGAAGACTGCACTTGAGGAAATAGAGTCAGTGTAATTCTCTTCTAAGCAAATAGTAACCATTGCTCAAAAGATTCATGATTACTTTGTAAGCACTGTTGGGAAAAATTCATTATTTTTGTGAGGAGGGAACAAGCTAAGAGGGTGGGAATATTCTCTTCGCATATAAATAGCAAATAAAACAGAGGAGAAGAAAAATATTTTAGGAAAACAATAAAACACTTCTTTGAATTGTAAGAACACTGGAATAGATGGCTAGAAAAGTTGTATAGCCTCTATCATTAGGCAAGTCTCTCAGGAAAACTAAGGATATCCAAGCCTAGCATGAGGAGAGAAGTTTCACTGTATGATTACTTGCATTTCCTTATAACTAATTTTTTTCTGATTCTAATATAACTTTTAGTCACCCCCAGTAAGCTCTACTTTTTATGTTAAAAGTAGAATTATCACCTTAAGGTAAACAATTTAGTAGTCTGTTAAGAGGGACCATATGCATGTCACTGTTCTTCTTTTATCTGTAAGACAGCTGTAATCATGTCAGATCTTCTACTTGTTTTGAAGTTTAATTTTTTAGCATTTGTTTAAAACTGCATACCCCAAGCTTTTAGGAACTCTTGTTCTATTAATGTTTTAAGCAAAACAAGTGTTTTGTCACACAGTTGGAAATTCATAGACTAAGTTTTGCATGTCTTGTAGTATTTGCACACAATAATAGACTGTGACTCCTGAACTGTTTCCACAGTAAAGGCAATACAAAACCTGGTCCAAGCAATTTTGGTGAGGGTTGAGTTGACAGTCAGATTAAACATTCACCAAAGTGAAACTCTTGCTTGAATGAGAAGTCCAGAAGCGTTTATTTTGCATTTCTCCCTACTAGTTTCATCTTGTATTTCTCCCTTGCAGAGAGTGGAATTCTGCTCAGATACCTAAATTCATGTACCTATACAAATAGGTACCTACCACTTTAGATGGTGCAGTGTTTCTGAGATATCTACAGAAGCCTGGCAAAATTTACACAACTCATGGGAATTCTGCATTCTTTGAAAGGAGCAGCTGAAAAGCCAGGGAGGATATCTCGAGGCATCTCAAAGCATTAGACATCTGTGGTTAGACACCAGTTATCTCGTGATAACTGAGACATGCCTTTTGGGTTCTTCATTTTACCACAAGGTTGGCAAACAACAGTCAAACGGCGATTTCAACAGCTGATAGATGATCACTTGCTGAGTTTTGCTTTTCTTGCCTCACTCTATTTATTCTAGCAGTTTTTGTTTTGCTGGAAGTGCTTTTGCATTTTTTACCAAAAAAAAATCTTGTTTTCTGCCTCTTACACTCTTCTATCTTGACTTGTTTTCATTTGTGTCCAGGTGCATTTTAGCATAGAAGCTCTTAAGTATCCAAATATCCACAGTCATTTGCAAGGTGCAATCCACTTTCTCAATATGTCTGTGGTGATTTGCTTTCTAATTATAAGCAGACATAAACAAACTCATATTCTCTGTAACTAGCCCATACACAAAGAATTTACAGGACTTCTCAATTTGTCAGGGCACAAATAGAAATGCTCTTATGCCTCTGGATAAAACAGTTTATGAAATTATCCTTCGCAGCTGCTTGTTACCAGTCTTGCAGCTGAGACGCCATAACTGATCATGTTAATTTCCAGTCCATTTTTGTGCAAAGTGAAATAGATTAGTTTAATTTAACACTGAAGCTGTTTTAAACAGATTTACTTCTTTGCATTGAAAGAGAGGAGGATTTTCCAGTGAAACAGCTGTGATTCAAATTGTTATTGTTTCATGGAAAGGAGTAAAACTAAGAAAAGAGGAGACATTTGGGTAAACAGTACATTTCAAACTGAGATTTAGTCAAAAAGTAATGCAAGTTTTGTTTTAGAATAAAACCCGCCTCTGATTTCTTATATTGTTTGCCACACACTCCGTATTGTGTAAAACACATTTTCTGTTTGATTAAGCAAATTGTTCATTTTATTAAGCCAAAATTAACTATGATTTGTTCTCGGAAACTCTCCTAGCCCCAGCATTTCCTTTACAACACTGACATTTACAAAGTCACGGAATAATTACACCAGAATGCTTTTTCAGAACTGTAAAAAATTGACAGTAGGTGGCCTGAACAACTAGCCATCAATTGTCTTGAAAACACGTAGCAGAACAAATACATCCTCTGGGAAGAAGCCTATTGCTCTTGTTCTATGTTTCTCTTATTTTTCCTTTCCCTCTGGCTGGCTTGAATCATGATTCCTATGCTGAGGCTATATATTCTATAGCTAAACTTCCCCATCTAATATCAAGGTGGTTCAGGGAACTTCTTTCCCTGCCTTCTTTCTTCCTGGCCTGTTTCACAGGCTCAGTGACTTCCCTTTGGAAACTGAAATTCAAATATTTTCTGTGGAGGAGGCATTAACCGCTGTATATATCCTTCATCATCTTAAAGACTGTCTGTACCTGCATACATTTTTATTCACAAGCATGAACACGCATATCATGGCAGCAGAGTGTGTCTGGATCTATGTAACAAATGGCATAATTTGTATTGTGAAGTACTGTGGACTCAAGTGTGAGCAACTCTCACTCTCCACAGATACCCTTCTATCTGTTTTTCACAAAATGTAACCCACACCATTAAAATAAACCACTCCTTACCAGTTACCAGCTCCCAGATGAAAAAATCAAGCAGCTGATACTGAAGGTAAAAAGGGCAGAAGGTATGTCAAGTGCAGAAAATACTTGGATGTGCTTGCAGCTACAGCTGGGTGCTTCATGGACACAATTAATTAGGTTGAGAGGACGGCTGGATTGCTCTCTGAGGGACACCAACAACTACAAGAATGCATTATATCCAGTTGCTCAAAGCCTAGCAGGCTGTGTCCTGCTCTCATATATATGTGTTTTGCCATCTGGACTAAGACAATGCAACATACCTGGGCATCAAACCATCAGCCTGCAGGAAATGCCACCTGCTTCACGATTTATGGCACATCCGCTCGCCAAATGCAACTGCAAACACACCCAAGTCACTCACATATCTTTCCTTTCTCAGAATACTGAAATATATGGAGGTGAGTTATATAATCAGGAACTCCCAGGGCTCTGGGACACCTGATGAACTAGTTTTTTTAAGAGCCCACTCTGACTGATCGCGGATAAAGCTAAAGTGTCAACATCATGTTTGTGGACGCAAAGTTTTGGGGTTTAGTTTATCTATTAGTGGTCTGACAGTATTTCTGAGAAACTGGGAATTTTATAAGAGTACTGGGTCCAGTAGGCTGTTATCTACTTAATTATCTGGTGAGTATATGCTGGGGATCTTGACCATTTCTTTCTCTGAAATTTTATTTCTCAATTTCATTTTTATATGAAAACATAAATTATTTTATGTTCACTAGAACTACCTAACAAGGGAAAAAAAGCAGTAAAAATGAGTGTTTAAGGTTATCTAAACACTGATTTAATCATGATATGGATCAACTAGGTGAAAAGGGGTTATTGGAGATCCCTTACCTTTCCTCTTCACATTTTTTACTTTTCTAAAGACTTGAAATAGAAAATAAAGATGTTAGACTATGACCAAGCCTAATAAAATGCTTAGAGTTTGGGGGTTTTTTTCATTTTTTTAATGAAATTACTTTGATCACTGCAGGGGTTTGCCTCCTCCTAATCTTTGGCAGATGAATTACAAAGAAACACTAATATATTAAAGTATAAGGGGTATGAATACCTTTCTTTGAAGTTTACTTCAGTGACCTCAGGAATGGACAAGCAAAAGCTTTTCCTGAACGCAGCTATTTTTCTCCTCTAATCTAGTTTTTTTTACTTCTAGGTTGCACCCACTCTGTGCTAGCCCCAGAATAAAGAAAAACTGTCTCTGAAATCAAGCATCCACTTTTGATACACCTTTGAATAAAAGCACCCCAACCATTGTATTCCGTTTCTCAGGCTTGTAAAAGATTCTGTGATGGAGCTTTGATCTTGAAATTTTACTTTCCCAATTTGTCTGTCTTCTTTCATTCTAAAATCAAATGCAGTTATCAGAGAAGTCCAAGGCTTCTTTTTATCTTGGAGATAGAAAAGAGCTCAATCTGCATCTAAAAGCAAGCTGAAGCCATACAGTTTGTTCCCATTATAGAGACAGATACTGAATTATGCAACAAGTTCCCAGCGAGCAATTACATTTTAATCACGGTAAAGATTTTCTCTGCAAAGACACTTCTATAGATGATTTATTTCAAAAGATAGGAATTGTGCCCATATAGCTTAACTGGGAAAGTGTTCAGCTTCCCCAGACAAATTTCCTGGCAGACAGATTGTTTGAGGAGACCAGTAACTAATATTTAAACCATCTTTTTTTTTTTTTAATTATTCCCCCCCCCCCGTTTTTTTTGTTTTTTACAGTAAATCTATAACAGCATGACCTGTAGTAGATAAGTCTTAGTCTGCAGTTCCATTTGGTCACTCATCACTTGCTTTCTTGGATTAGAAACTCCAAGAATTATTTTTACTTTTCATAAATGGATTGTGGTGTTTACAGTACCTGCCTTCTGTGCTGCTAAATTGAATAACCATATAGTACTTCAAAGAATGGCTGAAAATAGAAGTATATCATAGAGGAATGTTCCAGTGCATTTAATATAAAAGTGAAGGTCTTACTCCAGGTGAATAAATGCTATATTGTTCAGAATTAGTGATTTGCTTATCATCATGCTTTAAATAAATTAAAATAGATTAAAGTTATAAAAGTTAAGACTTAAATTCAAAAGATATTTTAAATGCCTATAAACTACATCCATTCATCTATTTAGGACCTGACTTCAGATAAAGTTCAAGCTGTGCTGCCACACTGCTACCAGGAACATTTAGTATATTCGACCAAAGAAAAAACTTAGATGAGAATCCTTTTTTTTGGACTTTTTACCAAGAATTCGAGCATAGTTTATAACTGGTATTTGTGTTTCCCTCATAAACAGAAATCCCCACATTCAGTTGCTTGCACAGTCACTGAAACTCAAAAGACATTTTTAGTTTTGATTGGAAAAATTTCAGACCATTGTAGGAACATGCCAAATGAACCAGTTCTTTGCATAAAACATGCCTTTCTAGCAACTACAAGCAAGTTTGCCTGTGACTGTTTAATCTGGCTCTGGCACTTTCACCAGCACAGAGGAGCAAGCTGTGAAATGGAAAATGCCAGCCCCTTAGGGATTTACAGCGAAAACCCAAACAGTTCAGCTCCACTCAGTAAACCACTGTCTGGTGGATGTTGTTCATGGGCCTCAGAATTCCACCAGGCTGCTGCAGCATGCACCACCCTGGACTCCAGAGAGATTTTTCATTAAGTACTTTTTAACTAGCATAGGTTGTGTAACCAGTTACCTGAATCCGTATGTTTGGCTATTTAAACAAATGGATGATAGATAGATAGATAGATAGATAGATAGATAGACAGATAGATAGAGAGATGCTTAACACAGATCCATGTTATGCATTGCATAACTATGCAGTTTCCATCACAAGAGGAGGATTCAGACTTATACTTTACAACCTGCAACCAATTTTATTGAACTCTATAAAATGTAAATGGATAAAGCAATTTTATAACCTGGACTGCAGGATGCCTTCTGATCTTCTCTAAAAGATGAATATTAGTAGTGGTTTTGTACAGGAAAAAAAAAAAGGTAAAATAAAAGCTTTGATGGTTGCAATGCTTCACTGTAAACAAAATGCACACTAGGACTTTGGGGAAATCACTAAATCACTTAGCACAGCTTGTTCCAATTCTTTTGTATCCTGGAAGAGGTAGTTAGAAAGTGCAACATAATAGATATCATTGTAGCATTTCTTTCTAAAAAAATTAATCTCAGTATATAACATTCAGTAATAACCTGAATGTAATTATTTACAGATGTACAGTAACTTTAGGACAAGATATCTTAAGGAAATAACCTGGAGTACAGTTAATTCTTTCAGTAATCTATATTATCCACACTCAAAATTGTAATGTATAAATAAAATCAAATATTTTTCTTCAAACCCCAGTTGCTGACACAGTAATTCAAGAAACATTTTTTCTGTTTGTTTATTTATTTTTCAAATACACAGCCTGATGTATAAAACAACTGTAATTTAACAACTCAGAAAGGAGATGACAGCCTACATAGAGACCTCACATCTATTTATATCACTTCTTGATTATTTAAAGACAATATTATGATTTTTGTGTCACATTCTCTATTTTTGAAAGCTTGAGATTGTCGATATGAAGCTGAAATAAAGCTGTGATGTAAGATTTTCCTGATGAGACCCATAACATTTGGTGTGCCAAATTAAAATAAGCAAAGCAAGCAAACAAACATTAGTAGCTAGAACTGTAAATGAAGTGAGAGAATCAAAGATAATGCATTCAGATGTTTAGCAGAGTTTGTTATGAACAAGAATGTTGACATTCTAAATAGTAATTTTTTTCTCCTGTTTGTTGAAACTGCTCTCACACTTATTTATCCACTCATTTTTTAAGTCTACCTAAAAATCTATCTTCTCAGAAATTTTTTTCTTTCCTCTTCTACTGGTGACTTCTCCATCTTCTTTTTTAGAGCCTCCATTTTTGACCCTTAAATATAGCTTACACTACCATCAAAATTTTCCTTCCCAGTCCTTGACAGAAAAGCTATTCCTTCACTTAAAGCAAATCTATGAGCATACCTAGTGTACTCTGTTAGCTCAAAACTTTGAAGACAGAAAGTGGTATGTAAAGGCTTAGTGCACCATTTAATACAGTCAGATTCCATTTAAATAACGCACCCACTGTATTTATAGAATAATTTTAAAAGATGCTTGGATCCCTGAAATAACAGGAACATGCTTCATTTTTCACCATCCTAATTAGGATAGGTTATAGGTGTAGGTGTACTATTTTATTTCACTGAAACAGGAGGAGACCTCAAGAGTGAAGCCAACACAAAGCTCGGTATTAGCACAAAGCTCTGATAGAGGGATGTATTGCTAATGGCACAAGTAAACCAGCTTCTCATTATGCTTTCATAACATGAGACTTTTAAAAGGTAAAGGGTAAAATACTAACTGCTTTATGTTTAATTTCATCCCAGAGGTTTTGTTGTGAGAAATTAACTGATTTATTTATGAAATACATTTTCATTGTAAGTGTGCTTCTTAGTAGTGATTATGAGGGCTGCAATCAGAATGACAACCCAGAAGGACAACCCTGCCAGATAGGAAAAATGCTGTTACTTTTTTAAATGAAGGGTATGAACATGTTACCTCAGAATCTACACATTTTGATCAGACTCCTTAGTTTTGTATTGTTTTTTCCATAGATGCTCTCCTGCAGCCTAAGGAAAGGGATATTTAAATGGGTTTTCTTCTAAAACTAAAAGGTGAATAATTATTGTTTTCACCTTAGAGTATTCATTGTTTTGGTCCTGTCAGCTTGTGAAACCATAGTCACCTACCAGAAAAACTGCCCTTGCAATGGATTGCCTTTTGCCTCAAGTTCTGTTTTATTTATGACACTCCTGGCTAGTAGCCCTTTAAAATTTTATTCACAGGCACACAACAAAGGCAACTAGGAAATCTCCTTGTCTCTTTCCTTACTTTCATTGTGATCTCATAAATATATCTAAGACATATTTGTATAACATCTGTATTTTTATAGGAACTTTTCTGAATATGTGCTTTAACTAAACATTTTACCATTTCAATAAATAACATCCTTTCACTTGCAAAGATCAGTCAGAATGAAGTTATTATGTCACTAGAAACAGCAGCTTTGATTAACACTTTACACTCATGAGAATAACTGCATGGATTTAATTTAAGGCACAATCCCTCCCCCCAAACAGTCAAAACTCCAAGGTACATAATATCATAAGGAGATATAAAATTGGTGTGGGAATAACTTGTAATAAGAGAGAGAGTAACCATTAAAATTAATTTACTTACAAAATTCCATTGTGATTTTCCCTTTTTATGTTAAAATTAAGTGCCTTTAGTCTTTGGTCACCACCTTAGAAAGGATCAGAACACAGCATAAATTTACCAACCACTGTCAAGAACTTGGATTAAACTATTTGCTCAAGAAAAAAATGTAAGAGCAAATTAAAAAACCATATATGGAAAGATCATGAAAATAAACATAGTCATGACAAGTTGACTTTTTTTTTAATTCAAACCAACATTTTCCCATGTAATGATCAAACTATTCCATGCCCTGAAGATAAGAGTAAGAAACCTGACAATTGTTTCACCACCCTCAGAATACTCAAGTATCAATGTCGTTTAACTAGAAAGGTTTAAAAAAACACAGGCTTTTAAAGAACTTTGTCAGAGGGCTTTTGCTAGACCAGCATTTTGGCACTCTGATGACACAGAATTATTTTCCAACACTGTGGATACTCCTTGAAGGATTTTGTGATGGCTTATTTCTTGTACTTTTTCCTCTTTTAATATTGCTGAGTTTGTGGGCAATTTGTATTTCAGAGCCACTCAAACTTCCTAAATTTGTTTCTGGGCTTTCTTTATGAGATTAACAAGAAATTTACAGTTTACTAATGATGCAACTATGAATCACAAATAATACTGAAGTACTGAGTCATTGACTTTACAGTAACACACATTTTCTGATACTCTTGTAATTTTCTTTCACTTAATAAGAAAATAATCTGCTCAGATCACCCAGAAATGGTTGTATTTTCTAGTGGAATAAGAAGAATGAATGTCATGTTTCCCATTTCTGTTCAAAATCTCTTTTACATATTAATGACAAGGGAAAAGCACAAAAGTACCTGGCACAAGGGTCAGGACCTGGTGCTTGTCCTCCTGTAAATAAAGTCTTAATGACCAGGTGACAGAATCAGACTCCTTATTTACGGTTGCCCACCCATCCCAGACTGAAATGATGTCTGTCTGGAGTAAGAAAAAGCAAGCATTTGGGCTCTGCACGCGCAGTTTAATGTGCTCTCAGTGACCGTGAATACAAATTCTTCCAAGTTGGGAGAAGGTAGGACAGAACACAACTTTCTGCTTCAAAAGTCCTCACCTGAACCTGTTTGTCTGGTGATACTTCTAGTAACTGATTTTTAATGGTGACGTTTGAAAAATAAGTAGTGTGAATTGCCTTCTGCCTTCTCAGAATTCATTTAGACAAAGTAGATTTTTCGAAGGTGGATGAACTTCAGCTGAGTCTGGTTCACAGTCCACACGTATCAACAGCAACAGAGTCTATATTCTTTACCGAAAGGCAAGAAGCATTATCTCAGAGGCAGGATAAATGTAAGAACCACTTCTGAGCTGGGCCGTGGTTCTGCAGATCAAATTGCAGAGAAAGAGGCTTGTGCCCATCCTAACTGAGACAAATGTGTCTGAAATCTGCCTGCACTACACTTGGGCAGAATATGATACTCTTACTGTCACCTTTACAGTTTTGGGATTGAATTCTTCCCTTTGTGGGAGTTAATATTCGATATCCACGGTTTAACTGAAACTTTTAAAAATATGGGATTTGGGAAAGGATAAATGGGATTCATGTCAAATGGTGTGAATAATTTCCCTCAGAAATCATGAGAGTTGAACTTTAAAATGGGAAGAAAGGTACTGAAAGAGTTGAAATTTATCTACACTGTGAAACACTAGGTATGTGCAACTGACATAAGGCAGAATCACACAGAGAATTATTGTTACATTAAAATTGTCAAGACAGAAAGTGATGTGCTAAAACCTCATAGAGGAGTCAGCTTTTGGTCCAGGGACAATTTAATTAGCATTTTTGGGGGGCTGAAACACAGAGGACTAATCTAATTTAAAGAGGAAAAAATCAGAGAGGAAATTGCAAATATTTTTGAAGGAAATGCTTTTAATGAAAGAACTTTAGAAAATTATCATCTCGGTGAGCTGGAGGAATTGCTAATGTGGTTGAACCTAGATTCAATTACAATTTTATAACTTTCATTTTTCTTTTAAAGGAAAATCAAGACCAGGAAAACTTCTTGGCAGAAGAAGTCAGGAAAGAAGGAATGATTATAGATAATTTGATTTTTTTTTTTCTTCCTTCACTCATATTTAACAGACATTTGCTGCAATTGTGATCAAGGTTTCATTTTTTGAATAACACTTTATAATGAAGTATTAGGTAGACAATGGATACTGCAAGAGCAAAATCCGGCTCTGAGAAAATTCATGAAACACTCACCATTTCTTAAGAAAACATTTGTTTTACACAGTTGCTGTATTTAAAATAAAACGTGCATGCACATGTAACAATATCACAGATGTTAACTAAAGGATATTTCACAACTTGTTTTCACCTTTCTCAAACTAAAAATCTGCAGCAAATGTTGATTTACTATAAGTATACTGACACCTGTAAAACTAATATCACTGAGTTGTATAAGTACAAAATATTCATTATATTTTAATAGAACAGCCTGCTTAACTTACAGAAATTTCATATAACCTTTTTTCAAAACAGAAATAAGTCAAGCTAGTACACAGTACTATAACAGAGAAGAATATATATTTATAGCTAATAACATAACCCTTTTTATAAACCTGCAGAAAAACTTTTGTATTACAAAGTCAGTGAATATAAATTCTTAACTACGCCATTACACACATTCTTCTAATGTACTGTAACACTAAACACCTAATCAATAAAAGCTCATTAAATACACCCGAGCAACAGCAATGACAACAAAAACCCCCCCAAAAAAGACCAGTCTAATCGGGGAAATCTGCATGTTTTAAACAGCCAGTTGAAGGTCTTGTCCATCAATGTCTATTTCAATTCTGAGGGCACCACTGACAAGCAGTTCTGTGCTTCACTGGGAGACACTGGTCTGTGAACTGATTTGGAGGTCACCTGTCATTTTAAAAACACGATCAATACCATCCTGAAACAGTCCTCAGATTCATTTAATAAGTGAGAAAGGAATAGGTCAGTGATGCCCCAGTGAGTTGCCTGTTATTTTCTGAAAGGCTTTATTTTTTTATCAGTGTACATCAAGTTCCCTTTGTGCTTTTAGAAGTAATGGAATTTGCATATTTTCACACTGAGAAAATCCCTGAAGAAGGCATATTAACACGTTCTTTAATAAAATATGGGTGAGGTTGCCCATATTTTCACATCCATGAACTTGTTTTTAGTTCTAAAGTGAAAACCAGCCCTTTCACTGATTGCTAAACGGTTTGTCAGTCTTACACTAGAGAAAATAATATGAAGTGAATAGCAGGAGGCAAGGAGAACTTAAATGGTATTTCTGATTTTATGTTTGAAACCACTAAACTCTACAGGTAATAAACAGTGTTTTAAATAAAGTAGACAATCTCTTGCTTGACCAATTGCCAAAAGTATTATTTTCTCTTAAATGTACCCGATAAAAACAATACTTTCTTTTCGGCTGAAAAAGTTAATTTAAGCCCTTTGCATGAAAACGTTATTGTTGCTGCTTTGTGACAGGAGGAAACAGAAGTTGGCACCACAGTGATGAAAAGTGGTTTTCCACCTATGATGCCTAACCATTAAATTGATTGCTCCACGTATTTCTCTCTACAGGTGGAGATTTAAAAATTGCACATATTTTATTGAAAACACAGAAACTATTTTGCAGAATACTGTTAGAAAATAGCAGCAGAAGTTCACCAAGCCTAACTGGAGGCCACATCTCAGCAGGGACAGCAGTCTTGAACTGCACGGGTGGTCCCAGGTGAGCACAAATGAGAGCCCTCTCCTTCCACTTGCTCTGGGTGGCTCAGCAGGATCCAGACATAAGGGAGTAAGGGATAAGGGGAGAAACCAAAAGAAAGGGAGGCCCAGACTGTGGAGCTCCAAAATGCAGTGTGCGCTGGACCACTGGAAGATGCTCACAGTAGCTGGACACAATGTGGCCTCCTTCTTCCTCACCTTTTCCCTTTCAAAGATAAATGAAACAAACTCATGTGCATGTCATCTTGGCAGATGCCAAAACATCTTACTCACAGCTACCCATTAGCAACAGTCTGCCTTCCACCTGGAATGCAGCTGTCTCCTCTTAAATCCAACAAGATTTCTCCTCTGCAACTTTTTAGCAAAGTCCAGTCCTGTACACATCCATCATCTGTCATCTCTTGTGGCATTCGGTCCCAACCATTTGACCAGCCCTGAACTCCTAGTTTCTAGACACTTTGCTGGGTTTCCTGCCGTGTATCAAAAGAGGGCATTTACTGTAGCATGTTGTCAGACCTCTCCCTTGTTCTGCAGAGTTAGCAGTTTAGTGCCGTGGAAGAAAAATGGCACACACAGTGCATTTGCCACCACTGCTGACTTCCCTGGCCTCTGTCCCTCAGACTGTAGGTCTTCAGTCCCAGAGCTGGATCAACTCATGACCTCAGCAGTGGTTTCATCCTGATGTTTTCTGAGGACTTTTGCTCAGTCTGCCCTGTGATGCAGTGACTACCAAGAGGTTGGTGGAGACCCCCTTTCAGTGAGCCCGGGTCACACTCAGCTGATGAAAATGTCCCCTCCATGTGCAGGAGACTGCTGAGCCAATTGCTAAGGGCTACTGGCTTTTTGATTCAGGACACTGCCTTCTAAGCCACTGCAAGCTGTCTGGGGCTGTATTGGAGGGTTGCAAGATTTCAGGAGTGATTTCCTTAGCTTTTTCAGATGCACCTTTTTGTTTGTCTTTTCTGGATTGCAGCAGCATGTGCTACCTGCCTCAGGGTTTGCTTCAGATGTGTGCATACTGGGAAGGGTAGCTTGACATCCTTGCTACTCACTGGATTCTCTTCATATCCTATAGACTTTACTTTTCCTTTGATGTTCATGTAAGCCAGAATTTCTCTGCTATATAATATTAGTGAGCATTTGGCCAAAATATGATCAGAGACTAAGTCTTCAATATAGCTGGGAATGAAGCAGCACCTCTTCTTCATTGTTCTATGGAGTGATCTTGAATCCATGTACATCTTTTGATCATCTGTGAAGTTTCATTCCCTTTCTAGGCTTCCAGGTACACTTTGATAATTTTTAATAGCTGGAGTAATGGTTCTTCTTACACTTTTCAGATAATCATCTACAAAGACAGTAAAAGGAGCCATGGGATATTTCTTCTGGCCTATGTCTAACTCTTCTCACTTGCAGCCTACTCTTCTTTTAATGATTTCCATTTAAGTTACAATGCAGATAAAAGGAAAACAAATTCCAAAGAAAAATTAAAACTTCACATTTACTGAAAAGTATTCTATTTTTAAAACTTTACTAGAGTCACCCATCCATACATTCTTGAAAGGAACTCCATTAGGAAAGCAGGCTATGGTTGCCTTGTAAGAAGTAACTGTAGCTCCGATCCCAAACCCCAGGTTTCAGTACTTGGGATAGGACATACAGTGTTGCACCATGGGGTACCTTTGCCTTACTGCACCAACTCGTTCAAGACCACAGACCAAGAAAGATGATTTAGACTCATGGCCAAGGACTAATACACTGTTGAACAAAAAGAATAACTGAAATTGAGGTTTTGGATAGTAGGTACAGTATATCCATATCAGTAAATATGAGACTCCTCCGGCAACCCACACAGCTGGCTAACTGGCCTCATTTAATAATGAGCCATGTTGGAAGCAGGGGCTTGTTCACATGCAGCAATACAGTGTGTAAGTTTTGTTCCCTTTGTTAAGTGATGAATGTAAGTAAAATTTCACATAAATTAGCCTACTATTGTAGTAGAAAAAAAATTAAAATCAAGCTAGTGAGGGGTTTTAAAGTTTCTTCTGAATCTCCTGACACTAGTAGTAATTTGGCTTTCACTAGGAGAAAAAAGAATAGAATATATAGACTGACAGTTCAAGTGAGATTTTTTTCATTCTCACAGCATTGGCGAGGATATATTGCTTTATGCTTGTAGATCCTCACAAGTTGTGTGGTTCTTTTTTTCTTTTTTTCTTTGTTTACTAGATAGGCAAAGCTGAAAGCTGTATTATTTTCTGAATAGATGGATTTCTTCCAGGTTCAGTTGGAAACTTTCTTATCTTTAAAAGCCTTTATCAATTTCAAGAGCTGTTCATATTGCTAAAGTAGGAATCTTTCTTCAGGTGACAAAAAGGGACATATTCTGTTTGTTATTAAGGAAAGGAATGTGATTTATACTCTCACCTTTTTGTACTTACTACATTCTCCGCCGTTAAAGTAAAAGCATTTTAACTGTAACTGTAGACATTTGCTCTTTCTGTATGAAATAAAAATCCATAGACACATTTTCACCACTGAATTCTGCTGGTGTGAGTTTGTGGTTTCTCTAGATAAAAAGTCAGGACAAGAAAGAGTAAGTGTTCCCTAAAGAGAGGCAATTGCACCAGGAGTAACATAGCAATACCTCAGCCTCAGATGTATCTATTTAAATGTACTTGAGCCAGACAGAATTCTAAAGATGCATTAAAGCTCTGCAATGGCCAAAAAAGCTGTTAAGGCAGGCACAAGTGAGAGGGAGGAAAAGGAGTGAAACAACTCCAAATGACAGTTTTTGTAGATGTCTCTGCAGTGGAAGTTCTCGTGAATCTTCCCCACAATACTGCCTTTCAAAAATATTCTGAAAGGCCCACTTGTGTAATGCACTTGCACCCATCTCTACCTCATTTTTTTTCACGTTTTCCCAGCATCCAAAATATACTCAGAAATTACAGAGTTGGTAGTGCTTTCTGATAAACTGACGAGCCTTTCTCAGGGCACTTGCAAATCTATTCATGAATTCCTTATTCATGATTCATGGAAGCAAACTCTTGCTCAAAATCTGAGTACTTTATTCGTTCATAAAATGATATGATATGGTGAGAAAATAATTTGGTTTGGTTTATTAAAACTCCAGGTGGCACAGTGTATTCATCCACAGATACATTTCAGAAGTTTGTCACACAGTGCAATGAGTACTGTACGCATGAGAGAGAGATTGTTATTCTAAAAACAGCATGTGTTAGTTCAGCGTGGATTTCCTGGTGTGAAGCGTGGGGGATTCTTATTATTGTTATGGAAACTTGGAGCCTCTTCATCCAGCCGTAGTTCTAGCTAGACACATCCTTGCTTCCTCTGCATCTGGATTGCACCCAGATCATATCTGAGTTAAATGCAATGGTGCCTCACATCCCATGTAGCTTTTTATCAGGCAGCTGCCCCCAAGTTGCTGTCAGGAACACGCAACTTGTGCTTTCCCAGCTCCTACTTATTCCTGAGGGATAACCAGTCTCCTGGGCCAAAACTCTGCCACCGAGCTGATGCAGCCAATTAGGGGCTGGTAGGTCATCTGCTCCCTGGAGGAACCTGAAACCCTCTTTTGCCTTCAAGAGCTAAAAGCAATGGCCACCTGGAGAAATTGCACCAGTGGAGAAAGTGCAGCCGTGTTGCTTTCTGCTGGCTAAATAGTGTATAACATGGAGGATCTGAATAACTTCCTTGGCACAATAATATTTTCTAATAATAGTGTTTTAGCTCAAATAATATAAACATAAATGCAAGAAAAGCTGTAGGGGGAATATCTATTTTTATGCCAGATTCTACAACTGAAGAAGGTAGCCAGAACGCTGGAGTTGCCCTCAATCAGTGGGTTTTAGTTATTTCACAGAACCCTAATAAATCTGGACAGGCAAACAAAATCACCTGTTCATCATATTTATTCCAAGTTATTATCCAAACAGGAAATGCAAATGAAAAACTAATGCAAAAGGTAAAATATCTTAAATTTTTTCTTCGAAAAAAAGAATTCTTTTGTTTTAAAATCTAGTAAAACATCCTCCTTCCCAAAGTAAACAAAACAGAAAGTGCCTGTCTTCAAATAAGTTAAATATGAGTAATACCAGATTTAAGTGCTTGTTTAATTGTTTCCTTTCAGAAAGGTCAAAGGGTCTGGCAACCAAAAGCAATATTGAAAATGGAAAAAAGTTTGCAGTTACCAAGTAAAATATCTTTTTCTGTACTTTTCTGAGGTTTTTTCCACACATTTTTAATACTGTACTCACTTTAATTCTGCATTTGACCTATTTAGACTTTTTTAACTGTGTTGCGCTTTGCATCTTCTCTGTGACATCCAGCACTATGTGAACATTTCCCAGTTCCCCAAAGCAATTTCCACTTTAAACATATTTCATGAACATTAATGTTATTTTACAAAACTACTTTAATGTTTTGTCTTTGATTTTTAAGGCAAGAGACTTTTTGTTTATTTGTTTGTTTTGCAGTTTTTTTCTTCACTGCTTTTAATCTCTAATGAAGCATCACCCCTGGTTTTTTTTTTCTTTTTTTTTTTAATTGGAGAATTAATTGATTGGCAAAAAGATCAGAAGAATTCATTTTATACATTTTCTAAAGAGCTTACTCCTTTGTGGTGCTGACTTGCTAATTATCCTGGGATTGTTCTCTGCTTTTTTGGAACTTCATTTGCAGGGTACCAAGAAACAAGCAATCTCAGCAAAAGTAAAATGAGTTACCAGACCATTGAAAATTCCTTCATTTGGGCTTCATTTGTTATGTGTTGAATATTTCTAGTGATCCACGGAGTAACTTCCACCTCATCCAAAAGAAACTGAAGATGCTGCACATTTTGCTGGACTCATCATTTCTCCGTGAGTCTCTGCCACTCTCACTGGACAGTGCTAATGACATTCTGGATGGATATTTGAACTTACCTTTGGCAAATATTTTTGACTAACAAGATATTTCTAGGCTGCTTTTTGACTAAAAAAGAAAGGAAAAGAAAAGAAAAGAAAAGAAAGGAAAGGAAAGAAAAGAAAAGAAAAGAAAGGAAAGGAAAGAAAAGAAAAGAAAAGAAAGGAAAGGAAAGAAAAGAAAAGAAAAGAAAGGAAAGGAAAGAAAAGAAAAGAAAAGAAAGGAAAGGAAAGAAAAGAAAAGAAAAGAAAGGAAAGGAAAGAAAAGAAAAGAAAAGAAAGGAAAGGAAAGAAAAGAAAAGAAAAGAAAGGAAAGGAAAGAAAAGAAAAGAAAAGAAAGGAAAGGAAAGAAAAGAAAAGAAAAGAAAGGAAAGGAAAGAAAAGAAAAGAAAAGAAAAAAGAAAAGGGCTATGTTCCTAACTCTAACAGCCTACTATGACTCATGTAATTCCTGAATACAAATCAATGCTTCAGATAGAGAGGACGGTCTTCAGCATTCCCTGTCTGTCAGACAATGAAACAAAGCAGATGTCGAATGACACTTTGCATTTAGCCTGGCAGTTTGTGGTAGCTATCTTGCTTTTAGCAAAATAAAATATAAAATCATAAATGGAATTGAAAACAAAGGAAATGATCCGAAGGGTATCCCTGTGTGTACACATACATATTTATTCCTAGGTTTCTGTAAATTACATAAAATAAGTCCTTCTGTGCATATGAACCACGGAGCTCATTTTCCTCTTCCATTTATTCAGCCTTGTAATTTTGAAAAACAATGGTATTATACATTATTAAATATATTTCAGACACAAGTGTCTGACTGTATTCACACATGGTCAAAATATCGTAATATGGTGAGATTGCTTCATGAAATACATATTCAGGTAAATTCTCCCAGATATAGTTTCATAAAAATCTCTACTAGGAATATTGTAGAAACTATTCTGACTTTCATATATGGCATTAATGTACCTGAAAATGTTATACTTTATGTTGAATCAGCTTCTGCTAAAAGACATTTGTGGTACAAAAATAAAACATAAATCCATGATATATGTTTTGGGTTTTTTACCCATTACATAGCAATATAAAAATCTCATGGTTTTATTTGCAGTTTTTTAAATTTTTAATGCTAAGACAAATAGGGATACAAATTCTAATACTAATGCCAGTAAAGTAGGAATAAGTAATGTGATGACAGCTGGATAGAAAACTCCTAACACCACCAAATAGGCACAGTCATTCCTCATGAATATATACCTTAGGGCTGGGGACATAAAGGTCTGTCTTCATTGTGTGAAGATAAATCAGAAGAAAATCCAAATCAAACAGTAACCAGTGCATTCATACCATTGCACTACAGGGATTTCACTTAGGATTGCAGTCACATTAGGTTCTTAGCTAGGCAGTGAAGAAAGAAAGTTCACTGTTTCCTAAAAGAGTATTTTATGACTTCCTAATTTCCATTGGTGAGGTCTTTGCTACCTCCCATTAACTATAAATGAAGCCAAGGGTGACTACATTGCTGCCTTAGGGATTTATGTCATGTGCCACAAATAGGTGAAATGAATCAGACCAAAGTAGCCAAGTACATGGAACAGGTAGTGTGCTTTGAGATATCTGAGAATATGACGTATATAAAGCACTTATACATCACTTTTGGGAATGTCAAAAGCAGACAGGCAAGCAGTTCAGTCCATGGGGTCATACAAGGTTTTGGCAAGAGTGAGAGAATAAGACGGAGGCCAGGGGAGTAAGATGAAAGATTCACAAGAGTAGTTTTATCCAGTGAGAACTGCAGTGCCAGAGCAAGTATTAAAATGGTGGAACTGGCCTTAAAAAATGAGGAAGTAAAGCAAATATTGAAATGCTGCAGAACGTGGCTGAGCATCCAAGGAAATATTTTATATCATTATTTCACTTAATTTCAAAGTGAACAGATTTTACATATTTGGAGAGGATACACAGTCCACATTGACAGATCACATGCAATACAGCAACACAAAGGTCTCCTTCATAACTTCAGTCAGGAAGGAGATGAAGGGAACCTTCAGAGGAGATGCCAGAAGTGACTGGCAAGGAATTGCCTGCTCCAACCTTTTAGCCCTGTCTTCAGCGGTCAGGAAACGTAAATAGCAAAGACAGCTCTTCAAGTTCCTCTCTAAGAAAATAATACTTAGGATTCAGCTTCTTACACAAGTAGTATATTTATAGAAATCTTGGTTTTATTAGTACAATTTGAATGCTGTATTGTGTAAATCAATTAGTCAAAAAGCATTACTTGCAACATAGCATGCCTACTTCAACATCATATATTTTTATTGAATTAACAGCTCCAGGATGCAATGTGTAGTTAAGAATATTATGAGTGGATTTTCTTTGAGACTGTGAAGAGTTAACTTCCTCTGTTGTCTTTGGGCATGACATTTTGGTTCATTTTCCTGGTATTGATTGGATTGGTATTTGGTTTTTGTGCTTCCAGATATTTTGCTGTTTGCATTAAAGCAGGCAATATTTTCCCCCTCCTCACATTGCCCACACTCCCACACTTCCACCCCCAGGAAATGACTGATTAAGAAAACACTCTTTGTACAGAACATTGGTCTAAATCCTCTGCCCTTAGAGAATTATGCTCAGAAAAAGAAGTAGAATACATACAAGTGTTCTACCAAAAAATAAGTGAATCACCACTGAACCTGTTAAACATTCTGAGTCCACCCTTTCACTCTGCCAACCTGTATATCAAATATGAACATAGGAAAAAACAGTCTTTTGGAACTGCTGTTTTTCCCCTATATTCATTTAGCTGAATCCAAGACATATGCACTGTCAATAGAAGGAATCTTGCGCCCAAAGCTGCCCTTTTCACCTTTGCTGAAAGCTTCAGACTTCAGATGTTTTAGTACTGTGCCTAAAAAGCTTTTCTCATTGGCATGGTCCTTTACTTTTTCTGGCTGCTGCCAAGGGCAGTACCCGAGGGTCTTCATGGGTGTCTTGGTGGACTCTCAAGGACCAGGGATCAAGGCGGAGCCCCTGGGAGCCCCTGGGCTATGGGCAGAGATCCCTGGGAAGGCTTGGTGTCCTCAGGGGACCAGTGCCTACTTTCCCTGTCATGAACCCACCCACTCTTTACAGCACCTTCCCAGCCTGGCTAAACATCTCTCAAAACCTGTTTGATTCCTTTCAGCCACCCTTCACCACTGGTCACTCACTTGAACGCTACACCTGGTCTGCTGCCACAGATTTGTACTTTGTTTCCAAGAAGAGCAGAAAAAAGCTTATTTGGCCTTCATGTTGGGGAAAGCAAAACTCAATTTTTTTCTTGTGGTACCGAGAGAAGCTTTTTACTGACTTTAAAACTAAAAGTAATTGATCTGAATCAAGGTTTAGTTTAAAATAAACAGTTTTCATCAGACTAGACACCAGAGTAAAGGATGAAAGGTTAAAAAAAAGATAGTTCATCTTGATTGAACACAACATCTATAATTTATAAATAACTTGGCTAGACAGGTTAAAGCTCTTTCTTGGCTGTTTCAGATGCCATTGGACTGTTAAATGATATATACAAGTGTCAAATTTTCCAAAATAACATTTGTTATTCAAAAGTATGTAAGCAGTCTTCCCTGGAACCTTGGGGTAAAGCTCACCACATTATGAAAAATTTCCTGGATCAAAAATACTATGTTTCTGAAGGAAAACATCAGCTTCGAAAACACATCTATGGTCTCACTTTTACGATATCCTACATTAATGATCCCAGATTAAATTAATAGTTTTATACAATCTGACCAAACGGTTTGTTGAAAGGTTCTGCTAGTGTGGAAGGATATCCTGGGACATAAATCCAAAGAAATCAATAGATTAATGACAAATAATTTCAAGGGGGCAAGCACTTCCTCTTAGAAGTCAGTCTAAAATCTATATTTGGAAGGTTTTATTCCTTATTTTATGGGAGGAAGTACTGATTCCTTAGACAGTGCTAACCCACAGAGTTCTCTGTTATCTCAAAATTGTTCTATGATTTTGAGAGACATGTAAAAAAAAGCTGAAAATTCTAGTAGAGTAGGAGAACTAGCAACAAAATAATGATGGATTGGGACTCAGTAAATATAGTCTGATTCAGCTAAATTGGGTTAACAGCAGCTGTGAACTTTTCTGGAGTAGTTTTTCTGTGTAATTTGGAGCAGGAATCAAACCTTGTGCAGCATCCTCACTGTTAGCAATACTTGAGACCATCTACCTGGCACCTTTCTGCTGCATCTGTCTACAAGGAGATTTATCTGCTTTTTAAATGGAATGCTATATCCATTGTTCTGTTATTTCCACCTTGTCAAGAGTGAGGAAGATTTTCCATGGCATTAAGCCAGTATATCCAGACATCTCATTGCCAATAACCCAGTGTCCTTGCACTTTAAAGGTTTACCTTGCTAAGTAGCCTCTTTAGTGTTGAGGTATATAGAGAAAGCTAACAAGTTCAATTAAAACACTACTAGCTTTTTCAGTCTTTACCTATTAACCATCATCTGCAAACCCTTCACTTTATTCTTCTTCCTTATCAGATGTTGTTTCAAAACTGTTTCTTTCCTACAAGCTTAAAATGGTATAGCTGACTGTAGTAAAACTCCAGATGTTGGGAACTTCTGAAGTTATAATACTTATTCCTTATTGCATTCTTGACCCATGTCTATGACATCATGTTTATAGAATCATAGAACTGAGTGGTTTGAGTTGAAAAGAATGTTTAAAGATCACCTAATCCAACCCTCCTCTGCCATGGAGAGGGACATGTTTCAGTAGGTAAGGTTGCTCAAAGCCTTATCCACCGTGGCCTTGAATGCTTCCACAGGTGGAACACACACAACTTCTCTGGGAAACCTGTTCCAGCCTCTTACCACCCTCATGCTAAAAAATGTCATCCTTATGTGCAATTTAAATCCACTCTCTTTCAGTTTAAAACCATATCCTCTTGTCCTATCACTAAATGCTCTTACAAAAAGACCCTTTCCAGCTTTCTTCTTTGCCCCTTTTAGGTACTGGTAGGCTGCTCAAAGGTCTCCCTGGAGCCTTCTCTTCCCAAGGCTGAACAGTCCCACCTCTCTCAGCCTGTCTGCATAGAAGATGTATTCCACACCTCTAACTCCTTTTTGTGGCCCTCCTCTGAAACCATTCAAACAGGTCCAGGTCTTTCTTGTATTGGGAAGCCCGGGACCGGATGCAGTAAGTATTTAAGTTCAAAACAGACATTACTTTTGGGTCATTTGTCCATATCTGGTGTGACCCAATTAGCTATTTTGTTATGGATATTGACATATGGCATGGGCTGTTTAATGATCTGTCTTGAAATATGATCACGACACAACTGTACTGCACCATTTGAAATGGCTGAAAATTCAAGCCTGGTTTTAAAAACAGTTCCCAAAAACCCCATGTGTTGTTATATAGTGCCACAGCTGCATTGTTTCTCTGCTATGGAACGTGCTTTCTCCGACCTATAGGGCAGGAAAACAGTAGACAGCTCACAAAGCTGCACCCTGCTTATGGTCCTTAGAGGTCAATGAGGCTTCTGTGGAAGGAATGCACAGAAGCACCTGACCGCTGGGTGGATGGGTCTGGTTTCAGATCTTGACATAGATTTCAGAGATTTTCCAGTTTCTGCAGTGTTAGAAATAGAGGAAGGACTTGGATGGGTAAAGAATCCCCTAGGGAAAACTCAGTGATATGCTTTTTCACATTCTCATCTTCTCAAAAAGGTTATCAGTAAAAAATGGAAGAGTTCTGTCTGATTATTTCCAAGTTAGACTATCAAATACTTACAGCTGTTGCAGCTGATCAGTGAAGCCCTAACAAGGATGAAATGACAGCATTCTCCATTTTCTTGTTAATAGGGAAACTGAAGAGTACAACGTAGATCTGTATCTTTGTAGCTCATTTTTCTTTTTTTTTAAATTTTGCACCAATAACTGTTTTTTAATAGTAATTCTCCCTTTTTTATTCAGTATAACTTTCTCTCTACCAGTGAGAAGATTTTAAAAAACCCCACGTCATTACTGAATTCCTATAGGTGTCAGCACCCCATGATGTGTGAATGCTGAGCTGCAAAATGCATCCCATGAGCAGCAGAAAAATACATTCTTTCAGGTACCTTTGCCCTTGTTACCCACCTTGTTCAGATTCATGTTTCTCGCACTGTGAGACTGGACTCCCCGGGGCAGGTATTGACCTCTTCCTTGCAAAGCATCAACAAGCCGTTCATTAAAAATTAAGTGAAAGGAGCATTTTTTCCTTTCTTGTGGGATCAGTTTTATTTGCGAGGAAATAAAAAGAGGCGTGTCTATGTTATTTAACCCAAAAAATTACTGTATTTTTGTGCTTGCCAACTCTTAATAGAAACAGACTGAAAACAAAAAGAAAAATTAAACTGGTCTCTTCACATGATTTTTCAACAGTGTCCCAAAAGATGCCATTAATTTTGATATTTTTACCAGCAGTATTCTCAACATTCTTTTAAAAACACTGTTTATATTTGGGGTGCAGTTTCTCACATTTTTCTTTACTGCATAGGCAAGCCTAGCCTACATTAAAAGTCTGGGAAATCCTGTGTCATCAGATAAGGTAGGTTATCACCAGTTGCAAACTCATCCTGTTTTATGGTGGCAGTTTTCCTCAGAAAGCTTTTTGAAAGCATTAAATTCTCATTTGGATATACCTAGGCAGGAGAGTAAAGAGTATTACCTTGCCTGCCAGTATCCTTTCCCAGTCCATGCAATATTTGGAACTCTATTAAAATAGGGCAGGACACAGCTCTGGTAAACTGCAGGTGACTTGAGTAGAGCTGGAGCTCTGGGAAAATGGACCAGTAGCACTGCTGAGGGTCAGCTCATTGCAGCATCTGTAACTGGGAGGGTAGTGCCAGGCTGTAAGCAAATGCCCTTTGATCCCTACTAAAGAGACATTGAACTGGCCAGGGAATCAACGGAGTAATCACCAGGGAATAATCAATCTCTGTTCTTTCTGCCCCTTATTTTAAACCAACAGCAAATGTCTTCCTTGTGCCCTTTCCTTATGCCAAAATTTGAGTGGGTAAAAAAAAAGCCTCAGCAGTCCCTCTAAAGTATAAGTGCACCAGTAATGATGCAGTTCACTCACTACCTCTGGCTCTGCTCAAAGTTGCCACCTAACTTTACAGCATCTTTTGTGTGCTCTTTAATGATTAAGCTTTTTAGGGCTTAGTTGGGGTTTTTTTGCAAAATGAGTTTCAAAGCAGTTCCCCTTTCTCTGTTACGACTGATTTTACCCTCAATGGTGGAAAAATAGCTAAGCAAAAGCCTGAAGGCACACTCCTGTTCTTTATTCCAGCTGCTTCTGAACATAGTAAGCATTGAAGCTGCTGGTGTAAATGGACATCAAGTCCTATGACATGTGATGTCTTGGAATCTTCAGAAACATTAATGTAGCTGGGGGAAACGACACATACGACTTCATCACTGACAAAATATGACATGACACTCTATGAGAATATAATTTGGAATTTAGTGTAATAGAAAAACATTGTTTCAGGCCTTTCGTTAAAGATTCTGCAGTTAAATGATTTTAGGAGAAGTCTGTCTTCTTTATTTTTACTTTTCTTGGTGTCTCTCTACTATGAATGGTAGATAGTAGGTGCTGATATCATCATAGTGTTGGCAGAAATTATTGGCAATCTCTAGTCCCAGTACTCTTCACACCAAAACTTTTTCACTGCTAAGAAAAACACCCATCATAATAAAAATCTCATTCTACTTTGAATTACAACCCAAAAATGATTCACACAATGTGTTAAATTGGGAGTATTTTATAGAGGATAGTCCAGTTTGTTGCAAATGAAACCTGAATATGAATCACAGAATCACCAAATGGGTCAGATTGGAAATCACCACAGTGGGTCACCTGGTGCAACCTCCCTTCTCCAGCAGGTTCATCCTAGAACACATTGCACGGGATTGTGTCCAGATGATTCTTGAATATCTCCAGTGGTTCCCTGTCTGGGAAATCTGTTCTAGTACATGGTCACTTGCACGGTAAACTGCTTCCTCATGTTCAGGTAAAACTTCCTTTGTATCAATTTTTGCCTGTTGCCTCTTGTCCTTTTTCTTGGCACCACTGAGAAGAGCCTTGCTCCACCCTGTTAATTTATGTACATTGATAAGGTCCCCTCTCAGTCGTCTCTTCCTGAGAATGAACAGGCCCAGCTCCTTCAGCCTATCCTTGTAAGAGACATGCCCCAGTCCCCTCGTCGTCTTCGTTGTCCTCTGCTGAACCCGCTCCAGGAGCTCCACGTCTCTCCTGTACTGAGGGGCCCAGAACTGGACACAACACTCCAGATGTGGCCTCACTAGGGGTGAGCAGAGGGGCAGAATCACCTTCCTTGACCTGCTGGAATGCTCTTTCTAATGTACCTCAGGATACCATTGTCCTTCTTGGCCACAAGGGCACTGCTGGCTCATGGACAACTTTTTGTCCACCAGGACCCCCAGGTCCTTCTCTAGAGAGCTGCTTTCTAGCAGGTTGGGCCCCAGCCTGTGCTGGTGTATGGGGTTGTTCGTCCTCAGGTACAGGACCCTGCACTTGCCTTTGTTGAATTTCAGATGGTTAAAGTGAATTCAAGTGGTGTCAGCACTCTGTACTGCTAAATTGTTTTTAATTCAAAGAGACAGGCAATAATTTTTATTAATCTTTACCATAGCTAATAACAGTGAAATTTAGTATTCAATTGAATACCTTGGGAAAGCATGGATTTTCAGAAATACTGAACTCCACCATTCTGTAATTGGTAACAATAAAGACATGGACAGAAACTAGAACGCTCCAATTAAACACCTCTTACATTTAAATGCATTCTCTGATAGAGAGAGAGTAGTGTTGTTGTACCTCATTATTTTAGAAGGACTTTAGAAATTATCAAATGATAGTCTCATAAACAATCAAGGGAAATACTGTCCAGATTAAACAACAGTAATACGGACATGAATGTCGTGGAAAACAATTTTAGGAAAAAATTAACTATGACTCCCTCCTTGTCAGAGTGAAGAAGTATTTATTGTGTGGTATCACAAAAGTCTATTCAAGGCTCTGCAATATTTTTCACTCATGACTGTGGAAGAAAGAACATCTTTATTAAATTTTGAAATGTTATGAAGTTCATACATTGGAAGACAGGATAATATTTTTTGAAAAATTTTTCTGTTTTAGTAATATGCTTAAGTAAAATATAAGTCAGCAGGAGCAAAGGATTGTACCAGATTGTGTCAGGGAAATTCTGTGATACAAATGTAAAACAGGAAATAACCTGTTCTGCAGTAAAGGACCTGAGGGTTATTATGGACTATAAAATGAACATTTGCCAACACTTATTTCAGTATTGTGAAGAAATAGCTTCTCTATTGGGACATACAAACCACAAAGGCACACAAACTTTTTAAAAATAACTTTCATTTGCTTTACTTACTTTCCAATTATTTACTTTGAGCACTGATCCAAAGACATATAGAATAATTCAGATTGGAAGGAAACTGTAGTCGAACCTCCTGCTCAAGGAGTCTCTGCAGTACTGTACTTCTTACCAGCCTCCAGGTAGGGTGTAAGCCAGTTATCCACCCAATCATCCAGCTGTCATTTTTATCCACCTGGCCTTTCGCTATTCTGAAACTAATGAGGTGCAATTTTGGGAATGGACATGAGCCAGATGGGCATGGGAATACTGGGAACCAACAAGCTCTGGAAAACATGACCTAAGCGATAAAATGTGAATATTTGGATTGTAGAGTCAGAGAAGGAAAACCTGGAAGTCGTTGGGATAAAAACCTTCAAATGTGTTATGGTAGCTCACAGAGGAATTGTTATTAAATTAGTGTTATCAAATTCAAAGGCCTTCTAGAAAAGGAAGGTGATTTCCACCCTCTCTCCCTCCCACCACACACAAAGTATGTAAATAGATTTATTTTTCTCACTTTTACTTTTATTAAATTCATTCACTCAACATACTCACATACTCTAAGTGGTCTGTTCAGGATCACTTGTGTGCAACAGAGGACAGTGTACGAGTTCTTGTCCTTTGTTTTTCTCTGATTGGTGGCAACAAACCTATTTTTTTGACAGATCTCTCACACACTGTAGGAGTCTTCCAGAATCTTGATTACATCAGTGTCCCTAATTCTTAGGCCACCTTCCTGCCCATTGTATGTTTTCCCTTTATTGGTACACCAAGTTTTTCTGATGAGCTAAAAAGAAAAGAGCTGATATATGTGATACACTGTAATTTTGTTGGCATCCTCCTGGAGCTTGTATGCAAGTTCAGTGATGAGATTTCTGTTATCAATACAGGCCACTCTTACAACTCTGTGATGTGCACTTTCTCTTGTTCTTTTTCAAACACATATGTCCAGTCATACTTCAGTCATAATAACCTCCTGATTGCTCTGCAAAAAATCTTTGCAACAGGTAATAATAAAGTTGCATGTATACTCACTGTGGATAGGGCTTTCAATTGCAACAGGAAGTGAAACTATACATCAGGAAAAAACCCAAAACCTTCCTAAACAGCCAGCCCTAATCTGCGTTGCTAATGAGGCTGTAAAACTCCATCACTGCAGAGTTTGAAAACCAGTTGTTACAGATTGACCCTGGCTTGGCAGTAGGCCCTCCCCCAGTTGCTCAATCATTTCCTCTGCAGTGGGATAGGGGAAAGAGTCAGAAGGTAAAATTGAGACTAACTTGTGTGTTGACAGTTTAATAAGGGAATGAGAAAAAATGGATGGGGAAAATAAAGACACCTCAAAAAGCAGCAAGTGAGGCAATGGCAATTACTCCTCACCTCCCACCTGCAGACTGATGCCAATTTGGCCTCTGAGTAGTAGCTAGTTCAGAAGTAGTCCCTGCCCCACACCCACACAGTTTCACTGCTGAACACAGCACAGTGTGGGATATCGCTTTGTTCAGCTGGGGTCAGCTCACCCAGCTGTGTCCCCTACCAGCTTCTTGCCCACTGTTAGCCTACTCACTGGTGGAGACAGTGAGAAACAAAGAAAACATCGACCTATGCGGGCACTGTTCAGCAATATTTAAAACACTGGTGTGTGATCAACACTGTTGTGGTCATGAATCCAAATCACAGCAACATATGGGCTGCCATGAAGTAACTTATCTCAGCCAGATCCAGTGCACCACTCTACACAAATATAATCAAGAGATATTTTACATTTAGCTGTTCTTTCTTCAGGGTGCAAAGATGAATGAGACCATCCCTCTGGCTGTGTTTGCACAGTAAATTGAAACAAGCTAAGAGCAAGACATAAAATCACAGGTACAGCTTGACTCACATCCACACAGCTAAATCATTTTACACCCAAAAGTTATCGTGACTGTGCCCAAATTTATGGGAAATATTCCTATCATAAATTATTGCAGGAGCTATGGCCAGGCATCATCTGGAACTGGAATGGCTGGCAAAGAGCAAAACCATTAACAGGAACCATATTAGGAATTAAATATCTGAATAGTCAGGGACTAGGCCTTTTACTTAATCGTATGGGCACATCTTCAGAGTTCCTACCAAGCTACTTTTCTACACAAATATAATGCATTGAAGTAAATATTTGTGTATTTTTCCCTCTTTTGATAAAAATTAGGTGGGTTGATTAATTGTTCTTTTGTCAGAAAAAAAGTCTTTACCATAATGCTATGATAAATTGTCCAGTGGTGACACATGGAATAAAATAGACACAGAAACAATTGCTCTTTCTGAAAACAAAAGGAAGAGGGGTCAAAAAAACCCCAGCAAACAGCTACAGGTTTTCACTCATATGGGATGCAAAGTATAAGTAATTTTCTATGTCCCTCCAAAAACGTTTGCGCAGAAGCAAACAGTACAGTCCAGAAGTCCTTCTAGTGGCGTATCTCTACCTCTGTGCACTCTGCAGGTAGTATTTACATATATCTGGGAATTGCAGGAAAGAAGTCTCCTCTCTGCATGTGATATGAGATTATAACTACATAATATTTCTTTAAGGGTAATTTTTTTTTTAGGTGTAGCTATTTCCTGCAACTTTTGGGGAGAAATTAAAATTTTATCTGTTCTAAATATATTATCCATTGTGCTCATATACAATTAAACAGTTCTGTTTGAAGGTTCAGATTATGTTTCTAAAATATCCTAACTCCACACAGTGAATAGGTCATCAGTACAACACACCAAAAAACAATAATATGCAGTGCATTCACAAATAAAGTGTATTCTCTTTTAACAAGTTAAGTAAATCTATTTTTAAATTTGGGATATATATACTATTTACATATTTCTGTTGCATATCAAAGAGTAATAAGTTTATCACACTCAATTAATTTGGCACATGCATACATACCATCAGTTTTCACTGATTATTTTAATCTCCAAAATGTGTTTTCTTTGATTAACATCCAGACCTCTATGTAAACTAATATGACAGATTAATTAATGTAATTTCATCTGTAATTTTCTATATTTTGCCAATTTATATATCACAGTAAAAAATAAATTAAAAAAGATTTGCATGTATTCTGCTAAACCTTGTTGTAAATTACAGCTTTCTATTTCCTTTTGAATTCATCTCCAGCTCACTTTAGGTCTGTTCATCTGTTGACTTACTAGGTGGTCTGTTGCCAGGAGCCAGCACACAAACGAATTAAATCACTAGATATGATTACTTGAATGCAACTTACTTATTTTAAAAAACAAAGCAAAACATAGCAAAACTATGTACTGCCTACCTTCAGCTATGCCAAAAATATAACTGGATATTCATAGCAATACTCCTTAACTCTAAATTTCTTGTTGTTGTATTTTGGACTTGATATTTTCCAGAGGAAATACCATTTAGTTACTTTTCTATATTGTTTCTCTTTTTTTGAAACCTTCCATAATGTAACTTTCACAATGAAAGAAATGTAAAGTCTCACTGAAAATATTGATTCTGCTAAAGTGACACGTCCCCTGTGGATCTAAAAGTGTACTTCATTAGTCCAAGCACATAATTTCTCAAAGAAAGTAATTATTCCAGCAGTGTAAATAAAAGTCAACTTGCAATTCACTAAAATTTTCTATATCAGAATTTCACCGTTTTAGCTGCTTGCAATTTTTACTATGCATGGACTTGTAGACATTGCTGAGCAAAAAACTGTATGTAGCTTAAATAACTACTGGCAAAAGCAGAGGGAAAAAGGATTGGCCTTGTTAACATTTCTCCTTTAGGGTACAGAAAGCAATAGAAACCATTGCCTGTAGTTGAGAACTTTTGAAAAATAATTTATTAAAAAATGAAATGAACACACAATATGTTTCTTAGTGTGGATTTAAGCACAATTGCCTAATAACTCTCAATCACAAATTCCCATGTTTCTTAAGCAAACAACTTGTGACTTGTGACAGTGTCATTAGTAGCGAGCTCAGAAGATACTTTCATTTTGTCAGATTTTTAAGACTTTACGTCATTTTTTGCTTTTTAAATCTTTTTGGAAATGTAACGTTTTCTTTGCTACTATCACGTATGACAATGGTGATTGCAAAAGTGTAAGTAATTCATAGACAATGGTAGTCTATTTAACAGATTGATTATCAGATTCATCGCTGTAGCACACATATTAGTGCGTAGAACCCAGTGTACATTTTGGTGTTGTAATACTGCATGAATTTATTTCATCTCCATTCCAGTGGACATCAGTGGATTAGGCAATTTATGAGAGAAGAAAAAAAAATATGTTGTTTCCCCAAAGGTTTGATGTGGAGGCCGTGAGGCCAGTCACTGACAGTTTGATATTTTTTATACTTCTGCATATAAAGCTATAATTTCTCTTGGTGCACACTTCCCTGAGAATCCATGCATTATTTACAGGAAATATTTTGTCCTTGTACTCCATTGTGATGCAGCTGTTCCTAAACACTGTCTACATTTGTAGGAAGAGAGGATTATAGCAGCAGAATCTGTAGGATCTATGCCTGAACTTGCTACTTCACAGAAAACATGGTGGGACTTTTTATGAACACTGACCATCTAAAGTTAATGGTAGGGCCAGACACATATGGTAATTAAAACATAAATGTGAAAATAAGCACAAGGAAAGCACAAAGGTAAGAGAGAAAAGGAAAATAAACGTCTGATATGTTCTTGTACCCTGGTAGCCTGAGCTTTGCTTGAGGAGTGATTTAAACAATATCTGTGGGGAAAAAACAAAAACAAAAACAAAAAAAAACCCACTCCGTTACATCCATATTAGTTAATTAAATTTGATAGGTCTGATTAGAAGATAAATCTCATGGAACTGTAAAGTCAGATGAGCAAACTTCTCCTCCTTTACACCTCTAGAATAAAGAGGTATTAATCATCCCTCATCTTGCAAACAGCCTGTCTTGTACTGTCTTCTTCAAATGACTCCTAGGTTCTGCCAGGAAATATGGATGAAAATCATACCAGGGAGTGTGCTAGCCATTACTGGGGACAGATAGCTGTATGTTGGTGTATAGTTGGTGGTCAAACCTGTGCTTTTGGTCAGTGTAAACTGCTGCTATAAATGGAGCTTGAGGAGTCTTGTAAAGTGTGGGAAAATAAGGAAGATAGGAGATCAGGTAAAAACATTGAGATAAAGAGACAAAAGTTTTCAGTATAGAGGTTGACTATTGTGTCAGCTAATGACACAGAATGGGTAAAATAATCTGTTTCAGTTGTGTAGACAGTAGTACCTTGATATTTTGCTTGTGTTTGTGCCTTCATATAAGGTAGATCACACAATTCAAGGTACTGCCTGAAGCAAGCAAGTTCTTTATTTTAGCAAACCTCCAATCCCTTCAGAAGGAAGAGCTTGTTTCATGCAGCAGACATTAAAAAACTTCTCTACTGATTTCACCTGGATTTCACTGGATTGCTTGATAATCCTTTCTCCTGTTTTTTTTTTATTGCTATGCTGACTTGCTCTTAACTCCTAACAGTTCACAAAATACTATGCTCTCAGAGAACAACATAAGGGCATCTATGTTGCTGTACTAAGACAGTGCAGAGTCATCTCCTTTACTTATCATCTGCTTCCATTGACTAACAGTAGCTGCTTAAGGAAGGATTTACAAAACCAACAAGATTAAAATGATCATTGATCATTTCCTGGAATATTTTCCCAGTTCTTGTCAGTCTGCAACCCAGGGGTTTCTCGAGTCAGAAGTGATTGCTTTCAGTAGTTAGCAAAACATTAATACACTTTCATTTCCATGTCTCCATGTAACCGCTTAGCTGTGAGCTAGATGTCTAAGCTTTAATTATAGGTAATGGACTGAAATATAGCTCATGAACTGTCTAGTCAAGACAGTCAATAGAACCTCAAGAGAGATTCAGTTCATGCTAAAGTAAACATCCAATGCATAAGCACGAATGCCTGGTGTCATTTGAAGTACCCAGGTTTATCTCACCAGCTCTGGTCAAGAAAGGAAAGGTCTCGTTCAAGTTTAATAGCCACCTGCAAGTTTCTAGGGTGTCTGAAACAACACCAAATTTCAAAGTTAGAGCAAATAAGCTGAGGCTTTTGCATTTAATAGTTCCAGCTGGACTTTCCTGCAGCAGATTTACCCAGCTGCTTCAGTAATTCATGAAGTCCACAGCATCCTGTGGAAAGGTGTTTCACACACCCCATGTATGTTTTGTATGAGGACATATTTCCTTCTTTTATTTTTTTAATGTCTATTTCTTCTTACCATGTTTTGCATCTAAAATCTCTTTTTCAACAGGAAGATTGAACCTTTGCTTTCTATTCAATTAATCAAATAATTTTGTAGACTGCCTCTTTGTCTAGTGATCTCTCCAGCCAGTAGGACTACACAAGGATGACCACATCTAGAACATCCCAGTAATTTTTTTATAAACTTTGAAGCACGTCTTGCAAGTTCAATTACAACTTTCCATGCAACTTAGTTGCCCAAAAACTCTGCTTATTCAGTCTTGGTCAATTTCCTGCTGCTTGATTTTTGAGTCTTTATTGTCTTGCCAAGTTCTAACTGTCTTGGGATCTTTTACTTTTTGAGACAGCCTTCTACATTGTCTCATGCACTGTCTACTGTCTGTCTTGAATGAAGCTACTTTCCTTTTAAGCATATATTTAAGTGCTTTTCTGAAATGATGCCCAAACTGCTAGTCTTCTCAACCAACGTGGGGTTTTTTCTAATTCTGTTCTATTGTTGGGGTTTTTTTCAATAAAAACATAATTACATTCACAAGTATTCAAGATAGAAAGACATTTTAAATTAAACCAAAAATCAATTAAAATTGAGTTTTGACTAAAATATTGGGCATAGATTAAACAAAAATTTTGGAGCCCATGCATCTTTTAGGAAATTCAAATTAAGAAAAACATTTTGTTTTGCCTCTTTAAAGAAGCATATATTTTGTAAACAAGAGATTGACTTTCCTGAAAGAAATATTCAGGACAGCAAAACCTGATGAAATTAACCCAGGCAAAACATTAGTCATGCTCAGGAAGACTTGAATTCAGAAAATTAGAAAACTTAAAGCAAAAGTTGAACTTTAAAACCATCAAACTTGTGATGAGGAGGAAAAAGAAAGGTTAAAAATTCAGAAAATTACACCTGCCAAGTTTTGTACAGATTTAGTAAGAATTCATGCTGTCTTTTGTATGCCTCTATACCTCGAACTCCAAAAAATATATTTAGAGTAGATTATTTCAGTTGGAAGGGACCTGAACTGATCATCAGCATTTCTCTCTTCACTTCCCCTCCTCAGGAAGCTGTAGACAGCAACGAGGTCACCCCTCAACCTCCTTCTGTGCAAACTAGACAAGCCCAAACTTCTCAGCTACAGCTCATAGGACATGCTTTATTGCCCTTTCACCATCTTTGTTGCTCTTCTCTGGACACCTTCAAGGGCCTTCACATTCTTCTTGAATAGTGGGGCTCTGCACCAGCACTCCACATGAGCCCACACCAATGCTGAATATAGAGGGATGATCACTTCTCTTGACCATCTGGTCATGCTATGTTTGGCACACCCCAGGATGTGGTTTTCCATCTTGGCTGCCAGAACACATATTTTCTACATATGACTAAATATCTGAAATGCTGCAATGATCACAGAGTCATTCCATACATGTTCTTGCACACAGACTAAAAAAAAAAAAAATGGAAACCTATAATAAGAATAAGATATTTTCAAGTGTAATATGTCTTATGAAATCATGAAACTGTGTGTTGCCTAAAGAAAAAAACAAATGAAACACACAGAGTAAATGGCATGTATATAAATATGTATATATATAAAAATATACACAGATACATGTACATACCTACATACACGTGCATATATATATGTACGTATTTATGTAATTAAAGATAGATAAGTAGATAGGTAGGTGTAAAAAAGTCTCGTTGCCAAGAGAGATAGAGAGACTTTTTTGTTAAATCTGTGTATTTTTTCATTCAACTTCCTCTGTTGCACAATAATTTGGAGAATACCAAGGGCTCTTCACAAGAAGTACTCTTTACCATGAAGAGGCAGAAAGCAAAGCTATACCTCACTCTTTAGAGATGGATCTTGATTGGCGTTTTGTACCAAAACGTTTCAGACAAAAAATGTATACACAAGTGTAATGAGTAAGTCCTCTAGTCTCAAATGAGATTTTCACTTGACCAATGCTGAATAGATTTGTCTCTTAACATTCTGCTTGTTGTAGCACTGAAATCAACATAAACACTTTTCTTTCACATAAGAAAATGGAAACATGTGCTTAACATTAACTGGAAGTATTTTGCTTTAAATTTCCACATGCAAATCTGATTCTTCTGGATGAGTAAAACTGTGAATAAATGTAATTTTCGTATGTCTAAGAAGAGATTTAAAAAACAAAAAATCATAGAAACTCTGCATAGCTTCCAAATATTCATCACTGTATACAAAAATCTGTTTTCAAAGATCATTTTGAATATTTTTGTCTTTGATGACGTAGAATTGTGATTAGCCATACTTTTGAAGATTTCCCTCAGTAAATATGCAAAGTTGGCAGCAACAGCTTGAAATATTTGATAAATAGTAGAGATTCCTCCATTCAAGGATATGACTGGGGCAGAATGAAAAGTATTTTAGACTTCCACAACAGAAAATATTGATTAAAAAAACATGTAATTTTCAAAAACACTAACCAAATATTCTAGCCACAGAGTACATAAAAAGAAAAATTAGAAATTCTTCTGGTCTCCTATTTCACCTCTAGCCTTCTATTTCATCTCCTGAAAACTAAAAGGGTGACAAGAAGAAAACTCACACAAACTTAGGAAAACTTTCACTATAAGTACACAAGTTTCCTTTCATGAAAGTGCTGTGTACTTTTCATTCTCACAAGAGATGAAGTTGTGTTATTGAGAGTAATGCATCAAACCACACTAAATTTTTGAACACTTACTATTACTGTTTCATGAAAGTGGAGTATAGAGAAAGAAATTTTGTGCAGCTTATTTTTTTTTTTTCAATTCTCCATCTGGGATAATCTTTGTCTTTTTTTCATTCCTGTAGCATTAGAGATGTGACAAAATATGACTCCATCATTCTAAAAGTGTTGGAAAAGAAAGCTGTGTTGGTTAATTCACCTCAGTGGCTGATAATGAAAGATATTTTCCTGTTTCTCAGTTTTGTGTTGAGCATCTAATCTTGGAAATGCCACCACATCTATCTACTGCTGTTCTGTAGTTTGCAGTTTTGTTTTCTTGGTGATTTTTTTTTTCAATCTCTGTGTTAAAAATTTTATGTTCCATTACTTAGATTTAATATCTTCTTAGTATAAAATTTTATCAATTTGTACTGCAATTTTTTCAGATTATGAACCTGTTTAGAAATAGCCAGATAATGAGAATCAGTCCCTGTCATTTCATTATGATTTTTAAGATGTCGTGGCCATTGGAATCTCTTCCTCTATGAGGTTTAGCTCCAACAGTATTGCTCATGTTGACTGTTTTACAACTCTGTTCCTGAGGGAAATGCAATCATAATCTAGTTTCTTCCAAATGTGCTGATATTTCAGCCTGTGGCTTGTTTACAGAACAGGCTGACCAGTTAGGAAGACGAAGAATTATTACTTCTTTTTCTGGAAAAATATCACTCAGTGTGACAGGAGAAATTATAGTTTGCATATGAGAAGTTACCTTTTTCTTTGTTAAGGCAGATTTCATAACACTGCTTTTGACAAACAATGTAAAAACAATAAACCAATTAAAATGGGCATGAAAAACATTCTTTAATTTTCTGAAATGTATACATTCAAATATTTTTATTTATTTATTTAAGAAATTAAGCATTCTTCAAGCTGTGATCAATATCATAAACAAGGTCACTTATTTATGGAAGTGTGATACCTCTGATCATTTTATGGCAAATTTAATTTTATCAACCTCATTACTTTCTGAGGAGAATGTTTTAAGATTTACCATGTTACCTTGGTTGTGATAAAAATATTTTCCGTGATAAATGCCACTATTGAAAACATGATAGAAACAGTATCACTGGAGCTTTCGTAATGGTTTAGGAGAAAGACAGAAATTGGAAGAACAATACCTTACAGATTAGGACTCTATAAGGCTGATGGATGCTAAGCTTCAAGTCCCTCTTGTATTTAGGGCAGATAATTGAACTTGGTTTTACCTCTTTTCAAATAATCTACCTGTTCATAGGTATAGGTATACATATATATATCTATATATAGGAACCTAGTATTTATGCCCTTGCTACATTTTTGTAGAAAAAAAAAACCAAAAACCAAAGCATAGAACATAAGAATCATAGATTCTTTTATGTTGAAAAAGACCCTTAAGTTCATTGAGACCAGTTAACCCAGGACTGCCAAGGCAACCGTTAAACTATGTCTCTAAGCATCACATCTACATATTCATTAAACACTTCCAGGGATGACAACTCAACCACTTCCCTCGGAAGCCTGTTCCAACACTTGACAACCTTTTCTATGAAGAAAATTTTCCTAGTATCTAATCTAAACCCCGTGCTGCCACTTGAGGCCATTTTTCTCTTGTCTTCTTACTACCTGGGAGAGGAGACCAATCCCCACCTCACTACAACCTCCTTAGTAGTAGTAAAGAGTGATAATCACAGAATCATTTAGTTTGGAAAAGACCTCTGAGATCATAAAATCCAACCTTTGACTGATCACCACCTTGTCAATGAGACCATAGCACTAAGTGCCATGCCCAGCTGGTTCTTGAACACCTCCAGGGATGGTGGCTCCACCACTCCTCTGGGCGGCCTGTTCCAATGCTTAATAACCCTTTTTGTGAAGAAATTCTTTCTGATGCCCAACCTGAACTTCCCCTGACCCAGCTTAAGACTTATGTCCTCTCATACTGTCACTTGTTGCCCGGCAGTAGAGGCCAACCCCCACCTGCTACACCCTCCTTTCAGGTGGTTGCAGAGAACAATAAGGTCTCCCCTGAGCCTCCTTTTCTCCAGGTTAAATAACCCCAGCTCCTTCATCTGCTCCTGATAGGATTTACCCTCCAGATCCTTCACCAGCTCCATTGCCCTTCTCTGGACTCACTCCAGCATCTCAAAGTCCTTCTTCAAGTGGGAAACTCAAAACTGGACATAGTCCTTGAGGTGTGGCCTTTCCACTGCCCAGTACAGGGGGACAGTCACTGCCCTGGTCCCGCTGGCCACACTATTGCTGATACAGGCCAGGATGCCATTGGCCTTCTCAGCCACCTGGGAACAAACAGGCTCAAGTTCAGTGGCTGTCAACTAGCACCCCCAGGTCCTTTTCTGCTGGGCAGTTTTCCAGCCACTTTGTTCCAATTATGTAGCACTGCATGGGGTTTTTGTGACCCAAGGGCAGGGCCTGGCACTTGGCCTTGTTGAACCCCATGCCATTGGCCTTGGCCACAAAACCTTTATATTTTTTTCATAGCACAATAAGAAAGAATTACAAATCTGGAATTTTTTTAAACAAATGAATACTCTGGTGGTAGAGACTGCTCTACTTCCATTTTTGTCCACCATGAGTGTTTAGACAGATTTTTAAAGACATTTAGACGCCTTAATTCTGTTGTGTCTGTAGGGGAGAGTTACTGTGTCTTTTACAAACCTATTCTTAGATTTCTTTTCTCCTAAAGTAACAGACCCAGTTGGATACAAACCAGCAATTATTGCTCACTGAGTTTAAAATAAGGCACTTGTCCAATTTCTGCTGTTGGCAGACAGTGTCCAATCCATGCTTTCTATCAGTGTTACAGGCATTCAAACTGGGTGCATTTTTTGCAGGCAGATCATCTGATTGCCACCTTGCAGTGGCACATAGGGAACTGTTACAAAAGGCACATAACAGGAGAAGATTTATTCTTAGAGCTATAAAGGAACTTTCAAATTTCAAATCTGATCTGATATCTAAGTTTTTAGGATTCTTCATACTTGACATGCATATTTGACAAACTAGTCAGATCAGAGCTAGTGTCAATATAGTTTTCCTTAATTTCTGAACACGTTTCATTATTAAAAATAAACTTGAATTAGTTCACTAACAATGAAAACTCTAGAAACACCTTTGTGGTAAGTTGTACATAGAAGTGATTACTTATTTGAGATTGGTAATATTACTTATCCTTGCAATAATGGATAACATTAACTGAATTTGGGCAGAGAGAAAAAGAGCAGCAGGTGAATTTAAACTTATAAAAACTCTTGGATTAGATGATAAGGATTTGTCTATATCTATAAACTAAATATGCACAGGACTCCTAAACAGCACTAAAGCCTACTGGACAGAAAACTTCAAGCCCTCTTGCCCTACAAGATAGTATGGCCAGGTCAAAATGCTGACTATTTGCTTAGATATCTCTGCTTCATAATACCTTACAGCCTGTGGTTGGTTTGGAGAGACCATTGGTCATAGACCATTCTGACAGTATAGTGTTGGAAATTACCTCTTTTCAGTAGCTTAAAACACTCCCTCACAGTACTTTATTAGAAACAAAGATGTAAGAAAAGATCCAAATAAATTCAGTAGAAGCGACTTTGATTCTCATATTTGATTTTTTAACTGACTGACTTTTCAGTAAGTTATTAATGCTCTAACATTTCTGAGTTTGTGCTTTTTTCAATTTTTTTTTTGGTCTAAAACATAAGTTGAAGAAAATGCTCCAGAATAAAAATAAATCCTGTCACTTTTATCGCTCATTTTTCATACAGGTACTTCCAATGACTATCAGCGGGTCTTGAAGTGGGTTTTGAAGTTGATGTGCAAAAACTCTGCTGTTTCAACTAAAAGATAAAATGAGAATGAAGTAAACTAATTCTCTAAAACAGCAGTTATACTTTTCCACTGTGCCTCCAATTCCTGAAGACAACTCTCCTTTCTAGTGCTGGTTTTGGTACTTATTTAACTCAATGGTAATTGATTTTTATTGATCTCTCTTTTCAATCATTTTCTGCAGTTTCAAAAATTAGCACTTCTAAAGTACTTTTCTTTCAGTTTCTGCCTTGTGTTCCTACTCTTTCACCTTTTCCTGTCTAGCTTCATGTCAAGGTCAATTTGCCCCACCAGCTCATCTACTCTTTTTCAGCAGATTCCATTCTCTCATTGTTTGCTCAGCTACTTTCTTCATTCACAAATCTGATTTTCCTGTCAGTGCCTCCATCTCCCTTGTCACCTTTTTCTTTTGAATGGAATGTGCTTTTCCAGGCAAACTTTCTAGTCTTTCCTGTATTTTCTTCATGTTCTAAGTTCTTCCTTCCCCTTCCGTAGTTTCACAGTCTTGATATTAGTGAATTCAACCAGTGACTTCCCTTCTCAACAAGCTATTTGTTTCCACTGCTTTTGAACCAAATTTTGTCTCTGCCACAAATTTAGCCTGTCTGATGCCACCACTGTTCTAGAGGGAAGACCAGCCTTGTTTCCTTTGATAGTGCTCTAAGAGTAGCAGTTTTGGAAAAATGTCTAGGGGAAAGATGAACTTGTGCCCATGTTAAAGAGGAAGCATGGTCAGTTACCTGACTGTAATGGTGCAGGCAGAGTTTAGTCATAACAAGGAAAACCAGACAAGAACAGATTCTTTGGAAATGTTAAGCAACAAAATTAACTTTCTACTACCAAATGTAACCAAAACTATGTGACTGGGCATAGTTACAGATTTTCAGTGGGAAAAGAAGAGAAACATTGCAAGTCACTAAAAGTGCATTTTTTCACCAGCAAAACCCCTTCATAACAAAACTTGACTGATGATCCCTCAAGAGAAGATGTAAATGCAAAAGGTGTAAAAGTTTGGGAATCAAAATATATTTTTAAGGGTTTGTTTTTCACATATATTCAAATTATTTATGAATAAATAATTGAATTTTACTTCATTCTACAGTAAATACTCAGAGATTTTTGAGTATAAATAACTCAATTTTGGCAAGAATGAAGCTTGTCACTATTAATGCGAGATCCAAAAAGCCTTAATTACAAAGGATATTGCCAACACCAGTGAATATCTGATGACAGAAAGTATTAAGCTCCTTTCGAGACATATATTTCTATTCAGGAATTATTCACGATACACACTCTTATTTGATAAGTATTCATGAAAGAATCTTTCACTCAGTTTTAATAAATATGAGAAATTTGATATCTGAATAAAGGCATTCTGTTAAACTTGAAATGTCACATACACTTAAAATCAGCATGATTCTAGTAAAATAATGTGCAAGACAGTGGAAAATGAAATAACTTTTACCCCCTGCAGAGATTAAATTTACAGGAAATATTGAAGAAAATACTATAAACACAGGTTTGACCTGTATGTAGAAGCAATTGGAGCAGAAATTAAAGAGTCAGATGCTCGCTTTGCTCCTAATAAACTTACTATCCACTGTTCTTGATCCACACAAGATTTTTACATGCTGTATAGAGGAAGAAAGCAGGAAGTAAATTGGTTACTCTAATATATGTATCACAATGTACTTAAAAAAAAAAAAAAAGAAAAGATGAAACAGATGTTTTTCTTGCAGGTATAAAATTCAAAAGGATAATAAAACTATCAAAGATTGTGTAATGAACTGTAGATTAAAGAGCACAGGCTTGTAATTCCGACATATGTTCTGAACTTTCATGAAATAGGATGGTTCAACACTAGACACATCCTCATGAAAACACGGAGATTGAAAGGACCAGCAAAAGAAATATTCTTTTTATATTCTGAAAAGTATAACCTGCAGAAAGGGATGAATGTAGCATTGATGTGTTGTAGGAATTGTAGAGTTGGACTGATGCATTAGCATCCATTATCCTGTTCTCTGCAACTGAAGGTAATTTTGACTGTAAATCATTATGACCAACATACAGGTCTCAACAGTACTTGTAATTTAGTTCAGTAGAAACAGTGCCAATTCTGTTAAATATCAGGATTTTTTGATTAATACTAAAAGGAAAGGACTTATTTCACCTATCTCATTCTTTTCCAGACTTTTTTGATAGGATTAATTTCAATTATAGATGGAATGACCAATTCCTGATTATTCTTCTAAAAACATGTCCTCATGTACTTCTGTGCTAACTAGACACAATATATAGAAATTGTATAGAAAAAAATTACTAAACATGTATGGGTATTGTGATAAAATCCAGGTGTCAGTAGCTTATGTATATCAGAATGTCATTTCTCATTTTGCCATCATAACACACCATGTAGGAAGCGGCAACGAAACCCGAGTTTCTAAATAATATGTGTGTAACTACAACTGTGTGATGTGTGATTTACAGCAACTGATCATAAACTACAGACATGGAAAAACAATATATGCATATATTGCAATCCAGGAATGAGAAAAATATGAGCTAAAAAGATATGAAAGAGCATGGCTTTGTTATGTATGAAACATTAGATATTCAGTATTCTTGTACACACTTCCATATGAATGCAAGTGAATATTTTCAAATTATGACACAATCTGGAAATGAAGAAAAATAGGAACCCACCTTAACACACTCAGACAACTAGTATACTATTTTCTTTCATGACTTTGCAAATGCTTCATCGACATCCATTATCATCCCATTTATTAAAGCCAAGTACAGCAACGGTCAGACAATCACCAGAAGTGTACTTTCTCCTGGAGAGATACTGGATCTGATAGACTTGGAAGAAATTTAGAAAAGTTTTGTTTCTGATAAATGTTCATTTGGATATTCATCTGGATGAGACATCTCTTTATTTCAATTTCAAGTTGTCATTCAGCTAAATTCATTTGTCCACAGGCAAAGAGCAAGCCCAATTATAACCTGATCATGTCAAAGAGCAGGAATATCTATGATACCCCTAAACATTGGTAAGGAGAGATGGATATGCAGTGTCAAGCTGACAACCCAAACCTATTTAGACACCAGACTGGAAGACAACTAGAGTGGAATTCTTCTGTGTCTATACTGATGGGTACAGAACAACTTCCAAGGTATCCAAGAGTATCCAAGATAGGAAGCTAATAGATACAACACCAGTCTTATAGGAAGTTCACCATGCTTCTCGACCGACCATAAGTAGCCAAGCAGGATACCTGAAATTGCCTGAAATAAACATTAGTATCTGCATGTAGACAACTGAATCACAAATTGTGTCTGCATTCAGGAGATGAGTGCTGTTGCTATTTTGCCAGACAAGTGGTTCCACAGTTGAGGTGTGCAGAATATCAGAAAGGCCTTAGGAACTTGTTCATTCCCCAAGGGAATTCATCCCTTGCCCTAGTTTCTCCCGTGCTGTGTGTTTCTACATGCCAGGAATGTTCTATGGTACTATGCTAAAGACCTCCCACTGTAGCTTGCTGGTCTATGCAACAAGCAAATGAGGAATGTGGAAATCTGTATTCTGTTTGGTTCTGTTCTGCGCTCCATTCAGAATCCATGTCACATCTACTCCATCACCTCTTCTAACCACAACTGACTGCTTGGAAAAATTCAGGTACTGCTTACGCAATACGAATAGTCACGAAATGGCAGAGAATGAGTGTACAAGCAGATATTCTAGGGAAAAAAAAAAAATCCCAAACAACCAAAAAAATCACTTAGCAATGAATTTCAGGGAAACAGTATAGCTGGAGCAGGTATAAAAGCATGTACAAATGTAAAGCATGTATCATGTTCAGGTTCAGATGGATGAATCCCCAAGGGGATTGCCTAAAAGCACAAAGTCTAGCATCTTTTTTCAGGAATTTCATGAGCTGAAATCTCCTGCTGCTGGAGAGGTCTGGCAGAAAACTACATCCTACTCTTTGGCTTTGGGGTATGAGAACTGCCACACTGGTAGTAAAACCTTAAAATAATTTCTGAAGATTTTATTAATCTAAAATATTTTCAACCCAAACCGGCTCAACTTGTCAATTATTTCTCCTTTTCAGAGTTATTATTTCACTTTATTCAGCCCCAGATATGCTCACAAGCATGTGTTTGTTTGAATGAGGATTTCCTTCTTATCTAGATACTTTACATATGTTGACACTTCATTTCTTCTTATTACATTGACTGGCCATTGTGATCTTTTCCTACTGTCTCTGTAAGTCTGAAATCTCTTATGCACTGAGAAGAAATGCTTCAAGAACCTGTTTTCGCATTTGGATTTCTGGACAATCAGTAAAATCAAACGTAATCAGGAACATTACTGGGCAGTGAAAATTGGGGATTATGATTGGTGAATTGTTTGAACAGTATCTAAAACATATTTATCCTGTACCAAACTTTTCCAATAAATTCACACATACTGGGTTGGATGTTCTGTATTGGAAATGTAGGAATTACATATATCATGGAAGAGACCTGTGGGCATGTAAGGCTAGAAATTATGCACATAGTGCTATGATTCTTTGCAGATGAACACGTCTTCCAGCTGAATATCATAAAGCTTCAATTTATTATTTTTGACAGGGCCTTCTTTTGGAAATTTGTCCATCTTATCCTGCAGTGCCTGCAGTTTATTCAGAAATTGCTTTAAAAACAGTGGACTGTAGTCAAGGTTCCAAGGCAACTCCACCGTTCAGACTATCTTCATTATCAATTTTAAAGGCTCTTGCAATGCTCAGGAGCTCCAGGCAAAATTGAACCCATCATTTGGGATAATTTTGAACATCTGGAGTTCTGAACCTTTTGACTGTTCAGCTGTCTCCTTAATTTGCACAGTTTTTGTAATGTGGACGGACTCCTGTCCCGGTTATGAACCTGGCACAGACAGGAGGCAGCACTGGGGCTGTCCATGTTTTACCGGGTACCCAGCTCCGAGCAACCTGCTCTGATTGCACCTGTACAGAGGTGCTCAGCAGCAAGCTCACAGGTACCTTATCAGTTTACATCTGTCAGTATCTGGAAGCTTATCTTACTCAAGAAAAATCAAACACCCAAGCAAAAAACAACAAACAAAACAACCAACTAACCAGCCAAAACCCCAACCTCAAACAAAACAAAAATGTAACAGTTTTTTAAGATGAAAAACTATGAAACTTGTATTTCAGTTGAAGGGGGGTTGATATCCACTTTCATTTGGAATTGAAACAAATAGGAAAAAAATTTACACAAATATATTAATTTTTCAGGCAGGTATATAATTTGCCTAATGTACATGTGTACTCCCAGAAGGCAAGTTATACATAGATTTACACAATTACCTGGATTAAATATTAGAAATCCCTCTTGCCCCGAGAATTTTCCTCCAGATGCTCTGATATAATTACATTCGGTTGAAAGTATCTGTGGTTGCACTATTGTATAAATTGGTTTATTGCGTACTTTGGAATCATTGAATATTATTCCTGTTCCTTCCTCTGTGTGAATCCTTAATTTTATATTTCTTCCTGCCAGAAAAAAATTGAAATTTATGTGCTGAACACATGGATATGAAGCAGTCTGCCTAGTAATAATTGCTTCATGACAGTTTTGAATTCTTCCAGTTCTTCTCCCTTTGGGATACTTTAGTGGTTTGGATAGCATTAGTAAGAGAGAGACAAAGAACTGTCTCGAGCTAGATGTTATTAGTGCAGACTTGATAAAATCTAAACATTTTTGAAACAATTGTTCTCTGAATAATTAAGTGGATTTTGAAAACCTCCAAACATTACTGATTTTTACTACAAGTTATATTTTTTAAAAGATCACAAAAGAATTCCAGTCTTGAAGACAAGTCAGCTGTGTACTGAAATTGAATATATTTCCAGAGCAGAAGATATTTAGAGCAACAGTTCTGTTTAATACACTGGTTTTCCATATTGTCCACTCATAAATAATTGCATAAGTCGTGCATATAAATTAAAGTTTTCTTAAAGTATCTTTTTAGCTTTTCTTTACATTTAACATAAATAATGTAGTAAGGAAATTCTCTTGTTTAGGTTTCAATACAAAACAAAAGCAAACAGTCTCTAAATAAATAAATAAACAAATAGCAGCTGTTAGTAATTCTTGCACATCAGCTAGTCATTGCTGTACAAAACAAAAATAAATTTGGCGAGGAAGTACAAAATAGATTTAATACAGAAAAGTCTTTTTAAAACTCTCTTGAAAAAATAAGTTTTCTGTTCCATTAAGCTGTATTTTGGTAGCTTCACAGCAAGTCTGCTTGTCTAGAAAGCTGAAGTGAATTCTTCAAGTGTCATGTTTGTTCCAGGTTTACATTTACTCGTTTTGTAGATGAAGGGGTCATTTAAAAAAAAGCCTTTACAAAAGAACATTGAAATAGTTCTGCTGTAAAGCTTTCATCAGCAATATTTCTCTTCAAATTTGATATGGAAAGAAGAATTTGGTTCAAGTTTTGTCAGGTTACGTAAGAAATTCTTATCCCTTGAATATAATACAATGGAGAGTAATGTCACACTGTGTATTCAACAGTAAGACCACTTACCCTCAGGACAACTGACCTCCCAAGCTGGTAAACAAGGATATGGAGGAGAATGGACTCCCTGTAATCCAAAAAGAAGTCATTAGTGACCTGCTGAGCCACTTAGATGCTCACAAGTCTATGGGATGGGATGAGGTTGGGGTCCATCCTAGGGTGATGAGGGAGCTGGCAGAAGAACTTGACAAGCCACTCTCCATCATTTATCACAATTCCAGGGACCAGGGAGGTCCCAGATGACTGAAAGTTGGCCAGTGTGACACCCATCCAGAAGAAGACTGGAAGGAGGATGTGGGGAACTACAGGCCTGTCAGCCTAACTTCAGTGCCTGGCAAGATTATGGAACAGATCATCCTGAGTGTGATCGCATGGCAAAGACAGGATAAGCAAGGGATCAGGCCCAGCCATCATGGGTTTAGGGAAGGCAGATCTTGCCTGATTAATCTGGCCCCCTTTTATGACCAGGTGACCCACCTGATAGATGAGGGAAAGGCTGTGGACTTTGCCTACCTGGACTTCGCCTACCCAGACTTCGCCTACCCAGACTTAAGCAAAGCCTTTGATGCTGTCTCCCATAACATTCTCCTGGAAAAGCTGGCAGCCCACAGCTTGGACAGGTGCACTCTTCACTGGGTTAAGAACTGTCTGGATGGACGGGCCCAGAGATTGTGGCGAATGGCGCTTCATCCAGTTGGCATTTGGTCAGTAGTCACGTCGCCCAGGGATCAGTGCTAAGCCCAGGCCTGCTTAATATATTTTTTGATGATCTGCATGAGGGAATTGAGTCTATCGTTAGCAAATTTGCAGATGACACCAAATTGGTTTGGAGGTCAATCTGCCAGACTTTAGGAAAGCCCTGCAGAGGTGTCTGGACAGTCTGAATAGCTGGGCTGAGACCAACAGCATAAAATTCAACAAGACCAAGTGCAGGGTTTTTCCCTCCAGCCACAACTGTAATTTATAGCAACAGTACTTAGATGTTGAGTTTCTAGTTTGTTTTATGGTGAAAAGATTATGTATTTCTCTTTTTTCTTTGTTTACAGAACTTACAAGAATGTTATTGTTATTTCAATAAATACAGGTGCACTGAAACCTGCACTGTCAACAGAAAAGGCAACAAAATCAAGACTTCTAAATGTCAAAAGTAATGTTTCAATAGTTACAGATGGGTAGATATTGAAAGCATAAAAGTATATCTGCTACTGATACAACATTAACTAAATGTATGCATTGAAAAAATTGCAGACTTACAGTATTTCTGTCCCATGGGAAATTTGCAGTTATCCTTGGGAAAGGAACATCAGTGAGCCTTACCACAGAACAATTAAATGTTTCTCTTAAGAGCAAGCTTTGCTAAACCTTCAGCACTTTCACACTTAATGCTTGAAGACACTCAGTATATCACTGATCTTGTAAATTCAGTCCTACCATCACTGGTAAACTCAAAAGTGGATATAATCAATCTTATGGTAGACAGTGGCACATGCTTTGTTTTCCTTGACCTTCCGTGGATGCTGAGTGACCACTGGGCTAGGATTTCTAGGTTTTCATTCTCCTGAGTGTCATGCAAACATGTTTAAGCAGCACGTCCCCAAATATCTGTACTGTTTCTCTATGGAGACAGTGTTGTAGGGGTAGCCATAATTAAACCAAGTGAAGTGAACATGAGCACACTAGGTTATCATGCTAACCTCACATCTTCTCAATATAGAACATCTTTAATATTAACCTTGATTTTAAAGCCTTTTTTTTCCTTTATTTTTAATAGAAAAGGTAGTTTTTTCTCCTTCAAAATATCTGGAAACACACCTGGGTATTCTAAAATAATTAATTACATATTAACATAATGAATTTTCTTAAGGCCAAATGATCACTTCCAGTTGCATTTCAATTTGAGCAAAATATTTCAGAAAACCTGGCCTAGACTGTAAATCCTGTTACGCTGGGACTACAGTATACTGGAAAAGATACTTTAAAAAATAATGATAAATTACCTACCTTCTGTTATACAAGCTGAAAATATGGTGTCTAGGAGATGTGGGTTTGGGTAGCCATGTTTTCTTCCTTCATAATCACTCCACAGGGCAAAAATGCTGAGCACAGCCTGGCTGTAATTTTAATACTGTTATTGAACATTTAGACCTTGAACTATTTAAAAATACTCCTTTAAAAATAGACAGAAAGATGTAGAACAGTTACACAATAGTCATGGAGGAAGGCTTTTCATATTTAATCATGTTTCTCAGGTTCTTACCACCAATAAAGAACCTGAAGAAATCACCTACACTCCCAGTGGTAAAATATCTTTCCAGGGAAAGTATTTGCACAGAGGAACACTTTGAAAAATGTCATCTCAATACAAACCATGGGGAAGAGACAAGGTACAGAATTTCTAGTGCCTATGTTGTGCTCGGGGACTTGGCTATGGCAGTGCTGAGTGTAGTACTTCAGGTAAGTGTCTGTCAGCATTCAGCTACTAAAGCCCTATTTTCAGGAATTTATCTCTTTAGAACTTATGAATTCATCTTTACACAAAAGTGCTCCTGACATGAATAGTGTCTCATGATAAGAAATATAGCTTTGAAAGATGATTGTTGCTTGGAAATTATAAAAGTTCAACTAAATATGGCAAACTGAGTAAATATAAAAAAAATTATGGTAAAAATTGAAATTCAAAATGTCTTCATTACTTTCAATTTAAAAAAAAAGAAATTTATTTCAAAACACTCCAAGAATTAAAAATCACCTTCATGAGTCTGCTCAAGACAAGTTCACCAATTCAGGCTACCCTATTTGTGAGCATTTATATCTGATGCCATATAGATAAGGAGTTTTCAGTTGGAGACTTGATGTAGAAGTCTAGCTAATAAGTATTAATTCCAATTTAAGAGGATGTCAATCTGCACATAGATTATCAAGTCTACAGCCGAAAGGATTCCATTTTGATCATTTAGTCTGATTTTGTGCATAATGCAGGCCACTGAATTTCAGTGTATCAAGACATACATACACAGTCCAGATGTGCCATCTAAAAATATGCTTGGGAATGTATAATTATTTATGTCTGTGCGTCTGCATCTTCTTATTTGCAACTTCTTTTCATGTCAGACAAGAATCTGAATGAGACCAACTAACTGCCTCTAACATGCTATTTTGGATGTTGCAGCTCAAGTGTAAAACAAAATGCAGTTTTAAATACCATAGAGTTAAAATAGAATGCATCTATAATACTTTGTTCTTGACATTTCTATGTGCCCAAATAAATTTTAAAAATCTGTTTTATTGATGGATTTTAAAAGAATACCAAGGTTGCAATTCATTTAATATAGAAGTAAAAGAATGGGCTTTTCTACATTTAGAATTAAACCAGTCCTTAAAATTACAATTTTATAACAATGCCTAATCGTATTTCCTTTGGATATTGATTGATATATGGTGTAAAAAATATTAGTTATTCACTGTCTCTTTATAAATCAGACCACCTGTGTGGAGAAAATCTCCTTTATTTACGCTTTCACAGTCCATACGCAGATAAAGCCACTAAAAATAGTTTGCATCTGGTGAGTTGATCACTGTGACAATAAAAGGTTTAAACAGCAAGAAATCCCTCTGCTTTCAGTAAGGTCTAGCAGTTTTGCTCACTATGTGTACATCATTCAATATTTTCAAGCATTATGAATGCTACAATTCTCTTTTTTTGCTCTTGTAAACTGACTATATTATTACTAAATTTGTGATATTTAATGTGTCATTGGAAGCAAAAAACATCCCTGAGAAAGTAGAAAAATTATAACATTTGCTTAAAATAGCTAATCTTTCAGACATGATTTTTCCCAGGAAAGTTCTTTTTAAAGTCATTTAGTACCTAATTTGTTTCTATAATATTGTTAAGATTATTTTCATAAACCAAAAATTATAACAGAGATGTAATTCCTGGTTATATATTTTATAAAGTAAGATTTTTAATTTTATTTTGTTTGCAACATCTTTTTTCTTGATACTAGTGAACCAGTGCTTATAAATATCTACATAGTCTTGGCTGATCTCAGTTCCTTATATTAAGAAATTTGAAGTTTGAACAAAGGTTGCCATGAAAATGACTGCGATTGATCCAGCAAGAAGCATTGTATTATTTACAATACATTCACCTGTCTTTAATCTCCATGAAAGATATATCATACTATAAATCAGATCTAGACTGATTAGTTTAAAGAGAAGCTTGAAGAGTGGAAAGACTACAGCATGGGATGATCGGATCAAGTGGCAGGTGCACAGGTCAGTGACAATATCAGCATGCCTTTGGCTAAACAGGCTATTGAAATAATCTTTTTTTATCCATAAATACGAGGAATTACAGTGGTTTTGCTCAAATGGGTAGGCGTCTTCTTATAGGATTGTGTTCTCTTGCTCATTTGGTGGAATCATCAAGTTAATGTAAGATCGTAAATTCCTGTCAGAGGAACTGGCTGCCTTCACTTTCCTACTCTGGGGTCATCTCCAAATATGGTCCTCTCTAGTAGCTATCACTGTTATCCTTTTCCCACACACGCAGTCTATATAGCAGGAAACCGACCACACAGAATATGCTCCATCCCCTTCTCATAGAAGAAGAATTATGCATCCCTGAAATCCTCATTTGTTTTGTATATGCAATGGATAATTTAGAACTGAAAATAAAAACCTGGGGATCCACTTAAAAGAAAGGTCTTTAATATTCGCTTTTCCTTTTTCGAAGATGTGTAGTTCCAATACAGACACCTAGAATGGTGAAAGAGGATGTTTAGCCTTCATTTCCTCAGGAGAATATGGACAGGAGATATTTGGGGACAAGGAAGTGTGGAGAGAGACTCACCAACAAGTTCTTAGGAAGAATTCACAGAGAACAATTTTCGGAAGAATGGCTGGGAAGAATTCTTAGTCTCTCTCCCCCTACCCCGAGGCTTTCCTGGAAAGAGATACTAACTAACTGCGTATCGACAGCAGACAAGCCTCTCAAAGGCCTCAATGTCTTTGGGAGGACTGTGTTCCTCAGACTCTCTTGAATGTTGGCTACACACATGGAGCCCAGAAACAGCTGGATATGGGATCTCTCCTTCATATATATTTGAAGAACTAAAACCAATGTGTAAGTCCTTCAAAATGATTGACTACTGTATTCCTGCCCTCAGATGCTTTCCCACTTTCCTCAAAGTATTTTTATCCAGAGGACAAAACTCACAGGCAATATATACAGATGAGTGGACCACAGTCATTCACAGGTAGATTGTATTATAGAAAAATGAGAGATAATCCGCAGAGAGTGCCCTACCCACTACTGGCATGTACCCCTAGTGCCAGCTGGAACTCGCTGAGTCTGTCTTTGTAACTCTTTGCCTCTCTTCGAAATCCCTTTACTGGTAACGCAGCAGGAGAGGGCTGAGATGGCTCATGCAGCAGGAGAAATGGAGACTTCTGCTGTGTGAGGGGCACTGTACCAACTGCTCGTCCAAACTGTGTGTCTGTGCCCTATTGAGGAACAAGAGGAACAAGAAATTTTGCAGAACTAGGAAACTCTCTGGAAAGTGGATGAGGTCTTGGGGTGTTCCTTGGAAGATGAGGGTGCTGAGGAACTTACACAAATTAAGAACTAATTTCAGACAGCTACTTAGTTTAACCATGTTCTGTATTCTAAGCCTTAGTGGTCCTGACTAGCCTCACCTACGGTTCCCTTCACTCTTGCCTTCTTGGCCCAAGAGCCCCATGCCAGCTCTGCTCTGTGCACACAGACCTTCCCTGAGCTATTCCGTAGATGTAATAATCTCTAGTCCTGAATGACCCCAAGCTAATGTTGAAGGAAACCTCTTCTCCAGTCCTCTTTTGGCCCCATTTCCTGCAGGTCTCCCCAGATGGACCTGTGCCTGATTCAATGCTTCAGCTTGCCTGGGTATCACTGAGAATTCATCAAAAACTGGTTCTGTCACAAGCTCAGGACTTCTCAGGTGCTAAGGGCTGCACCCCATCAGCACAATGGTCTGTGCTAGGGTCACCCTCAGTGCTGGGATAGACATAGCAAGAACCCCTAGAAGAATTACCCCCACCTCTCACCCTTCTGCAACTCTGCTCCCAAAATCAGAGCTGTGTTTATTGATACCTTTCTTGGCAAAGTGAAGAGACCATCATCTTGATCTCATGTCTGTGAGGGTGTTGCAATTTGATAATTTTGTCCCTGCTACACACAATGAGAATCTCTGCTACACCCTAATTCCCTGCTGACTGTGGAAACTGCTGGAGCATGACTGGAGTGTGCTGAACATGTCCTTTTGTGTGGAGAAGCACGACAAGATATAACTCATCCATGAGACTGAAGGAAAAAGAGGGGGCACATGGAAGGAGGGCACAGCACAGGGGAAGAGGTGTCATGATTACCACTTAAGTTCACATGACATTCCCAGACTTACAGTTTTATTGACTTATTAAAAGCCTACAGCCTGCATTTTCAGCAGTTTAATTCATCTGCTTATTCTGCTGAACTATTTTTGGAGAATTTCTTTTGTTGTTTAACTTACATTAGCTTTTGAATGCATTCATTCATTCTGTTCGAATTCTGCCTTTTTAGTCATGTAATTATTTCCATCTATTCATGCCAAATATCTAGTTTGTGTAAGTTCAGTCTTGGTCTCCTTACACTGGTTGTAGATTTTGATGATACTAGTTCAGTAGTCTGCTTTTCTTAAGGTCTCCATTGCTGCCTTACCTTAAGGTGTGTCAAATTTGCCAAAAGCCTTTAAAATACCTGTATCAGTGGTAAAATAAAAACAAACTTGTGGGCTAAACATAACTTCCCAAAATCAAATGTTTTAAAATAAACAAGTAATTATTTTAACACTGAATATGTAAGAGTAGATCTAGGTAATTAAATCACTTTTTCCTAATATGAAGGTTTTGTTCTCTATCTAGTGGGGGTTTTTTGGCGTTTTTTTGTTTTTTGGTTTTTTTGTTTGTTTTTTTTTTTTTTTTGCTTTGGGAGCCAGGCACCCTAATTCTTCACTTTATAGAGATGTTGATTTCCTTCAGAGCTCCGTTTGGAGTCCCTCAACAGAGAAAGATCCAAATGCCATGACCTCTAATCTCTCCATAAAATCACAAATCCTTGGTGTCAGACTGAAAAGCAAACCTGTGGTGGTCTTATTCAGCTTTCATTTTCTTGAAGAAGACTATTTAAAAACAAAAGCAGTTTCAGGGCACCAAGAGCTATCAAGCTTTAAAATGTCTCATATCCAGACTCTACTCCACTGAAAGGATTTCTTTTCATACTAATTCCCGAGAAATGACACTTGTGCTGAGGTAGGCATATCAACTTTTAAAAAAATTGCATAACAAATATAAAGGCTCAGGGATGTGAATTATTATTCTCACGTAGTCTGGAATACATTCATAAATTTTGGGGTACAGGCTTCTGGCAAAACTTTCTCTTCTGAACTGTCTGTGGGATCTGAGTCCAGATTTCCTTGTCTTCCCCAAAAAGAAGAGAAAGGTGAATATGTGGTCACTGCTATCATCTCCCTTTCTTCTGCCCAATGTTGATTCTTCACAGGAAAGAGGAGTGTGGTGGAGGAGGTGGTCATGGTCTGTTCATACAGTGCATCGCCTCTGTTCCCATGACTCACCCATGCACGGGAAAAGCATTTCTAGCATTTTGACATGCCTCTTTACTGACAATGGTAAAGCTCAACTTAAGTGCAAACTTATAGTGACTTTAACATACAGTCCACACAGAATTACTTTAAATAGAGGTCACCTTCCTCTCTTCTCTTTGCTTTTCAACCCTCATCCATTATTTACTCAATTCTTTCTCTCTTGGATCAATATCTTCAGGCTAAAAACTTAAACTGTGAAAGTTCAGCTGTTTCTCATCCATCTGTATTCTTGTTCTCTTTGAAGAGCTGTGTTGTGACTAAAATCCTGTTTTGAAAATATATCTAAATTATCAAATTAACCAGAAATGCCAGTTCTGCTTCTTTGTTTATATTTAAGTTAATTAAGTCATGTAACATAGATGGGCATTCAGTTAGAAGAAAGGAGCAGGCATGGCTTATGTATTTTTAAGAAGGAATTCTTGAACCATATAGGTTTTCTTTTTATTTTGTCTTGCCACATATCCGTACTACCAATCTGGAAAACAAATAATCTTTTTCCCCCAATATTTCTTTTCATCTTTCCCACATGTTATCTTTAGCCATGTTGTTACATTACTCACTTTGCTGCTAGCCTGATATCTTGCTCTTGTTAGAAACATTTCTCCAGTCTGTCAACCACAGCCAATCAAGTCAGTGGTCAGCCTTGCTAGGCTGTGGGAGCATGGACAGATGAGCAGTTTTTTTATGTTCGGGGATGGATGCCAAATGGAAGCAGCACTATTCACATGTTGCTGAATTGAAGCTGTATATTTGTGTGAAGCCTGCATATTTGTATGAATTCTGCAAGGCCACTTTCCCTAGGGAGAGGTAAAACTGCTGCAGAAATCAGGTTTGTTCTTTGAATTGCCCAATGGTTGACTCTGAATCTAAAGAAGGCACATATTTTGATGTTTAACTATTAATTTTTAGTGACTTTAGATCAAAGATCTTGTACTTGTGGGATGCACTGAGATACAAGACTTCCTATGGCATTTCGTAACACTAAACACACTGAGGAATGCAGATCAATACTCATCAGTAAGCACCACAGAATTTATCACTGACATTCATCTAGCCTGAAAGAAATTGAAATGTTCCTCCAGAAAGAACTCTCTCTGAAATGAAAATCAGAAAGGAAAAATTTCTATATAAAACTGTGTTTTTCAAAACTTCATAATCTGATTAGAAAATGCATTTCTAAGTAGACATTAGAAACCTGTTTCTTCTCAGTTTTATGCTTTTGATAAATTTTCAACATAATAGCTGAGTAAAATTTGTGGAACCCAAAGTAAACCTAGAGAGGAAGAGAAAGCAGCAACTGAAGAGAATATCTGTGTTACATTTTTATTCTAAGGAGGAAAGCTGTGCTTTTGTTTACAGTGAAGGACATCTGCCTTCTTTACTGCTCCACACTTCTTTTTTCATCAGTAATCCAGTCTTTGATGGGAGGTCAGGTCAGATATCAACAGCAGATTATACATTTTCTCAGTCTGTTGCTAGGTGCTTTACAATCTTATGATTAGCTGGCAGTTTAAGTTCTTTTCCAGAATATGATGATCCTTTTTCCTCTTGCCAACACTTTCCAGATCCCATTGTAGGGTGGTTCCAAAGGTAATCTCAAACTGCAATAAAACTAACTCATCAAGAAAAATCACAGATCTGATCATTCACCTTTGGGAACAGGTTCACAAGGGGGATCTTAAACATGGTACTGCATGGCAACAGATGAGTATAACATCCCCCACCTGGCAGATACGATAAGGAAATGACTGTAAGCAGTTCTGCCTAAAATAATCTTAAATTGTAGAAATATGTCATTAAATTTGCTTTACAGCAATAATTTAGAGCTACTTAATGTATCAGTACATTTTGGGGATTAAGCTAATTTACAGGTTAGGTTTCTTTTAACAGAGAGTGAAATGACTGGAATTCTAGGTAGACTGGCCTGAAAAAAATTACCCAAGTTGCATCAACCTCTAAACAACGGAAATTGGGGTTTTTTAGATTTATTTTCCAGAAAAGAAGGATTTTTTTTTAAATATATTTTCATTTTAGAAACAGCATCCAGACAAACAGTAAAATAATGAACTGCTACAGTGAAACTGGGCCATAAATCTGGGGAATCTGAATGATTAAAAAAAAGAAATTTTAAACATTTCATTTTCTTAATGACCCTAATTGGTAACATTCTTTCTCAACCCAAGTTCACACATTATTTTCAGGAGTTTAAGTTCGAATTCCTCTCTTTCTTCTATATGGTAGTTTTGTATAAACCAGAATTGTTGATTATAAACCTCCTAAAGCAAAATGAAAAAAAAAATAATATAAAAGAATAATGGGTAAATTGTTTCAAAGGACAGTAATTCATATGGGGCATCTGACTCATAGGAAGAAAACTAGTACTAATAAGATGAAAATTCAGAGAATGAAGAATTTGCTTACTTTTACACAGTCTGATTTATGGGACTTTAACCTTATTTTAATTTTGTATTGATTACAAAGCCTTTGCATAAGTTAATGATAAAGGTTAAAACTCCTTCAATAGTGAAAAGGATTGAAAAGATGGATTTCTTCATTTAAAACAGGCATTATTGGCAATGCTGATTCCAGCACCCTAGAGCCTTGAAGTTATAATGAACATGTCTTATAATGAACAAGGATTTAGAAGCTATTGCCCAAGAAAGAAATAGGAATAGATCTAATGAAGGTTACTGTGGTTCTCTCTACCTCAAACATAGTTATGTTTAGTCTCTGTGTGGAAAATAAACCCAAGTCTTTTAGACACCTAATTCTTACTATTTATGTTAAAATGCTATTCATATTATATATGCTAAAACTGACCCACAAATAAAAAATAAGTATTAGTTATTTCAACAAATAATGTTATCTCTTTCTGATTCTTAAGAATGCAAAACAAATGGAAATGTTTTGGTTTGTGACACCATTTGTTTGTGTTACATTAACTCATAAAAGCTTTGTTTTCTCAATGGAAATACTGAGTTCATTAATGTATAATATGAAACAAATGCCATTGTCAACTTTGAAAGAAAACTTTCAAATACTGAACTAGAGACTTAATGTCTGCTGCTTTTTTAGTTGAAATGACTTTGCCAGACTTAAGATCATCAGTTACACTCTACTTCTTGCATATACAGATTTCATAAAATATGTGCAGTTAAACCTGATATGTTGGATTCATTTCCTAATACATGGTTAACCACACTGAATTTTCTTAGCTAAGGCAGGTTTCTTAATTGCTTTCTAACAAAAACGATAATACTATTCCTTTGTTTGCATGTGAGATTACTTGTATCTTGATATTCCCTGTACTGTTAAAATTGGTGTTGTGTTGGTTTGTGTGTTATCACAATGATTGTTAGAATACACAAAATTAAAAAGCAGCAGCATTTGATTAAAACATCAAATTATTTCCTCCAAATAAGTACCTATGACATATTACAGAAACTTTCTCCATAAAAGTATTTATATTTAATGCATAGACTGTTTCAGAGAGTTCTTACCTGCATGATTGTACAGTAATATATGTACATATAATGAAGAATGCTGTGTACATTTACAGTGATATATTTTTCCAGGTAAAATTGGTGAAAGTTCTGTCTCTTAAGAATAGAGTGGATAAAGCACAAGCAAGTTTCTCTACGAAAGAAAGAAATCTAATTATTATCACCATGCTTCACATACAGACACAAAAATCTCAGTCATTTATGATCTCCCTTTGTGGAGGCAAGTTAGACATAAATTTGCAGTTGGCTTGGCTTCTGAGTGAGTATCATCCCTCTGTTCCATATCAGCTTGTGGCACATAGCTCAGGGTCAGCTTTTTGGTACTCATACTCAGGGTTCTACTTGGGATCTGATACAGATTTCATGGTTACTTTTCTTAGGAACAGCCATGAAAACTCAATGACTGCATTTCAGTGAAAGAAGTTACAGAGGTGAGACTCATGAGGACATTAAGAATTTGCTGCTAGACTTTATATCATTGTATAGAACCTTTCCATGATACTAAGCAACTCTTCAAATTTAAGTGATTTCACTAGCTGTGTCAACGTTGTCAAGCTTGTGCATTGCCTCCTGGTTTCATCTCTTACCCACACTGCATGGATGCTTGTTCACTCCATGGTTGAGCATTAAGGAAAATTATCTCTGTCACTCCAAAATAAACTTCAAGTTCTGTGGGTAATTCATTCCAAGGATTGCTTCCAAAAGGCAACAGAAACCAGACGGCTGAAGGTTTGTGTTTCTCTGCCCTACAGAGTCCCTCAACAGCAGGTTTTTTATTTTCAAAACACTTTCCCATGCCTGGATATCATATCCCAGAGCTTGTAATGCATTCCTTCAGTTTCATGTTATAAAAACACCACCTGGTGGGTTGCAGCACAGTCCTCATATTTTTTTCAGGCACTTTGAACTAAAAACAAACAAACAAAATGATAAGTGAATCTCTGAGCCTGGGAGATCACTGTGTGTGGCTTAAAAGAGATGCAAGGCATTGTACCATGTAGTGGAGATTTGTTTAACAGTTTCTTCTATGTATTGCTGTCCCTGAGCACAGTAGGCATAAGCCACTCAACATCACTTTGCCTGAAGGATCTCCTTCTGGGACATATATTTAACTATGTAAATATAGCTGCAATGATGCTTTCTGTACTCTAACAGGAAACACTTTCATGAAGCATTGGCTTCTCATAAATGTTTGCACACATCAGAAATTGACTATTTTCTTGGCAGTATGCAGCCCTTCATACTGCCCTTCAACACCAGATGCTGAAACCAAAACTGATTAAAGGCAGGGGTCTGGGTATAAAAGTGAAAATATACTACTACAGGTGAAAAAATATGAACTTGATCAATACTCCACCTTTTTTATTTTTAATTTTCCTACCTAGAATTTCAATAATGTAATCCATTTGCCACAACTACAAGATTTGACATTCAGTTTTAGTTTTCCGTTAGAGATATAAAGCATGATGGTAGGGAATATGATGGGAAACATTCACTGGTCACTCAGTGTTGTACCTGTTCTGTGGCTAAGTGTAGGATTTGTCTCTCCAAATTCAGACTAAATGTCTACCTCTGAGTATTCCTTCTCCTTCTTCTGCATTTACTTATTTCTCTACATTCACTGTAATGGGAGCTGCTGTAACTAACTTTGATGCAGGGATTCAGTTGTCTAAACAGAAGGCCCAAAAGCCACTGGTGATGATCTAAGATTCCAAGACATCGGCAAAGGGTTTTATAAGACTCAGGCTGCTTTTGGATAGGCAACTGTATGCCAAGTGTGATACCTCCCTTCCCTACACCTAAAATGTCTGTAAATGGTTGTGTTTATCCAAATAAACCCAGGGTGCAAATAGGTATGGTATCTATAGATACCAAGAACTAAGTGGAATTAGTTGCACCTTACATATCATCTCTTATTATCATCTTAAGCTCACCACTTCAGCATCAACATAATGCTACTTTATGCTACATTTGGGGTGGTGCTCACACTTAGCTAAACATTTCTGACACAAAGTGAGCCATGCAACTACTACAGCAAACAGACAAAATTTTGCTCTGCCAAAGTATGAGCTCATGTGTGATTTTAAAAAAAGTGTACTGAATTGTTTTTAATGGATGTATTTTAAGGACTCTGACCTTCATATTTAAAAGTGATCTCATACAACTGAAAAAATGTAAGCACTTTTTTAGTTTGCTGGATTTTGTTTTAATTTTGGTTTTTCATTGCTTTTGGTTTGTGTTCTTCTTGCATAAGGCAAAGTGACTGAAGAAGAATTTATGAGAATTGTGAGAATAATTTACTCTACTTATAAAGATAATCAATTTCCCTATGCTCCAAGGCACGCATTAATCACTGTATGCCAGAAGTTAGGGGTCCCAATGAGCTGATTATTTTAATTTTTTACTATAGATATTTATTTTTCTCCCATCTCAAAAGCATCAGGCAACAGTCACAGGCATACACAAATAGTGAAGCAGAGACTTTGTTGTTTTGGCAAAATCTATTCATTTTGGGTTCGAATCTTTGACACGAGACTGCATTCAAACTACAATTTTAGACCTAACAGAAAGACACAAGTTGATAAGAATAACACCATTTTACACCATACAATTTCATTATCAGTTGCGGTTGTTTTCTGGATTAATTCATTGATTTCATTGATAGGGCATTGATAGGTCAACAGTTATATGTATGTTCATGTAACAATAGGTTGCATAAAGCAAAAGTCTTCATTTATTCTAAATGAATAAAGTTGGATCAGCTGTTCTTTTATCATGAACCTTGTAGCACTTGAAGATTCACTGAAAGATAAGTTTGAAGTATTAAGAAACTCAGTTGAGTAAGTGGATTGTCATAGTTTTGCAAGGCCTGGTTCTGGTAGCAGGAGGGCGCTGCAGGGGTGGCTTCTGTGAGAAGCTGCCAGAAGTCCCACCACCATGTCCTGCAGGGCCGATGTCTGTCTGGCTGCAAAGATGGGCATGCCACGGGCGAGGACTGGGCCAGTTGGAAGTGGCAGTAACGCCTCTGTGAAAACAGATTTAAGAAGGAATTCAGAACAATCCTGGTGGCACAGTTTTAATTCCAGCCAGGGACGAGGGAGTGAGTGAGAAGATGTGAGCAGAAAGCAACATGTAGGCACCACGGTCAGCTTGAAAGGAGTGGGAGGAGGTGCAGGAGCCAGAGCCGAGATTCCTCTGCAGCTGGTGGTGAGACCATGGTGAAGAAGCTGTCCCCGCTGCCGCCCATGGAGGCCCATGGGAGTGCAGAGATCCACCTGAAGTTATGAAAGAGCCCACACCAGGAACTAGAGCAGGTGGATATTTGAAAAGCACTGCACCCTGTGGGGGAGTGACCCACACCGCAGCAGCTTGAGGCAGCTGCTGCCTGTAGCGATGGACTCATGTTGCAATAGTTAGCAGAACGCTGCTGCTCATGAGGTGGACTTACATGGGAGAAGTTCCTGAGAACTGTCTCCCAGAAGGGACCCCACCGTCCAGCAGTGAAAGACGACTTCAACCCTTGAATAGAGGAAGAAGCCACAGATGATGAACTGACCAAAAAACCTGCATTCTCTGTCTCCCTGCACCATTTGGGTAGGAGGTAGAGCTGGGAGTGGGGAATAGGGGGAAAGAAGGTGTTCTCCAGAAGCTCATTTTAATTTTCATTATCCTGTTCTGTTTCTGTTAGTGTAATAAATTTACTTTCATATCTTTAACTTAGAGCCTGGTTTTGCCTGTAATTTCTCTCTAGAGGTCCTTTTCTCAAACTCATGAATGCTTTGAATTTGTTTTCCTCTCCTCTGTCCAGCTACAGGGGGAGTGATCGAGTGGTTTCCATGAGTGCCTGGCATCCAGCCAGGCTCAAACCACAACATGGATTTATAAGTCAGATATGGCAAACATATGTGCAATGTTATATAATTTCTTTTAAAATTAAAGCCTAAAGATTTCCAAAGTTTCATTGGGAAAAATGCATGAAAATTGTGACATTTCTTTAGCCTCTGTGGATCAACTATTAATTTCTCCTTCTTTAAATGAAAACTGTACAAAATAAAGCAAAGATACATTTCTCACTAGGTTGATTCCTGACTTAATTCTCAGCAGAAATATTTCATATATCTCTCACTAGTCACATCTTCAAAAGCAATGTAGTCAAAGAGTAATAAAGCAATGTAGATTCATTCCCTCTGTTCTACTTATAAATGAAATCCAGTAGGTTATTTTGTTTGTTTGTTCGTGACTAGTGCTGAATTGTGAAACATTTAATACTTATAGAATCACAGAATTTTTGAGGTTGGGAGGAACCTCTGCAATCATCCATTCCAATGACAGTGTTCTATTCTATTTCACTTAAACTGTGTAATGGAGAGGGTAAAAGTTGCATTAAATAATAAAAACAGATTTCCTCAAGAGGGTGAATATATGCACCACTATATGTGTACTGTAAGAAGGGTATATAGAATATGTTTGCCTTTTAGGGACATCCCTTAAGTTTTCCAAGTACAGGTGCAGTCATAAAAACATGAAACTGGCCACCAGAAGTTAGTCCTTTGCCAGGTACCCTTCATAGGAGAATTTTCACACATCTTTTCCTTCCCTCATCAAGAATTCATGGCCAACATCACATGAACTTCACATGGAAGGGTCTTTGAATAATAATAGATGTAGCCTATTGTTTCTACTTTTATTACTAAGCACTGGATACCCCTAAGTATTTTGTAACATTTTTAAGAGTAGTGGCTTAAATACACTAGCTGGGGAATGATCTGACATATACTCAGTATTTTTTTCTCACATATAGCTAGCATTCAGTAGAAGAATATATATAATTTTTTTTAATTAATAAATGGAAGTTTTCATAGAAATAACTACGTATAAACTGAAGTATTTCGAGGCATTTAAGCAGAGCTCTCTGACTTAGTATACCTATGTTTTGAAATATTTCTATAATATTGGGTAATTAGGAATAAAGCCTGGCAAAAAAAACTCCACTGAAATAAAAGGCAGAGACATTTCATTAGAAGATTTAAAGTTCCTGATGGCAAAAATTGGCCAATCAAAAAAAAGGGTTTAAGAAGTAATATGTCATTTTAATTTATGAAATGAAAATGTTAAGTAATGCAAAGTCAATACTTATTTTCCTTCTATTTTTTATTGAAATAAAGTAATGCTTTTTTTTAAAATTTAGATGCATAAAGTCATTATTGAGAACTTATTATTGTGAACTGCAAGAATCAGATTAATATTACGTCTTCCTTCATATTACCAAAAAATACCTATATTAGTCAGTGTTGTTTACTTGACACAGGAAGGAGATTGTCCTAATTCTTGCTATCTGTAAGTTCCTGAGCCCCTTGCTCTGATATCACTGCCCCTCATTTCTCCTAATCATTAAGTTAATCTTCTTTTTGTCTTTCCCTCAACTTTTTCAGTTTACCCTATTGGCTTCATCCACATTTTTCCTCTACTCTCCTAAAATACTATGGCTCCTTACTGACATCCATCTATTCATGATGAGCATGCCTACCTGCCATCTTTTACCAGGTAGCTCATTATCCTAAATTACATTTTTTACTTCATATTTAAAAAATCATCTATGTTAAATCAGGTTTTTGGTCTATTCATCTAAACTTTGTGTATTTCTTTAACCTTTCATAAAGCTTCTTCATGATCTTCCTTATAAATTTAGGGACAGAGCTTCAGCTAGTTATCAGTGTTTTCTCCACAGCTCATATATTAAAAGATCCTGAAATTTCGATTACAAATGATTGAAATAATCACTTTTTCTTTTAAGAAGCATTTTGCCTGCAATTTCACAGTGCCGTCTTGTAAAAGCAATATTCCACATTTTTTCCCATCTTAAACGCTATCCCATCCTTACTAAAATTTTTCCTCATATTTGAGGCTCATAGGAAATTCTGGTTCCATGAAGTCTGCATTTTCAATCTTCTAGAGCATCATAAGAAAGTTGCACAAAGAGAAATCCAATTCTTCCTCCTCTCTAAATCTTTGTCTGGGTTTGTGTCCAAGGTGATACCCACAGAAGTTCATTTGGCAACTTCAGTTTCCCTTGAAAACCTCTGTTAGTTCTGTTATATGGTGCTCAGCAGACAGAAGATAACACAGCAAGGTGGTTGAGGTTAGACTTCTCTCACACAAACACTTTCTGGATTGGTTTCAAGCACGCCATTGTCAGAGGATGTTCCATTTAAAACCTTTTAAATTACTAAAGTCCCAGCACGGCCCTTGGTAGGCAAGCATCTACTGCTTCCAAGTCTTAGCCCATTTTTGTAACATTTTGATAATCTCAGTAGAAAAGCCCTGTGTCAAATGAAAATCTCTCATGATATTAGGTTTGACTTTTCAAACCAAGACTAAAGGTTCTTGCTGAATGTTGGAAGGAAATTGTATTGTTTCTGTAGTTATTCTGGAGAACACAACAGGTTAGCTCTCAAGGTAGGCAGTACCATTACCTCTCACAAGCATCAAATATCCTTAGAACATGTTAAAAAGCATTAGAAATACTCTGCAGCTGTTATACTATAACGAGATGCTGCAATATTAATCACAATATTTGGTGAAATCCTTTTACTGATTATTTTTTTCTAAACTAGAGAAGAACAATACTTTAAATTGCAGCCATTTACACAGTTCCAAAGCTGATGCTGGGGACATGGGTGTGATACTTGTCAGCTTTGTTTTATATAGACTTATGCAAACATTATATTTGGATTTTAATTCTCAAGCTATTTATCTTCTGCTCTGCTGAAATTATGACTTTTATAAAAAAAAATCCCTCTGAATCCCAGCTGAGACTTCTGAATTTTACCATTTTTCAGTCAAAATATTCATTTTAGTATGATTTTAATACTAAACTAAACATTTATCAGAGATAACTTGAAATACTTGGGAAAATTAAATTCCTTTTCTCTCGAACATAATTCCAGCTTCAGGCATATGAGGAGACTAAAAACAAACAAGTTTGCTTTATTTTTGGCCTGTTCTGCTACAAACATATGGATAGCTCTCATTGCAAGTATGTTGTGAACTATGAAAGTCAAATTCATTTAGAGGAAAGGATCACTTCTTCTCTTACTGACTATGATATATGAAAGGTGTCATATATGTTTGAATCCTGCTGCATAATGGACAACAGAACCTACTAATTTAAATAGAATAGCCTAGGTGTAGGCATTAAATTTTTACTAATACCTATTAGAACTACCTAAAAAAATCCCAACAACATAGCACAGTTCTGTTCAAGGATGTTATTTTTAAGGAGTGTTATTCTTTTCAGTGATTTTTTCACCAGATGATATCTATACATATTTTTTTGACTTCTTCTCTAAATAATGTCAAAGTTGTGTCATAGACCCATGGGGTTGAATAGGTGAAAGGCTTGCTGCATGTTTACACTACAATCTTAACTGTATTCATTTAACACCAGAGATTATATTTAAAGATTTATGGCATTTTGATTGATCAAAGGGAAATGTATTGGTAAGTTTGAACATTTTTTAAAAACAATGTTTTCATTGGAACTTCCAAAGTCTGTGGTTTTCTTTTGAGTCTGGAAAGAAAAAAAATCCCATCAAAATAAATTGCTATTTTCCATAATATTGTAAATTAAATTTTCACTAGAAATTACACCTAACTCTCCAGCCAGTAATTAATATCTAGTCATATTGTCTTCAGATGCAAAACACATTGAGCTGAAACTGGTTATTTCTTCAACTGCAAGATCTAGGAATATTTTCATTTTTATGTTAATTAGTTGTTCTAATTGGTATCTTGTGTAAAGCCATATCTTTCGCTACTGTGATAATGTACCTGTAAATACACTGGGAAAAATTTACTTTGTTATACCTATAGCACTCTATATACCTATAGTGAACTGCTTTGTTGTGTAGGCAAGAGTTGAATTTTTCACTGTCTGTTGAAATTAGTCTTTTTAAATATAAGAAGACCTCACTAAAACTCTGGAGAAATTACGCAAAACCCTTTTTTTTTTTTTTGCTATCGTTCTACTTACAAAACTTCCCTGAGAAAAAACACCTTGATATACGTTGATAGTGATGATCCATTCAACATGGATTCATTCAGTGAAGCCCTGAGTGGCTGATCTTTTTCTAGACAGGTTACTAAATGTGCATGCTGAGGAAAAGTTGTATTCCCTCCTTTTCAACATCTGCTGCCACTCTTCCTTCTTGTATGTCCACTTGCATTGTACTCATACAGCTAATTTTCACAAATTCCGGGCAAGAGAACTGGATTGATAAATCCACACAGAATAGCTGTGTATTCTGCTTAGTACAGCAGCAAAGAAGACAAATTCGTTTTAGCAGAATTTTTCAGACAGCATCCAGCAGGTTTTTTCAGACAACATGTTTGACTTTGGTTGACTCTTCCCTTAATGCTTTTTTCCAAGGCTACGGGAAGGATATATAGAGCACAAGTTCACAATAAGCAGCTTTCAAGCTGCTTTTAGAGAAAAGAGCACTTTTAATACAAGCACCAAAAAAAGTTGTTATTTTTAAAAACAACTGTTCTCTGCAGCTTCTGTTAAACCAGCTTAACAAAGAAGATAACACCATGACTAAAATATTTATACTTCATCATAGTACCTTTGAATAATAAAAAAAGAGAAAGATTCACTAGTTTATTCATCTTTCCTAATGATACAGAAAGGAAAGAAGCACCTAAACAATGAATACTAATGCAGAAACTCAGACTGTAAAATCAATATATCAGCTCAGTAGAGCTGAGCCTCTTTCTAATGCTGCTGTTCCAGCAGTAGAGTTTACCTTCTGAATTATATATGTATTGACCTAATTACATAAATATTGACTTTGCTTTATATGAAGCCTTTTTCAGTCTCAGTGTAATTACAATGTCAATATTTGTTGTATGTAATAACACTGAATTTAGACTTGTTAATTTTGATTGATAGTGGCATGCCACAAGTTATTATATGGGATAAGACAGTCTACAAGTATGCATAGCAGATACAAGCAGTTGACAATGTTACCAAAATTCAGTGTGTCTCTAAGACCTTCTGTTTTCGATGTTTAGCCAGGCAGAGGAAATATAATGGATGATTACATCCTTGTTCCATATGAAGTACTGTTTTGAGGTGGAGAAATATTTACCCTGGTAAAAAAAAAAAGTACAAATATTCAGCTGGGAACTCAGTAAAAGAGTTCCTATTTAAAGTTAGCTTTACAATTTTGCCTTTAAGTGTTGCAAAGTTTGTTTAAATTTTGCCAAAATGGAGGTTTTATATAGCAACAACTATATTTTGCTGCATACCTTCCATGAGTTATACATTATTTTGCAATAATATTGGGACCCAGACACAAGCAATTTCACATTAAATTATTTCCTTTTTTCTTCAAATACAAGAAAGATGTGAGCAGTGGAATTTTAGGTACTACTGGGACTTGCAAAACTGTTCACTTCAGTCTGCAAATGTTTGTTGAGATATATTTCTACAAGAACAACTTTGTTCAGAGCTGGCAGACCTTGGAACTGCTTTCAACGATGAATAGCCATATAGTATAGTGCATGTTTCTAGATGCATTTAAAAAGGATTTTGAATTTGGCAGTAACATGAGAATTAGAAACCAAACCGTGACTGTCCATGTGCTGAGGATATTTAAATTTGTTCTTGCTATAATATGTTGCCAGTAGTGACAAGGCATGCCTCATACTGTATTTTCTTATTTGTCTCAGCAGGGATGCCAGACAAGAAGAACCTCAGTGACGTAAAGCAAATCCATCAAGCCAACGATGGCAGCACTTTAGACACAACTGGAGCAGGATGTACAACAATGGCTAATTATATGACATTTATGCTGATTAGTTTGGTAATACTGTTTCTGTCTTTGGTAACCGCTTAGTTCTGGCTTGATATATGTATCTCATTGTCATTTATTTATCCCCACTCACAAGCCTGGAATAAGGGATCTGGTGAATATAGCAATATTTATGATATCTTGTATAAGATCAGTCTCTGATCTTAGACCTGAATATTAACAAAGATTTTCGTGTAATATTTTACCCGTGTTTTTTTAAAACCCTGTTTAGTCACAAAAAATCATGTTTTCTTTTATAATATTTTATGTTAAAAATAAGTTGTCTATGACGATCTTTCCCTTACAAACATTTTCTAAAAATAGAGAGTATCACCAAGACATGGAAAGGGCTGATGGAGATCATCTAGACCAATCCTGTGCTCAGAGTAGACTCACATGGAGCAAGTTGCCTACAGCCAAGTCCAGTTGGTATTTGAATGTCTCCAAGGATGGACACTGTACAGACTCCCTGAGTTAACTGTTCCCGTGCTTGAGCACTCCTAGTCCACTTTTTTTTCCTGATGTTTAAATGTTATCTATTGTATTTCAGTTTGTGCTTCTTGACCTTTGTGTGCATTTGGGTCCTGTCACTGGGCACCATAGACAAATTTGGCTCTACCTTCTTAAATCTCCTTATCATGTATTTAAACGCTTTGATAAGATCCCTCTCTGCATCTTCTCCAGGCCAAATAGATCCAGCAGTCTCAGCCACTTCCTGTATAAGATTTTTTGCCTTAAAAATCTTCATGGCCCTTTGCAAAACTCCATCTACTATGCCCATGTCTCTCTTGCCCTTGTCCTTAGGACTCCAGACCTGAACACAGACCTGTAGATGTATGTCACCAGTGCAGAACAGAGAAGGATCACCTTCTTTGACCTGCTGATATTTTTCCTGATTCAGCCCAGAAGGTAGTTGGTTTTCCTTGTTGTGAGGGCACGTGGTGGACACTTGTTCAACTTGGTGTCCCTTAGACCAGAAGGCCCTTCCCTGCAAAGCTGCTTTTCGCCCACCACGCACCAGCCTGTACTGTACATGGGGTTATTCCTTTCCTCGTGTAGGACTTGGCATTTTCCTTTCTTGAACAATCTGAGATTCCTATAAAGACAATTCCTCAGTCTGCCAGGGTCGCTCTGGATTCAAAATTACTTTTCATACTTCATAAAAACTATATATTAGATACTATATATATATATATATATATGTAAAAGAAGGTATACATATATCTGCATTTATCTAGGGATAACAGCAAGTTTAAGATCCAATGTTGGATTAGGGTATCTTAATCTATGTCTCTAAATACAGGTATTTACATATGTGCTCTATTTCTCTAAGCCGTAACTGTAGTCATTGGATTCAATTGCTAAAATACCAACAATGAGTGCCAGTTGTGATTCTGTAAAAAATTCTACCTGGTGTCCACTACTGTTCTGAATGGCCTCAGGTCTTTCTCTGGGCAAGCTCTTTGTCAACACAGTCGGGGAAGCCCAGTGCATTATTGAACTCATATGAAAACAGACACATAAAAAAGCAACTCAATTGCCCAAAAATAAATGACTGGTGGCACCTAAGATTTGGAGTATCCAAGACATCCTAATGGGACTAGCATATATGATGCAGGACCTATGGGAAGTTCCAGAGGCTTCTTAAATGGGAGGCCTGGGGAGTGACAGTTAAGTGGGGCTTCCTTCTTTTTCTCTAATAGAGCTAGACATTCACCTGCGGGTCCATCAATCATACACCAAACCTCTATTATTACTTTTGGTACCTTAGATACCTAGTTGTAGTGGTGACACATGAATGCAAATCTGAATCACAAGAATCCCAGCTCAAGTTCTTATGCTTCCTAAAATAAGGCAAGTTACAGTGTTCCACAGTACATTACATATCACTGTTATAAGATTTGATTACTCTGCAATGACTAATTCCCATGTCATTTTAACCAGAAAGTATTTAACAATATTTTATCATTATTTCTCCTTTACAGTCTTTTACAAAACAACAAAAAAAAAAAACTGTACAATATTGTATGTATTCATACAGTAACTAGATCTCTTCCTAGACTAAAAAAGTTACTTATATGAGATTAAAATAAAGAAACATATATAAATATTTTTGTTCCCAAGCGTATATGTTAGTCATTAATGCCCACAGTATAATGTACAGTATAACAAAGAGCTAAACAGATATAAAAGTTAGAAAAGCAAGTGAGCATTCCTATGAGCAATTCCATGCTCAAATAAACATCATTAATAGGCACGTGTGCCAGTGTGTACATTTTGCTTGACCTGTTTTTTCTTTTTCAGGTTTTGTCAATCAATCTTTCAAATTCTCTTGTCTTGTTTACTCAGCATACACTAAAATTATGACATTGGTAATTCAAGGAAAGAAAATGTGATTTCATGCTTTTCCTTTTTTATGTCAAGTCAACCTAGTAATTAATTCGGTTAGGCAACTTTTTTTTTCCTGAACAATGACCAGTATCAGTCACTTCAATAAAAACAGTCTTGGATGACTGGTTAAGGCAGGTAGTGTTCTCCTCTGTCCTTCAAGTTGTGGGCAATGATGGGGGAAGAATCAGGGAATCAGCAGATCAAATCAGGTTTGCTAGGGATAAGCCTGGGGGCAGCACACCAGTTTGAGGTACGATGTGGTAGCGAGATCCTTCAGTCTGCTCTATCAGCAGAGACAGAGAATGGAGATCTATACAGAAGTAAAGACTCAAGGGTTATTGGTGTGTTAGAAACCACATAAGCATATGAGAATGGTCATGTAGAAATTAGGGCTTCTCCCCGCAAAGGTGGCAGGATCAATAGCCCAACTGCAGTGCATCACACCAATGCACACAGCATGGGCAACAAACAGGAGGAACTGGAAGCCAGTGTGCAGCAAGAAAGCTATGGCACAGCTGCCATCACAGAAACGTGTTGGGAGATCTCACAGAACTGTGATGGATGGTTCTAAATGCTTCAGAAAGGAAAAGCAAGGAAGGAGAGGCAGTGGGATAGTTCTGTATGTTAGGGGGTGTTTCGATTGTCTAGAGCTCGAAAACAGATACAATGGTTGAGTGTTTGTGGGAAAGAATCAGGGCAAAAGTCAACAGGGCAGAAATTCTTGTGGGAGTGTATTACACACCACCCAATGAAGCAGACTAAATATTCTGTAAGCAGCTGGGAGAAGTCTCACCATCACTATGCCTTGTTCTCGTGGGGTACTTCAGCTTACCAGATATCTGCTGAAAATACAACACAGAACAGAGGAAGCAGACAGACGGTTCCTAAAGTGTGTGAAAAAAAACTTGGGCAAAAGTGATCATGAAATGAGAGAAGTAAGGAGAGGGGATCAGGAGAACTGCTGTCTTGAAGTTCTGGAGAGCAGCCTTTGGCTTTTTCAGGAGGTTGGTTGAGAGAGTCCCATAGGAGTCAGTCCTGAGGGGTAAAGGAGTCCAGGAATGCTGGGCATACCTCAAGAAGGAAAACATAAAGGCACAGAAGTAGACATCCCCACGTGCTGAAAGACGAGCCAGTGGGGAAGAAGACCTTACTAAAGTGAGTGTGTCAGGGAAGGCAGCTTAACTAAGAAAGCTTCTGTTACTTAATATTATACAAACTTATAAGTTTTCTTGCAAGTTAATTTTCAAACTTGCAAATTAAAAGTTTTCTTCAGTGATACCTTTGTTTTATGCAATATATGAGTGTCTGAAGTTAAGACTGTGTCAACATTCACTTAAATAATTTATTATAAAGAATTTCTCCAGAAACTTAAAATATTTACAGGAAACTGGAATACAGAAACTGATGATACCAAGTTGGGCAGGAGTGTTGATCTGTTGGAGCATAGGAAGGCTCTGCAGAGGGATCTGGACATGTTGGATCAATGGGCCAAGGCCAAAGGCATGAGGTTCAACAAGACCGAGGTCCAAGTCCTGCACTTGGGTCACAACAACCCCAGGCAGGGCTACAAGCTTGGGAAGAATGGTAAGAAATCTGCCTGGTGGAAAAGGACGTGGGGGTGCTGGTTGACAGTGTCTGAACCTAATCCAGCAGTGAGTCCAGGTGGCCAAGAATGCCAATGGCATCCTGGCTTGTATCAACAGTAGTGTGGCCAGCAGGACCAGGACAGTGGTTGCTCCTCTGTACTCAACACTGGTGAGGCCACACCTCAAATCCTGCATTCAGTTCAGGGCACCTCACTACAAGAAAGACATTGAGGTCCTGGAGTGTGTCCAGACAAGGGTCATGAACCTGGTGAAGAGTCTGGAGTGTCTGAGGAAGCTGAGATTATTTAGTCTGGAGGAAAGGTGGCTCAGAGGAGACCTTATCACACTACAACTACCAGAAAAGAGGCTGAACCAAGTGGGGGTTGGCCTCTTCTCCCACGCAACTGGTGTCAGGACAACAGGATATAGACTCAAGCTGTGCCAGGGAAGGTTCAGATTGGGTATCAGGAGGAATTTCTTCATTGAAAATGTTGTTAAACATTGGAATGGACTGTCCAGGGAGGTGGCGGAGTCATTATCCCTGGAGATATTTAAAAGACATATAGATGTGGCACTTAGGGACATGGTTTAGTGGTGGATTTGGCAGTGCTGGACTCTAGGATCTTTTCCAACCTAAATGATTCTATAATTCTTGACTGTGCATTTCTACTTTCTTTAGATATACCTGTGTTTTAAATGAACTTGTATCTCCTTGGGAAAAGGTACTGGAGTAGTTATTCTTACAACTAATGTCCTAGCACTTTAAATAAACATTTCAAGGAGACAGCTTTTTCTATGTGTAGCTGGTGAAAGAGAACAAAAAGCCTCTGTTTCCTTGGGAAGAAAATATCGTTGTTCCTTTCATGACTAATAAAAGATGATGCATAACTACAGCTATGTAAAAGGTTACCTTTGTATTTCTCTCTTTCTATAGATAGATAGATGCACATATAAATTATTTATTTCTCTGTACCTGTATATTTATATGATAACAAAGATAATATTCTTGTTCAGATTATAACAGGGTTTAAATTAACCTATTGAAGAATTCAGATTAACCTTATTATTTCCATGTAATCTTCTCAGGATAATGAATTAAAATATGTAGTTGAAGCTCTCTCTATTTATTTTTTTTAAATTAAGTTGTACTCTGAAATAATTGTGTAAGCATTAATCATATTTAGAAAATTATGTTCTTTTCTATGTGCTCCTAGTCACCGCTGATTATAATAGGAATTAAAATAAAAGTTGTTTCTATCTATAATACACTAAAAAAGGTAGTGTGACCCTAGTAAAACCCCGATTTCCTTCTTGAAAATCTCAGCAAAACATTAATTAAGTTCTAATTCTTAATTTTTTCTTCCTGGCGATACACGAACAAACTTTGCCAGCCAGAATTTACATGTCTGACAGTTAGAAACTTTATCTTTTGATTTATTTTAGTACCTTTTGCTGTGAAATTCTAGAGACAATATACCTGGTACACAACAAAGCTTTTTTCCAGTTTGCATTGAGGAGGAAGCTCATGCTGAGCTTCTGTGGCTGGGAGGGCTCAGTCGATGCATCTCATCACCCCTCACGGTGCAGAGGGCTGTGCTAAGATCACCTGCTGTGCATGCCTAATTTAGGTGTCACAGCAAAGTCTCCCCAGGTTTGTCAAGCAGTCTAAATCAATTGTTGGTCTCTTGAATGTAAGTCACATGGAGGTCTTTCTCTGTCGCAGTTTCTGATTTTCCTGCTTCTCTCAATGTCACCCTCTTTCCCATTTGTGCTGGTACAAGCGTTTACAGGATCATGCAGTGAAACTGGTTGGGGCACTTCTGACTCAAAGGATCTCCTTGAACCAGCTCACCTTGCATCTTCAAAGACAAAGCCACTGGTACAATGGGTGGTATGGTCATAGTGCTCATGGAATTTTAGCCACACATTTACAGCAGGTGGACACAATGTTAGGGAGAGAACAAAACATTTGAATAACATAAACACATAATGCAAAGTTGTTTTGATAACTGCATTATGTGTGAAGATTCATACTTCATTATCTAAAGCATGGTACAGCCATTAAAAAAATCATAGTAAAGTCTGATTTTATTCATACACATGCCACACATGAAAGTGTAAAACAGATCTCTTTTGCTGATGGGCAAAAACAAACTGCCCAATACATACATCAGTGTACCTTACCATGAGTCATTCCTCTTCTTTGTCCCCTGTATCTGTCTTGAGGGGATTGGTATTGTATAGAATGTTCTTTCCTGTTTACTCTCAGTTCACTTTATTTATATCTATAGCTAACACTTTTGTGCTGGCTGTTAAAAATATTTTTCTTGTCTGTTTACACCCCTGCTTTTTAGCACACAGAAACATTCATGAAACCTGTGTCTTTCACCTTTATATTAAAAAAAATTGTAGTTTTATCAACTGAAATAAAATATAGAACACCAGGCCAAAAGATTAAAAAGTAATATCATCCAAAAAGAAAAAAGTTGCTTGTAATGTATATCTTTAGTAAGCTATTAAAAATATGGTATTTTTAGTTAGAGCATTAGAGCAATGGCAGACTGGAAATTAATGCATGGGTCAGGTCCCTCTTTCAGATTTGTGACACTACTGAATTCCATGGATATAACTGTAAACATAGCTTGACTTTGTATTATCTACATGCAAAATTGAATTGATACACTTAATACAATAAGATTGTTTTCAGAAAAGCATCACAAAATTACAGGCAATATCAATTTGTTTTTCTCTGCTCTATACAGGTTATATGTACACCATAACAAATAAATTAATTTATAAAATGAAGATTTATATTGTGAACTCTTACCTCTATGACTATAAGGAAAAAATATGAAATATGTAACTTGGTGATAAATTTCAGCATTTTACTAACTAAACAGCATGCATAAGGGAAACTATGTAGTTTTTATCTCTTTTTACAGCTTTATACTGAGATTTCCACTGTCTGTATGGGTCTTAAAACTGTCACTTTCAGACTTCAGAAGAGGGATTATGTTGGGTTGTCAGCATCTGGGGTTCTACAAATGGAGGAATATGACATTGATGCATTTTTCTTTCTCACTTCAGTATTCACTTTATGTCATTATTATATTTTTGCTAACATGCTCTTATACCTTGGCTTTTCATTCCTCTCTTGCTCCAGATTACTTCTGAATTTACTCTATATGGTGCCATTTACATATGTTAGATACTACCTCTTGATTCTCTTTTCTACCCTTGAACCCATTTTTCTCCTGGTCCAGATCTACATTTCTTTAATGACCATGTATCAATGTCCGCGTATCAATCCCCAGTATCAGCCCGGTGCCCTGTCCTTTAGAATCCCATGCCTGTCCTCCTCTACACCACGCCCTGTGTCTGCTGTTCTCTGCTCTCACACTAAGCCGGTGTTTCTCCACATTACATCATAATCTTAGAGTCATAAATATCTCATTCTAATTGGAATAACTGCTTGTTACTGCTATCTATATAAAACTATGGTTGTCTCATGCCAAGATAAATGAACGTAAACCCAATTTGCCACAGTCATTGGGTCAGTCAAAAAAACCCTCCTGTCACAGCTAAACTGAGCAAAACAAAGGTGCAGGCAGGTAAAGAACCATTCAGACAGCAAGGCTGATGAGTGCCAGTCCGGAGAGCTTGAAAACGCAGTACGAGGCCAGTCACGGCCACTTTAGCCACGGTAATGGCAGGTTGCAAGGCTCCGCAGTACCACCAGCGTGGTCGGAGACGCCTGCCCCTTCCTGGTGCTGCAGGGAGGCAGCGGCCTGCTCAGCCGTGTCCTGCGCCGTTTCTGCCAGCTCCCAGCAGATGCCTCAGGCCATCTCAAAAGGTAAAAACAGCCTCACAGAGGCCTGCTGATCTGAGTCCTCAGGATCAATGGATCACTTCGAAAGTGTGATTCCTCTCATCCTGAGAAAGGTATTTAGGGATCACATAGGTTCTTCTGGTAAAGAAGAGATTAGCTAAATGACATCTAATATTTAATATGTGAAGTTACAAGAGGTAAAATTTACTTTTATCGTGGGATTCAGTCCAGTTAAGTCCTTCCATCTTCTCTTTCTAGAAGAAAAACTTCTCAAGTGTTACCTCCCTTCACTAGCTGCAAAGGGAATTTGGACACTGACCGTAACAGGGCTGGTCCCCTACATCACCTGATACCCAGGAACATCTGAATCTACTGTAGCTTTCTGCAGTAACATGGGCCTAAAACTGTGTAACCTGCAGCCTTGAAACTGGGTAAAAGTAGTCACGGGAGTGTTCATTTCCTCTTAATTCTGGTGAGAAAACCAGGGACAGGCACTCTTCATATGTTTCTGAAAATTACTGGAATTTCAAATCATATTATTTGAGAGTTTATAAAGCCATGAACATACTTGCTAATCTAATCAATGATCAGTTCTCTTTCAAATACAGATATGTAGTAACAAAGAAAATAAACCATTACGTACCACAGGGTTTACCAAGGAAATGCACGTGAAATTTTCTTCTGTCTAATAAAATTTTATATTCAGTTTCATCTTAATGTAATACAAAAGCTTGAAGCCAAATTTACTGATTGTCACTCAATAAAATCACAGCAAAAAAAAAAACAAAACCAACCAAACAAAAAATTTTTAAAAAAGAAAATAAAACAGGGATAACATGACATTATTCCAATAGAAATCTGTAATGGAAGTTCTGAAAAATTTCATTCCTGTTCCCTAAGTGGTTTCTGTGCTTTAAATATAATTGTTCCCAGATAAAATCCTGACACAGTCCAGAGAGAAGACAGTAAGATTTCAGGCTCTCTGTGAACATATTCACTCCCTCTGAGTTCTGCTGGTGGAGCAGCTCTTTTGTTATTGCCTCTAAAAACTATTCTTGTCCCCCTAGAATGTATCATGTCTGCTCCTGAGTTGCCACAGCGTACAGCCTAGCAATTTGCAGAAACACGTTAGGGTCTAGATTGCTGTGGCGAGGACAAACATTCATATCACCTGAAAAGACAGAATGCTCCAGGAGAGAAAACCAAGACCGGTAACAGTTTCTCTGGACCTAGCAGAAATTCTCTTTTAATGGGAATCAGAGTTCTGAGTGTTGAAACTCTAGCCAAGTGTCACTTTTGCCTGAAATTACAAAAGGAAAATTGTGTGATAACTTATATTAATATATATTAACTTGCCTCTATACTTAAACAAGCAGTTGAGGATAACCAGCGCAATCTTTTTTTTTTTTTAATTTAACAAACATAGTTTCTTTCCTTTAAGTCATAAGAGAATTTTGGAAAAGCATCTTTCTGTTTTAGAAACAAAAGTCAACATACAACTGATTGAATACTCAGGAAAGATGACATAAATATTTACTTTTGCATTTTCATCTCTAAAGCAATAGCATACTTCACAGCTATCTCAATCAGGAGTTCATGTACCAATCTTTAACAAAAACCATTGCTTATCTGTGCATGAAAACATCTGGTTTCAAAGACCATAATTTGACTCTGAAAACAATCCAATGTTGTTAATATCCACTGTTCTTATTTTTCCCAGTTAAACTTAAACAACAACGGGCAAAAGCAGTAATTAATATGCAAAACAGTGTTACCCTAAATGTTTTCTAAATCCCTGCACAAATATGAACTCTATCAATTCTCTGGCAATACAGATGAAAGCACAGATGTACAACCACTAACTCGTGTGTATATAGTTCATCCCCACAACTGCATAACTATTTTGTTCTCTCTCTCATGTTATGCCTATTGCTCCTTTTGTGTGTTAATTTTATTTACTATTCTATCTAATTGTCAATTTTAGCATTTTTTTGCTTCCAGATGTAGAATTGCAGAGCAGATCTGTTTCTTTGTAGGTTTGTTCATGACCTACTGAAGGGATATCCCACTGTTTTTCAGGCTTGTAGAGTCTACTTCAAATATTATACTTAAAAAGTTATTGCTATGGGAGAAAGACAATCAGGACATCAGGTACAAAATGTTATTGTTGGTATGCAAAATTCAGATTTTTGCTTCCAGACAGATACTTTATTTAATATCAGTTGGTAATTTTAACTGACTTCAGATGACAAATGAAAAGAATCATCTAAATTCATAGAACTGTGAACTTATTAATCAGATTTCCTGATCAGGCAAACAGGAAAAACAATAAAACCCCAATCTCAAACTTCAGATGTTTTTCAGATAGGCCTGGATATGTTTAGGGAAGTAATTATGTGATTTGGATTGCCCCAGCTAGTGGGGAACTACATTTCATGGTTCAAGCATTCCTTCCCAGCCACAACTGTTCACAACTGCTTTTCAACTCCAGGATACTCTATCTCCGGCATCCATCCTGAAATTTCTAGTTCTCCTACAGTGATTGTCACAGGATATTTTATTGCTCATTAATGCTTAAAAAATCCATAATTAATTAGGTACTGAGCCCTTGAAGACAAATCAAATAAGGCTGAGGAATTCCACATAGTTCGGACACATTTCAGTCTCAAGGAAAATAACATTAATTCATCTATTGCTATGTGGCTAGATGGGTTACACTCTCCATGTATCCATCACACATATTTTTGCAGGCATTAATGGCATTTCTGTTTCTGCACACTATCTTCTTGATCACAGTTGTCTTTTCCACTTTCACTCTACTTTCATTTATTAGGGTGATAACACATATCTTATTAGAGACCCTAACCTCTATCCTTTCAGAGACCCTAGAACAGAATGACAATTTAATTCTATGATATGCCAACCTTTTCCAGGGAATGTAGTCACAGGGGCTGGATAAGCCAAGGAACTGATAAAGTGATTATGAGATGTTTCAGCTTTAGATAAGTTGCACAATTTTAGACAAATAAGGAACACCACCATTTGCTTTATTTGATAGCTTTTTGGATAGCAATGGACTACATTGAAGAATACTGCATTTTTAGGCATTCTGTGACTGGTTCATTATCTGGTTGGCAGATTCAGCAAAGAGGTTGAGGTTTGAACAAACAGAATCTGAACTGCAACAACCTCTACCACTGATTCTTCAAGAATGAAGTTAAAGACAAGTCTTTGACAGGGAGCCTGCAGAGCTGGTGTTGCTGTTGTTTGTTCAGTGTCTAGATAACAGCCATTAGATTCTTGCGCTATTGTTATGATCTGAATATAAGAGACGCCGCTGTGTGAATTAAGGTGCAAACGAGATCATATGCCAAAGTCAAGGGTACAGATTTTATTTAACAGTAAATGTGAGGCAGAGAGGTAGAAAGAAATAGGAAGGGTGTGAGAGAGGGGAGGAGAGAGAGAGGTTAAGCAAAGACATCACCACCACATGGATACCACAGTGTTCTGCTGGTCCCTGAGTCGTTCTTTGGGAGGTACCTCATTTATACAGTCTGAGTCCCAGGTATCCATGGGGTGTAGATGCCATCCCCTTAACTTGAGATGGCATATGCATAAGCTCTTGCTTGCTTTCCCACACTTTGCCATGGTGGGATTTTATGTCTGCATAGTAACCAAGCCTGTAACTCCATTAGACGTGCAATTAGCTCCTTCCTGCTGTGCCATCTGTGCTTATCTCAGGTTCTGCTGTGGTGGCTTATAGCATGGGGACAGTGTTTTGAGACACGCAACTGCATTGTTTAAGTCCTCGCAACTGTCAGTCTGACACATTTCAGAAAAAATGGCTTGTAGAATAGACCCGTCAAAATTAAAGGCAAAATTAAATTTACATTTCATGAAGGTTGGTAATTTTCATTTCTCAAATATTGCTAGATGGTTTAAACAAAACACTTCTGAGGATTTGTGATCTACAACACTTCGTATTGAAATGGTTTTGCATCAAAGCCTGACACTGGTTTTCACCAAATTATATCTTTGCTATATGATGTATGTGCATGAAGAGTCTTTCAGAATGTGAGGTTAAAAACAAAACTCTTGCTTGCAGACCTAGCTCTGCCCTTTATTTCTCTGCCCTTCAGGCTGTATCTCATTTATTCAAAAACTTCAAAACAGTGAGTCTCTGAATGAAATTGAGTTTGTCAAATTCAAATATCCCATTTAATGTTGCCCTACCCTTTATGACACAGTAAGTACAATGTGAGATCTTATATTCCCTTTTTCATAACGAGAATCAACTCAAAATAGAAAATCTATAGCACAGTGTAAGCAATAGGCAGTTTCTTGTGCTGACAACCTCTAGTAGATAAAAATTCCTATGGCTACATCTTATCATGTCTAAGAGAAGCTATCTTCACTCCTTGATGCCATATAGGCAAATGACACAAGTTTAGATGATGAAAAGAGTAATTTAGGAACTTACTCCAGACAAGCATCCAGGAGCCACAAAAAACATTATAGCATTTATTTTTTTTTTCCCAGAGACTGAAAATGGTTTTACCCATAACTTTCAATGGCTTGTATAAAGTCCTATTAATTTCAAGATGTATGAAGTTACTGAAATGTTATGTGTGGGATCGGGGATTTTACTGAACTGATTAAGTCTTTACATATAAGTATGTAGCACTTGGTGGTTCCTCCTATGGAAAAATCAAAGTTATTTATTGTACATCTGTGGTGAAGATTGTGTTTAATCCTTAACACTGTGTGCATTTAGTCAGTACTCAGGATTTGTACCATATCTCCTGATCTGTTTTACAATTCATGTTCTAGTTAAAACTTTGAAAGCATGCTAAGCTTTCTCTCTACCTTTGAATGTCAATTTACATTTAGGTTAGGTCATTGTGAATGAGTGAACATTTTAGAATATCAGAATATTTCCCTACTCCTAACTACAACTAAATGGTTTTTGAGAAATAAAAGTAAGTTTTAAGAACGTTTATGCACTACTTCCTTTGAAAATAACTTAGAGTAACAGGATCAATGTAAAAAGATCTGGCTTCCAGGCCTAGGCACACTAGATCATACTACATTAAATCTTTCTAGATACTATTAAACTGGACTTCCTTCAGTGTACAATGTGCAGCCCAACTCATTCTCAGCCCATCTGTTCTACCAGTAGTGTATACAAACTGTCAAAGCCGTATAACTTTTCACTGGTACATCTGAAAAATGAATGAGTGAGAAGGTCTATAGCTACAAAAAATAAATTTCATCTTAAATTATAGCATTTTTTCCTGTCTTCTCTTCTTTTTCTCAAAGAGGGAGTAATAACAGTAACTAACAGTGAAGTTAAGAAGACTGTTAGTTTTGAGTTATTCAATGCATTAAAAATTTGAGCTATTGAACAAAGATTTTGAGAAATCAATTCTTAAAGAAAAAGCCATATTTCTTTTCTAACAAATACCAAAAGAGGAGATTTGAACTGGTTTTTTTTTCCTTGCTCAAAGGAAGCATACCATTCACAGAAAACTACCACAATAAAACATGTATTGTTAAACCTTTGAATGAATATCTAGTCAAAGACCTTGCTCAGAATGTAAAATAAATTGAGCTTGCAGGAGAAAACATAGAACCCATCTAATTTTCTTCTCAAAAAAAAAGTATTTGGTCCAAGCCTGTCCAAGTACTCTCTTAGTCATCTGTACGACATATGCAGTACATGTCATTTTAATATCAGCTTATATGACAGGAAAAATGAATTGCCCCCTGGAGAAGGATGTCTTCTTCAACTCTCTGTAAAAAGAGCTCAGATTACTAAATTACATAAGGTACTGAAGCTTTTAGATAGCAAATAACAAGACTCATCCCCACATCAGGTGTCCAGCTGGAGTGGGAAGTAATATTGTCTTAATCAACGAGGAATTCTGAATATAATGATGACTATTAAAATTGTTCTTAGAAATGTTATTATTATTATGCAAAGAAATTAAATTAGTGATAAATAGAAAGGTTAACAATTTTGATGCCTTTCCAAGGTCTAGAGACTAAGTAATATGCATTGACCTAACTTCATCTATGCATACAGGTTCTTTCCAACATGTTGATTTCAGCCAGCCAACTCTGCAGCTATAGAAGCCCCATGGCAATAATGACCTGGTAATAGGACTTTGGATTGGATATATTCATAAGGACACGATTGTACCAGGAAAATAAAAAAATTTATTGGAGAGCAGAAAGTATCATAACCTGGCCTTCCAGCTTCCAACAACTAACTTTTCTACAAACCCTTTTTGACAGGAGGACAAATAAATTCAGCTTTCTGCCACTAACTGTAAAATTCAAAAACAACAAAGTAATTTTCAAGGGATATTAATGGAGATGGTCTGGATCTGAAGGGAAAGGTTGGTGCATTTTAGACCTTTGCTAATTAAATTAATGAAAAAAGCCCTAATGTTTAATGGATTAAATATTACATTAGCAGTCCATTTCAAAAAGATTGATGAGTTTCTTGCTTGTTTCAGACGCTATTTAAAACTGACAAGTAAGATTGGCTAACAATCAGAAGATCTGAACACCTCTGATTTTGTTTTCCAATATGTAATACAAAAAGCACCAAATCCACCACAACCAACAACAACAAAACAGCAATAATAAAAGGCTTTTGCTGATAAAGTTCTGCTTGAAGGCAAAACTACAAAGTAATGCTGCCCCAGGATATGATTCAGTGTCACAGATGCCTTATACAAAGGCTAATAAGCCTGTTGCCTGTACTGAAAACACTATTTGCCAGTGGCAAAACTAACAGTAATTCTATATTATCACTAATTTGCTGGTTATTTTTCTTCATTCACTAGCTCATAAATTCCAGCAGTGTAGCTTCTAGGGAAATATCAACTGCTATGAAAAAGGCATGTAAAAATGTCGTAACTCTAAGTGCTTTTGTGACAGGATTATTAATATTTGCAATTCACATTTATGTCTGAAGATACAAAAGTTAAACTTTTCCAAAATAGTGAGCCAAGGAAATCTGTTTGCTTGGATATAGAAATGAAGACTAAAGAAGACTAAACGGGAATCCAAAACTGTTGTAATATCTTGGAATTATTTCTAGTTTAATTCCTTGAGAAAAGGAAGAAGAGCTAATGGCTAATTGTAAACACAATAGTTTTCCTGAAAACACCACTATACAAATATCCTCTAATAACGCTCAAAGGGTAAAAAATTGTTTACTTCTGTGGGACATATTTTTGTCAACTATTACCCTTATTGAAGGATAAGCCCTCTTAAGAAAAGATTATAAAATTTAGTGGCAGGAAATTTTTCTATATCAAAGGATTGTTTTACTAGGACAGAGTAGAAATGAGCAAAGGGAGTTACTTGCATTACCCTGTGTTGTATCTCCAAAAAGTTTTCTCTATGAGCTTGGATAACAAATATAATGTGAATTTAATTATACCTACTGAACTATAGATTTTTTATTGGAACAGCTTATTGTAAGTCTAAATTTAGAGACTTATCTCTGCCTAAGAGTACTCTTGAAAATGTGTTTTCTTCCTTACCATGAAAGTTACCATATCTCCAGGGATATTTTATTTTAACATGTATTAACCGCTGTTGACAAATGAAACAGAGCGGGGGAGTGAGAAGGAAAAGGGGGGAAGGAGAGAAGGATAGAAGGGAGGCAAAGGAGGAGCGAGAGGAAGATTGAGAGAATGGATGGAGCAGAGAACAAAATAGGCAGAGGGAGAGATGGATGAAATGAGGAGGTGAGATGAGGCAAGGCGAGGCAAGGCAAGGAAAGAGAAGAGGACAAAGGAGAAAGTGGTGGGGAAGAGAAAAGGGAGATGGAGAGGAGAGGGAG
>WBMZ01007636.1:952-22392 GCA_013400975.1 Atrichornis clamosus | reverse complement strand
TTTTTTTTTTTTTAGTTTTTTGTTTGTTTTTTTTAGGTTTTTTGTTTTTTAAAAGAAAAATACAGTGAAGACACTAGAAAGAGAATTCAAAAGAGAGAAAAAGGCAAGAGATGTTAGGAGTAAAAGGCTCTTCCCAGCACTTCCAATGCCAGCTGGAGTGTAACAAATCGAATCAGCCCTTTCTTCTACACTCCTGCCTCCCCTGGGAGTTACCTTGACCAGCTACTGTCGTTTCCTCTACAACAGGCACTCACTCAGTAGCTGTACGAAGTCTCGCACACCTGATTACCTGCTCAGCACCCTCCTCCCCAACACTGTCACACTGCCAGAAAAGCATTCATGAGGAACTAACAAAATGGCTCCCCAGCCCAGCACCTTCTCCACTCTCCCTACCCTCCTGGAGAAATAGAAGCTGCCTTCATACCTAAGACAATCCATCCCCTCGAGGTTTTGGCAGCCTACCTTACCCTTCCCTCTGAAGCCAAAAACCATCTCAAAGTAAGGTGAAAGGAAAGGAAATGTACCAATCTCCCACAAAAACATGAAAGGCTTAACCTAAAGCTTTTTGCCCAGCAATTTCTTCCTTGGGGGTTCCCAGGCATGGGGATGGGCTCACCTAAGCAAACACTGGTCCAGTGGCAATTGCTCCTCACTTCCCAAGGTGATCAAATGGCACACTTGTCTACAACAGAAAAGGAAGAGTTGGTAAGGGCTGGAGAGGAAGAGAAAGGCACAAAAGACACCAAAACAGAGAGGCTGCATGTTTCTCTCAGGACATGCTTCCTCCTAAGAGTTTACTGTTTCACTTCTCCAAACCACTGTGGTCTGCAAGAAAACCAGATGAAGGCTTACTCTGAGCAAAGCAGAGCTAAGGTGACAGGTACTGAGCATGGCCTCCAGAAAATACGTAACTGAAGAGTGAAGGTGTAACTTGGTAGCTCTCCCCTCAGCCTACCAAAAGCTTCAGGCTCATGTCAGCTCCAGCAGATCTGCGGCCTGTAGACTTTCTGGGACATCCAGGCCAAGGCCATGAACATCGCAGCAGAGACTCACCTGTGATGCTGAAATCCGTGACACCTCTTGCCGCCCTGTGAGGTCAGATGAGGAGACATTGGCAGGAGCTCCTCGGTGTAACCTCATGCTGACCTTCCGCTCCCTGTCCACTCTTGAGATTGCTCTGGGGGACGTGTTGCCTGTTGGGGCAGAGAAATGTTGAGACAAGGATATCAGTCAATAGTTTTGGTTTCCAGCCAACAAGAGGGGTGGCACCCTCCCCCAGCTCTCCCGCCCCACTCACCGGACTGCTGGATTCGGGAGGTGGGGGTGGAGGCCATGGGCTCGGTGACATTACGAAGACGGTTGGCAGTGGCTCCGGCAGGTGGGCCAGGGGGCAGTGCTCGCGTGGCTGACCCTCGGAGCTGCCCCATCCTCTCCTCTCGCTCGTGCTCTCGCCGCTCCCGATCCATATCCTCAGGGTTCCGGGCTGCTCCCTGAGGAGAGAAACCACCACGCCACACACGGCTGTCAGGCAGGAAAGGCAGCAGCAGCCCCGGACAGAAAACACAAGATGCTCCATCATGCCAAGGAAGCAGAGCTCCAGCCCCAAAACTCCCCCCACCATCTTCTACTGCACCAAGAAAGGACTTCATTCTATTCCATGAAGAAGCAGAGAAGAAAGCATATGGAACTACAGCTGTTACTGCAATCCACATGTGTCCCACCTCCAAATACAGTTCCCTCCTGAAAAATTTTCTCTACCTACCTATAGCTATGGATCTACTGACACACATGCTCCATCAGACACACTCACCAATACAACAGTAGCTATAACCCCAGTTACACCAAACAACTCTGCCTCTTTTCACTCTACCTGGTCCCCTTCACAAGCTGTTCACCAGGGCTAAGTAAAAACAGCAGGCCGTTTCCAACTTTGTTCCCCCATCTCCATGACACAAACCAACCCCGTCCAGCCTTTTAGCCACACTCACAAATTTAAGCATGTTCCAGTCAAAGACGTAGTCATAGGAGAAGCCTTGACGGTGGAAGAGGTTGCGGAAGAGTTGTCGCAGGTATGAGTAGTCAGGTTTATCATCAAACCTCAGTGAACGGCAGAAGTTGAGGTATGTCGAGAACTCAGCTGGAGAGAGCAGAGAACAGTTGGCTGTTGAACACCATCCAACCTCCCTGGTACCACCACACAGCTGCTGGAGCATCTCAGCAGTGGCTTGCTGGACCAGGATGGCACAAACACAGAGCTGTGTAAGAAAAACTGAGCCTGCTGGTTGCAGTGCTTTGGCCACCAAAAGGACCCCATCCCTTTTTTTACCAGAGAAAATGTTATACACCTCTTTCTGTTGGCTTCTCCAAGCAAGACCTAGCAAGTCACAGTGCCTGCTGAAGGAAAATAGGAATGCAGGCTTAAAGAAGAGCTGGGTAATGAGCTTTGGGAAGTTCAACTCAGACCAGAAGCCCTCCCAACTCAGTAGCCTGTCTTAAAGCAGGGCCAGAAGCAGACAGCTACAGAGGAAAAAGAGTGGGGCAGACATGTCTGACATTTCCACTGACATTAGCCCAGCTCCCACCCACTTTCAGCTCCAGGAATTTCCTGATCTGGATGTAGTTTCTGACTATTTAGTAATCCTCACTGAATCTCTCTTCCACATACTTGTCCCATCTCTCCTTGAACTCCTGTAAGCTTTAAGTATCCACAACATCTTCCAGGAAGGAGTTCCACAGGTCTACTACTGTCTGTATGAAGAACCACATCGTTTTCTTTTGAAGCTGGCGGAAAGCAGCTTTGTTTCTCTTGCAACAAGAACTGGGGCCACCAAATAATTGGCTCCCATCCAAACTTCTGTAGGTATAGCAAAAGTAGACTTCTATCATCTCTCTAACCACCTCTTTTTCAGGCAAGCTCATTTACTTGTGCAGACATCAACTCACCTGTAGTCACCCTTTTGGCCTTTTCCTGGACCTTTTTCCAGTTCTACCATATCCTCTGTGAAACAGTGGGATGGGCCAGAGCTACACAGTGCGTGCAAGGTGCAAGTGGGCCACGCGTTTATACACACTGTTTGGGCTTCTTTCCTAGTAATTGCTAATGCTCCCTTTACTCAGCAGCCACCAAGCACAAAGTTGATGTTTTCACAGAACCATCTACTGTAATCACAAACAGCTCATTGGTGAGTGGCACTGATCACCCAGAGCCTACTACTGTGCATATGACATGAGGACCAAGACTTCTCTCTGTTCTCACATGCATTACTACATGTTTACCTACAAAGAACTGCATCTGCCACTTTATTGCCTGGCTGTTTCTGGGACTTCTCATTAACCAGTAAAAACTCAGCATCATCAGCACACCTTCTCAACTCACTGCTCACTCCACTTCCAAACTGCTCATGAGGTCTGAAAGATCCCTCTCAGCACTCTCATGCCCTTACTAACATAAAGTTTGACTCTCTACAAAGACGTATTTCCCACTTCTGAACCAGAACTGTACCACAACCGGTCTGTTATCCTTCTCATCGCTGGTGTCAGCAACACATCCTGGTCTGGGGTACTGGGCACTGCCCTTTAGGATTCAAGATTCCATGGGGTTTCAGCAGGTGAACAAGCCAAGCAGCAGACAAGACAGCCATCAAGATGAGAGCACTTACAAGGGTACCCTTTGCAGAGCACCTCGATGGGCGTTGACATCTTTTTCTCGCTGATCCTCTCGTACTTTTGGCGCTTGGTGGCAGCCTTGAGGCCCTGCCAGGGCAGCGAGCCCAGGTTGAAATACATGAGCACATAACCCAGGCTCTCCAGGTCATCACGGCGACTTTGTTCTGTGAGAAGTTACAAAGGGGCAAGGAGTCAGCAGCAACCAAAACTGCTCTGGCAATCACATCGCTTTGGAGGTGAACACAGAAGAGAACAACCACCCTTCTCTCTTCTTTGGTAGATTTCCATAGATAGACAAACTTGCAGAAGACATTCCAGTGCAAATTCCTGTGATGATGATCATACTACAAGAGTTAAAGTGCTCCTCTCCCCATACAGCCCAACCCACTTCATAACTAATGACTGACTACCTCCTCACTTGGACAAGCCTTAATTCACACAAGAATTTAACATCTCAAGAAGTGCTGCAGCAACATTGCCTACCTTGCTCTTCCCAGACCCAGAGGAAGGGCACCTACACTTCTCCACCCAGAATGATTCTTCAACCAAGGGATTAGTCATGACAGAGGTAGTAACAGAAAGACAAAGCTAACACAGGTAAGCCCAACACAACCCTTTCAAACACATCTTCTAATTAAACTGCTGATACTCTTTAAGCAGGGCAGAAACAAGGAACCAGGGACCCCTTCTTGTAAACAACTTTGTTGATAGTTTAGAGAAGCCTAACGTGTAATACTGTGCAAAGATGTCTTTCCAGCTTGGTGACATTTTTCAAGCTGTGGAGGAAACGGGATATACTTTGAAGAAAAGGTTTCCCTCCAAATGGGGAATGACTGTGTAACTGGCACCACTACCAGCTCTCCTCAGAGCAAGTGTTGCCCTTAAGATGCCATTGCAAGGACCCACTTTTAGATGCTTACTTATGAAACTAAAGAAATCGCCTTACAAAAAAACCCCATAAAACCATTCCATATTGACCTTGTTCTCTAGAATGACCAAGCCATTTAAGTTTCAAGCTAGCTCAAGAAGGATTTGATGCACAATCTCAACAGCTGCAAATGTTGTCTGCTTAACTCCTCCCAACTCCTCCAACATGCTTGCAAATTCATCTATAAATCTTGCAAAGAAGCTCTTGTCTTTGTTTCCCTCCCAAACAAAATAAATACTTTGAAGAAAGTACTTTACATCTCGAGAAGAACAACAACTGATATAGATAACAGGCAGGCAAAATATGGCTTAAGGGAAAGCACAGGGATAGAGGAAAGACTAAAGAGCTTCATCTATTAGATTAATTTACTACAGCACATTTTGGTGGATTCAGCACCACATCCTGGAAGACCATGTGTTGGTCTGTGGGTCAGTATCAGTTACATGCTACCACCTTCCCCATTCAAAGGCCAGTAGATCGTTACAGCCACTCCTTATTCTGTTAGCTGAGCTGAATTGTGACAAAAGAGTAGCTGTAGCAGGTCACAGATACAGATGTCCAGACGCAGCAACACAAGCTGTGGGTCATATGGCTCTTTCTTCCTCGTGCATCTCTCTCGTAACCCCCTAGTTGTTCTGAGAACTGGGGGCTTGGCAAGTTAAAACTACTGAGGGGAAAAAAAAAAGTACTGTGGTTGCAGAAAAGGAGCATCTCATCACTCCATTACTGACAGGAGAGAGCATTTGGGTCAAAGCACTTGAAACACCATAAAAATGCCACATTCCATGACAGGAGCAGGGGAGAAAGCCCTGCAGATGCCCAAAGTGTCTTACTTTGAGCATGCAGAAATAACAGCATTTTTTGACCTCACTAACTTACTGCCTCAAGTTGCCCACTTTAAAGGGGCTAATACTTCCTAATCTTATCAGACTACTGCCAAAGATAATTACATGACTGTCTGGGAGATGCTTAGATGCTATGAAGGGAGCAGAGAAAAGAAACCGAGTTTTGCATTTGGCCTAAGGTTGGGATAGGTGTACTCTCAGAGGGCCATGATTACTCACCATGCATATCAAATAAACCAAACTAAACAATATTGGGTAATGACCTACATCCTTAGACAGGAGGCATGTGGAAATGGAATCAGAATGCACACCCAAGGCTTGAAAGCACAAGGAAACAAGGGTAGCCTCAGTCCTGCAGTCTTGCCAGCCCTTGACTTATCCATGCTGCAGCTTTAACAGCTCTAACTGTGGCTTCTTGCTAGAGCATGGTGATTCCCCTCAGAGGAGCGGGGAAAGACGAGGCAGGAACCAGAGAAACCTACTGAACAAGCAAATCAGCCTTTCAGGAATAAATCAGGATCTCACCTCCAAAATCTTGCTTGAACTCCAAACTGCTTAGGGCAGGCTGAACAACACACCTCCACTGGTCTGAAGCACAGCACTTTTCATCACAGCCACTAACCCCATCCAGAATGGGATATGTTCTGCAAACATGTGCCTGGGCACAGTCCGAGTAATTTAGGGAAGGCCAGAATTAGAGACTTGAGGTTAGTGAGCCTGAAGTCAGTGGGGGATGCTACAAGCCCTTACTGAAGGCAATGAGAGGGGTTAAAAACCAAACTGGGAAGCTAACTAGTATCTATTACGTGCATGCAAACACACCTTAACTGTGTATTAACACAGCAATATGATCAAGGAAAAACAACTGCAAGCACAACACCTAATTATTAAAATGCCAAATGATAAGTGTTTGACTGCGTTGCATTCCCGATGTTTAGCACCTCACGTACATGTGGTCACTGTAGCTCACTTAACTTCAGTGAGATTCAAACCTATGATGAGCCTGAAGTACCAACACGATGGGTCACAGCTGTGCAGCTACCTCAAAACATTGTAGCAGTCTGTCATCTGCAACCTGTAACTACAAGACCCTGAATTAAACCTTAGGTGATGCTGAAGCACAACAGTTCCTACATCCCGTTTATTTCATCTTCAGTTACTATTACACATTCCCAATTATTAATTACTTTTTAATATAGCCTCATATATCAACATCCTCAGGATACTACATAACATTAGACAGCAAAGAGTTAGAAATAAAACTTTACCCCTACACACCAAAGAAACATTATTTAGTATTACTACTTTCCACTTTTAGAAGCCTGACAATCAGTGACTAACTCCCACAGCGTCCCTGGGACGCAGGGGAAAAAAAAAAATCTCACTTTGGAGTTTGAAAAGAGAAAGAGAACTACAAGTGACGTGAATGCCTGCTCTGAGCAAGTCAGTCCAGGAGCAGGATTACAGTCATGACCTGTGATACCACATCACACTTCCCTTCTCCACTTTATCTCAGCTTCTCAGCTCTCCTACAATGGGCCTTTTTTTTTGAAAGACAATTTTAAGAAAATGTCTTTTTCGTAAGACACTCATCCTTTCCTCCCTCCCTCCCAAAATCCCTTCCAATAGAAAACACAAGGTCACCTTCCCACACAACCCAGCATGACTTCTCAAACCCAACCCACTCTGGGAGCAATCTCCTGCCAGTTCCCTCCCACCCCAAGTGAAGTTCCCAGCCAGCCCACACCCTCCCTCCCTTCCCAAAGCAGGGTCCTCAGAAGCCAAGTCAGGGGTGAGTAGCAGGACAGGAAAAGACATGCTTGGGCAAAGACGGAAAAGACAGTGCACTGGTTGCCTTGGACACAAAGTTCATGACAAAACCTGTTTCTCTGCAGTCTACACTGCTATCTAGTCCCCCTGTCCAGGGAGTGTTTCCCTCCACCCTGATCCTGTCCAAAGTGATGCTGCTCCCATGTAGGACTCCCTAAAAATCAGCTGTCTTCCCTGGAGCCAGCCCAGCTGCAAGCAAGCTTAACCAAGCAATGTTTTTCTGACTACGTACTCAGACCTGATCTTGCACATGCTGGACTATTGTTCCCCTTTCTCTCCTCACTGCATGGCAACAGCCTTTAAAAACACACAAGAATCTGGAATGGGTGACAGAGGGCAGGATGAGCAGGACTTTATGATCTGCACAGCCTACACTGATGCCATCTAGGACATGCATTCGGGAAGGCACTGCCCCCCTGGCCCCAGCCTCCTGTTACCCAGACAGAGCCCATCAGGCTCTCCCAAGACTGTCTCCTGGGCACTCCGGGCATCTATTTCAGACTTTACAGGCTACAGTGGGTGCAGGGGACTCTCATCCCTAGAGCATGTGAAAATTGACTGGAATGCGTGAACCAAAGCCTGCACAGTCCAATGACTCCCGCAACGGCAAGTCTCCAGTTGTGGAAACCCTCCCCAATCTCGCCTCCTACTTTTTTCCCCCAGCCACTGGGAGAAGAATGTGTTTCCTCCAGACATCGGAATGCCCAACCCTTAGCTTGCAAATTCAAATAAAGGCATTTATTCATTTGCTATTCCTGTCACATGAATACCCCAGCACCTGGTTCCTTCCCTCTCGTAGACCACATTAATGTAACATTAAGACAGAATTTAGTCTCTGAAAAGCAAAAAAATTCAGAGTGAGGGTTCCCATGGCAATGCTGCTAACTCACAAACATGTCTGTCATATACCCTGTGGCAAGGTCTTGAGAAACAGGAACTCCAGCTGAAACTCAAACACCCCCACCCCCCTTTCCTCCAGGCAAGTCATGTAACCTTTATGCCATTCAGGGGAACTGTCTGCAACGTGGAGATACTACACCCGAGACCTGTTGCACAGAGTAACTCACACCCAGCCTTTCCCAAAGCAAAGGGCATGAAGAGAGCTGCGGCTGCACTCAGACTGATGGCATATGCAATTTGCCCTTGGATTACTGTTTAGACATTGTTTGCTCATCCTGACACACAAGCCAAGCACCAGCAGTAAAGGCCTAAGTTGGGGTGGAATGAATAATGAAGTTGTTCAAAAGCCACAACCAGACATTTAGCCTCTCGTGATCAGTTCAGGCAGAGCAGGCACACACAAAAAGAATCGACACACATAGTAGTGAAAATTATTTTGTGCATGTCTCCTTGTGGCAGTTACCATGGCTGTGGAAATCTTGACTGAGAATTCAACAGAGAGTCAGTTATATATATGCAGGTCAAGCCAAAATACAGAAGGCCAACTTGGAAAGCTCTACAAGAACTATTTTTATAATGTGAAAGAGGTCAGGAGATCACAGCCCACTCTCAACACACAACAGTCCCCATTTTGATATAAATAAAGCATTTTCCGTCTACAGTTATATGGTATTAAGCAAGGAAGACAGTGGGAAACTGCTTTATTTTCTGCAGGTCAAGTATTGACTTCAGATATCTGAGAAAAATCTGCAAGAGGGGAGAATGCAGGAAGAATGAGGACATGAAATCCCGTTGAAGCTGTAGTTTAGAGTTCCCTGCTCTGATTTTCAAATTCTCAGGTTATATGCTTCAGAAGAAGGGTCTCCCAGAGATACAAACTGAGCTGCAAGCACAGCAGCTACTTTTCTGGGTCTACAGGCAGGACAACTTCAGTGTTTGTGCTCTTTAGAGCTGCCAATCAATAGCAGAACCAAGTCAGCCTGCTCAGAACGGACCCTATGGTAACTAAGGAAGCCTCACACTGTGAACAAAGTTTAGCCAAAATTTAGCAGAGGAAAGACGTCAGATGCTGGAAAGAAGTTTTCGGTCAGGGAACAGAAGAGAAAACTGCAAGAGATTTTCAGCTACATTCCTCACAGGCACCAGGGGCTGACTCCCAGGACAAGAGTCTGGGTGACTTCAGGAGTTTTAAGCATGGTGGGTACTAACCTGTACAAGGTTTTTACAAAACCTGGGACGATGGTCATCACCACTGTAAGACCTGGCTGAACTACAAGCACTCTTTCCTAGCCTAGTTTCATCCTTGCAGCACTAACCATAGACTCTGAGGGCAGAGCCCTACCACGCTGAAGCTGCCTCAGTGCTGAACAGAGTTGTGCAGCACACAGCCAGCCAATCCTCAATCACAAGACATGGATGTCCAGGCAGTTGGAAGCCTTCCCTCATTCCAGCTTCTTGTACATTTCCAGCACATGATTGTCCCCATCCTCAGTGGTGGGTAATACCCTGTTGCAGTGGGCCTCTATCTTCCAGCTCTGACAGCCACAGAACAATCACTGACGAAGGCACTTGGGAGTCAACAAGACAGGTTTCAACTGCACATATCCCTAAAGGCTCGGTGCCTATGAATGTCTCCTTTACATGTCTAATCAGCCTGCAAAAATTGTGCTAAGGCAGATTTAGTAGGAGAAGCGTCAGGGAGGTCACAGTCTTGATGCTCAACAGGGCCCCCTGCACTAAGCAGTGCACAAACACGTTATCAGTAGACGATTTCTGCCTTCAGGAGCTCAGAGTGCCACCACAGCAGGAGAGGTAACACAGGTGTACCATTTAAGTTATTTGCCCACCATATCAAGGCAGGTCAGCAGCAGAGTCAGGCAAAGAGCCCAGCTCCCTCCTTCTGGGGACATCCTACCTCCCCTGGAAAGCCCCTCCAAGGAGCAACAGCAAGCAGGCTCACCAATTCCCAGGTGGGTGTTGATAGAGGCATAACGGGCTGTGCCAGTCAGATTCTTGTTTTCCCGGTAAGGGATGTGCTGGTGGGTCCGGGCGTCTCGGTACTTCTTGGCCAAACCAAAATCAATGATGTATACTAGGTTGCCCTTTTTGCCAAGGCCCATAAGGAAGTTGTCTGGCTTTACATCCCGATGGATGAAGTTCTTGGAATGAATGTACTCAATACGGCTGATCTGGAAGGGGGGATAAATAAATAAATTTAAAAGAAATAAATAGCAAGCCAAGAAAGAAACAAACTTATTTTAACTGTATCTGTTAAAAAAAGCACCCTGTCCAAGACACTGGCCTGTCAGAGCAGAGAAAAGGACACTTTGCAGAGAATATCAAAGATGACAGCCAAGGAAAAGACACCCTCTGGAGGCTGCAGGATCTAGAGATGGAATTAACCCTGCACACCAGCCCAGTCCTCACTCTGGGAAGGTCACCATTAACACAAGGAAGGCTGAGAAGCAAGTCTATATGGAGTAACACTTTGAATTTCAGCATTGACAGCTGTCAACTTTCAAACTCAGCCAAGCTGGGAAAGGAGAGGGTCTGTCCAGAACAGCTAAGGGTCTTAAACCCAGGGTATGAGGGTGAATTGAACTGAGATAGGTAGTGATGCAAACAACTCATCATGCCAGCAAAAGTATCTATATGTGCAACACTAACACCAGGCAAGAATCAGGGAAAGGAAGGAGGGATGGAGATAAGGAAGAGCCACCAGTGTCTAGGTTCCAGGCCCCCAACTTCATCAAGAAATAGAAAGCTGGCAGCCACTTGCCGCTAAATGAAGAAAGCCTGGGATACAGCAGTTCTCAAGCAGAGGGGTTGGGAGGGAAAGGCGTGGAAAAGGAGAGCAGGCACAAATGCTTCAGAGGAAACTTACCATCTGGTCTGCCAGGAGCAGAACTGTCTTGAGACTAAATTTGCGGGAACAGAAGTTGAAGAGATCTTCCAGGCTGGGCCCCAAGAGCTCCATCACCATCACATTATAATCCCCCTCTGCTCCACACCACTTAATGGAGGGGATACCCACTGGGGAAAGAGAAAGATTAAGCCCACAGAAAAGAGAATAGATGCTGCATTCCCTGCTGCGAAGATCATGTGTAACACCTAATAATTTATTTTCTAAGGCCCTCCAGAATAATTTCCTTCTCCAACCACTCCCCCGGCCCCATCCTTTCCTCCCCTTCTCACCTCCTCCCTGCATCATTTTGTAGAACTTGCTTTCAATGTGGAGCTGGGGATGCTTGGTTTTGACACATTCCAGTTTGATGGCCACCTCTTCACCAGTCGCAATATTGGCTCCTGCATAGAAATGAGAGTGAAATGAAGATTGCACAAGCTTCCACTGAAGTTAAACACTTTTAACAAGGCCTGTAAAGATGCCAAAACCTTAAGATTTGCCCTGAAATTTATTCTCTATGACAGAAATGAGATTCAGACACTTCAACATCATACAGAGTCTCCAGCTCTGCCATTTGCAAATGCAAGCCCAGAGAAAGGCACATGACTAGGAAACCAGGTCTGATCCTGAAGTCAGGCTAGAACAGAAATCCTACAACACGTGAACTGCCTTGTTATCTCAAAAAGCGCCAGACTTTGGACAGTCAATCTGTACATATCAACAGTACCTAAACTGAGTGGAAGTTTTAGCTTTCTCTGACCATAAACCTAGCCCCTGAACCCAAGTAACACCCCAGGCAGTGATACGGAGTATCTCTTCCCTAGAAAAATTACTGCTTACCTTAGTTACATCATTTCAACATAGCCAATTAGTTCAGGAGGAGACATTACTAATATCCCACCTCTCTGTTTCCTCCACAGCCCTGACCTGCTCAATACAGACAATTTCTAAATTCCCAGCTTCTCTCTCCTGAGGGTGTTAATAATACCTTTATCTTTTGCCAACACAGAAACGTTTGCTATATCCCAAATTAGAAGCATGAAGAAATAAACTGAATCCTGAATTAAGCTGCCCGGACACCTTTATTGAAGGTATTGCTAGAGACTTTGCAATGACACTAAACCACCACCCCACATGCTTCTCTCTGAAAACAACTGAGCTGCCAACTGCAACAGCCAGCGCTTTGGTCCCAAAGTGCACTGTCAAAGAAGGAACAGGCTGCTCTTTCTCTTGTACTAGCTGAAAGGATTCCAGATGTTTCACATCATCCTAAAATGGAAAGAAGGAATGAATATCTGTACACAGGTCACGGGAATGACACTCAAGACTTGCTTCTCTCCTCCCCCGCCATGCCTGCTTCACACATACAGACAAGCCCTCCCTCATATCCGGAACTATTAGAAATTGCACTCAAACACAAATTAGAGCAGCTCTGATCACGAGCAGCTTACGAACACTGTCATAAAATAAACCACTCCAGAACATGCATACCAAACATGAACCAGAGTCAAAGGTGATGTCTTGCAGATAGATCATTGCTAGTTTTGGTAGGTCTGGCTAATTTGTGCCTCCTGAACCCTGTGATAAGACTTTAAGAGTCCACAAGGACAAGCTCCAGATAAATCTCTTCGTTTATCCTCTTTCACACACCACCTCCAGAGACAGGGACCAAAGAGAAAAAGGAAATGTTCACACGACTGGATTGCTTCTCCCTGTGGATCCTAAAGCGATCCATTTCCTGTTGAGGAGTTCTGGCTTGTACACAAAGTTACCCAAGAGCTACCTGCTAGCAAAAAAACATAATCTAGATGCTACAGTGCTGGGTTGAGACAGACAAACTGCTAGGAATTTGTAAGAGAGCAACTAAAACGATCGCGGCCTAGAGGGATTGATTTACTAAGGAAGATTAAAAGAGCTAAATATGTTACATAGACAAGAGATACAACTAAGAAGGGTGGGGTGGAAGAATGGGACATGACAACAGTCTGCAAATATTTGAAGGCTGAAAACACTAAGGAGGGAGAGGAATTATTTAGGGTGCTCTAAGGGAGGGGAAGGAGGAGCAATGGGATTAATTTAATACAGATTTTAACTGAGGATCCAGGAGAAGGGAAAAGGAAAAAGCCAACCTGAGAGGTAGACACATTTGTCCAATGCTTACTTTTGAAAAGATGCTGATGCTTTCCACTTAAAAACTGCTGGCCAGAAAAACAAGTCTCTGCATTCCCTTCACTCCACCATAGGACCCTTCTTACAAGCATGAGGAGTGCAAGGAGGAAAAGGGCAGAAAAAGGGACTAGTATCTACCTTTTAAATTAGTGTACAACCACTGGCCTTCATTCAGCATGGAAACACCCAGGACATCTGAAAGAGGTAAGAGCACTTCCCTCCCTTTCCTCTTTCCCCTGCCTTTGTGAAGACTTTCCTCCAAATCCTCTGAAGCAGATCCCTTGTCTGTTCCCCAGGGAGAATTTTTCCCTCTCCTGATCTGCTGACACACAAGCAATGATGAGTCTCTGACTTTTGGCAGCAGTAGCATTAGCATTTCGAATGAACCCTATCCCCAGAACCTGAACAGAGGAAACATGAATGAGTTCTCATCTCCACGTTACCCTAGGTGTTTAGAAAGATGAAGATGCATCCATCTACTAGGCTGTCTGCAGGTGGGGAGTGTTATCTATGGGCACATGAAGCTGAAAAAGGGAAAGCAGGGGAAAGCATTAAGAAGACTTAGATTCTTGAAAATGTGAATATGCCACTCAAATGCTCAGATGGCCTTTAGCCTCACACTCTCCACAGCCCAAGCACAGGTGTTAGAAGAAACAACCCTGTGACCTAGAAGAGCAAAAGTAAACTCACAGGATTGTTTAGGTTGGAAGGGACCTTGAAGATCATGTAGTTCCAACACCCCTGCCATGAAGGACACCTTTCACTAGACCAGGTTGCTCAGAGCCCCATCTGACCTGGCCTTGAAAACTTCTAGGGATGGGGCATCCACAACTCAGGGCCACCTGTTCCAGTGCCTCACCACCCTCACAGTAAAGAATTTCTTCCTAATATCAAAATCTAAACCTATTGCTTTTCAGTTTAAACTTAATCCCCCTTATCCTATCATTACATGCCCTCACAGAAACTCTCTCCTAATCTTTCTTGTAGGCTCCCTTCAGGTACAGGAAGGCTGGAATTGGGCCACCCCAAAGCCTTCTCTTCTCCCACGCTGAACAATCTCAATTATCTCAGCCTTTCCTCATAAGAGAGGTGCTCTGTTCCTCTAACCATTTTCATGGTCCTTCTCTGGATCAATCCGACCTATTCTTTGCTGAGGGCATCGCTGACTAAAGACTTTAGACTTGCTCCCTCTCCAAACCCTGATATGTCTACAAGTTGCTCCCTCTACCATTTCTTGGTTAGAGATCTGCCCAGATTGAGACCACCACAAGTAAGGGGGGAATTTAAGGGCAGGAGTCTTTCTGATCCTTTGTTCCATGCTACAACCACCATCTTTTTTAAAGATACAAGTACAAAAGCAACAGTTCTGTGCTCTCTTTACAGACTGGAAAGCACCACGTTTCAGACAAATACAGCAGAGTCTGTTAGCTTCAGCCACGAGAGAGACTGAGTGTAGGATTGGGGATAATTCCTAACATCCACCCCCAGTCTCGCTCCGCTGTGGGGGCTGCACAAATTCAACTCATTCATCACGAGCTCTTTGAAACGGGGCCCCGGGGACAGAGGATGTCACCGGCTGAACAGGATCTTTTCAGGGTGGAAGCCTGGCTGCATGTCTGGTACAATAAACACCGCCCTCTCTGAGCATCGGGGCAACAGGCAGGGGCCCTGCTCTCCCCACCACCCGCCCGCGCCCCTCTCCACAGCCTGGTGAGGGAAGAATGGAGGGAACAGATGGATGAAGGCAGATAGGGCGAGAGAGAGTTAACAAGCCAGGAAACAAAGGGAAGGCACTCCCCTCCCAGCAAGGGAGGAGCCTGCCACCAGGAACTGTCCCCAGCCAGCTCAGGTCCCAGCATGCTTTGTCTGCCCAGCTCCTCTCCACCTCCAATGTGCATCCCGGCCCAACGATTCCTACGCGTCCAACAACCCTGCCCTGCCTCTTGGCCAGCACCTCTGACAAAGCACCTCCCTCCAGCGACCCAAAGGTCTCGGCAATTCCTCTGCAAACAGGGTTTTGCTCTTCTGAATGAGCATTTTTAGAGGTAAATGGGCTAGCCAAGGCCCACGGGCAGGCTGATCTCATTTCCTGCCCTCCCAAACCAATGTGGGGAGAATATTCCTCCTAGCACATCTATCCCTCAAAGTAGGGCACGAAAGGAAGGCATTGTGCTTCAAGTCCCAGCTAAGGATTAACACAGTCCATCCTTTGTGTCTACCCATGTAGAAATCCAAGCTTCCTTCTGACAGAAAAACAAAAAATCCCAAAGAGGACGGCATGCAGCACTCACTGGTTACAGAGCAGGTGAAGTTAGTAACATCCTGAAAGAGAGAAGCTGAGGATAAACCATACACCCCTGCTAATCATCAGAGACAGACAAGGCTTGTCTGTTCCTGCTCCATGTCCACACCATTATCAAAGGGGAGAACTGTGAGGTGAATCTGGTGCAGGAGAAAAGCCCTCATGAATGAGTCCCTCTGTCTGCAGAGCAGGCCATGAGAGCACAGCATGAGCACAAGCGTCCTCCAGACACACCACCACATGCCCAATCCCTCCAGGCTGGGGAGTCACCCAGGCTCCAAGAAGTCTCGCTATCACTGCTTCAAAATATGCTGGCTTGCACCTCAATGAACATCATAAGGGCTTTGATACTGCATTCAAGTAACTTGGTTGAATACCACTGTGCTCACCACACCAGGACACTGGGCCTCCTCTGTTTGGTGACAGACAAGATGGGCACAACCCCCTCACCAAAGGCTGTTTTCCATACCTGCTTGGCACAGGTGGATGTTATGTGGTACAGAGGAACACAGGATCAGGCCTTTCCATTCAGTACCTCCTTTCCTTCCCCACATGTATCCCAGATGTTCGGCAAGATCCTGACAATTTACATGGTCCTAGAGAGGGTCTGCAAGGCTTCAAACCCTAGCATAGCTGGAAAATGCTGTGTCCAGGCTATCACCCCTCAATCCCTAGCACCTGGGAATTAAAAGCACTGTCACCCAAGGCACTAAGTGGCTGGAGGGTCACAGAGGAGTGGCATACAGGAAGAGGCTGCAGTAAAGGCAGCATACAGTGGAATTGGGATCCCAAATCCATTATTTATCATCTTTGTTCACGTTCTGGATAAAGGTGGCAACAAAGCCTGTTACTGATGACTCCCGCAGGACGCTTAATCAAGAGAGGCTGCCAACACCAATCAAGAGAGAAAAATAAAGCAAGAGGGAACTGGAGATAAAAGCCAGAGGTTGAAAACAGACTGTGATGTACAGTCACAGGAAAAAGTAATCTGAACTAGACGTATGCAACAAAAGGGACTTGGGGAGAGATGGGAAGATGCTGGAGATCCTAGAAGAGCTCTCCTGCAATATAGCTGACAGCACATTAAGGCAAATTCTGCAACCTGATAGTGTTGCTGATGGGGGAAGCCAAGGAGACCCAAAGCAGCCTATGCAGAGGCATCACATTACAGATCACTCGAGGGGAGTCCTCCATTGCCAGGCACTGGAAATGCCACACCTCAAATGCAGTGTTGGCTCCAAGCTGCTCAGTAGATGAACAAACTAGGAAAAATTGAAGGACCAGCAAAAGTGAGGAGTGGTGGATGTACTGGGAAGCAAAATACAACTCAATTGAGCAAATTAACAGTCAAAGAGCACTCGACGACCATCTGCAAGTACCCAAAGGATGCAGACACCAAAGAAGAGGGCAGCCGTTCTGCTGGCCTGCTGGCCTGCAGCTAACCAGGTAGTTGTGAGAACCAGACGACAGGTAACGCCAGCTCTCATCGAGAGATCCATCAGGCTGCTGGGTAGTCTCACCACTCTGGCCCCACACAGTTTGAGCCAATAAAATCATGAGCAGGCAAAGCATCAGGGAAGATATCTACACATCAGCATACTGGCTTGGAAGAACTTCTACCCAGGTGACCTGCTGTGGTAACAGGAAACTCAGCACCTCATGGGCTCTGTCCACTGAGCTCCCAGCTCAGGTCATTCCAGACATTAACTGTAAACCCCATTACAGATCTAACAGATCTGAGCCCCAGGACTCCAACTAGGCCAGGCTCTCTGACCTGTTTTACACCTGCTAGTCTCAGACCTCTCTCTTAACAGGTCCTGAACCACTTCTTCCACTACCCATCTCCCTAAAACTTTATTCCTTCTATCCTTGAAGGAACAGCTATGTCCTCCCTTTTCACCACCCACTCTGTGAATAGAGTTTATACCCACACACCCAAGCTCAAGAAAAGGAAGTGAGAATGATGGAATAGGGTGTATGACAAATATGCCCCAAACAGTCCAAATCTAAATCAGTCTGATCAACCACCACTGTGTCTCCAGTATGTGGCAAGGCAAAGCTGAGCTCATTCCACTTTCTTTGCCATCAGAAGGCCAGCAGCAACTAGCAGTATTCCTTGAAGTTTTTTCTCTTCTCCACCCCCTCCAACCTTACATGGTGGCCACAGATACCAAAAGGCAAGAAAAACAACCCCAAAATGATGATGCAATTGAAAAAACCAACCTTGCAGGTGGAGGGACAGACTCTCACACTCACCTAGGTAAATGTCTCCAAATGAACCACTGCCAATCTTTCTGCCCAGCCGGTATTTGTTTCCCACTCGAAGCTCCATGGTTCAGTCGTGCTGAGAAAAGAAGCACAGAAAGAGCAGTGTCAGAGCAGAAAGAGGAAGTGAATCATGTAAGACTACAGAAGAGACCTCCTCACTTCACCCAGAGGCTGAGTAATTTTAAATCTTGAAATACTTCACTTTCTACACGGCTTCTGTCACCTCTCCTGATCTCCCAAACTTCCAGGGACAGCATGAGCAAGAAACACTGCAGGAACTCAACCCTCGCAAGCATGTTTTTTCCATGTTTCCATTATTTGAATGAAAAAGGATTGAATCTCTTTCACCATCATTTTGTTCAGAGGCTGAGGAGAGGTTCAGGAAATCCCTCCTAAGAAGGCTTCAGTGGGTGATCATGCCACACTACTGTAAAGAGGGACTGCTCCTTGTACCCTACAGTACCTGGCACCAGGACAGAAGTAGCCTCATGAGACACCAGAAGGGTCAGGCACGATAAACCCTGTGAGAAGGAACTGCTCTCTGGACCAGTCCCAGTCCAGCACCTCAGTGGTGGTGAAGCACAGGACCCAAGGGTTGCGAGACCCAGACTGCCAGGAGCAAGTGACTCCATTGTTCCTCGGCAGGGGCCAGCACAGGGGACAGGGAAGAGACATCTTGCTGTACGGAACCCTGCGAGGCACACACTGACTAGGAACACCACTTGCTTATCTCCACACACTTCTGCTGATGGGATCACAGCCTCCTTTGGTCTACCTGAGCTTCTCCATCTCTCTTGCCTACCTAGGTGTGCCGGCTGTTTGTTTTTAGCAGCTCAGGCCCTTCCTCATCCCTTTACCTGAGATGATTTGAATCTGAACCCTTTGACCCGATACACCCCATCAACAAGCCCAGGCTTTGCCTACTCACCTTCCACAGAAAACCAACTAGGTGGAAGGACCACAGCCACAGACTTTGTTCTCTCTGCCAGTCTCAACTTCTGCTACAAACAACGCAGCCAAACACAGTTCCAGCAATTCCGCTCTAAACAGCCCCCTTTCTCTCGCCTCTTCTATGGCCACCAACTTATCCTAGGGACCACGTCTCTTCCTGAGAGAGCCAATGCAACTCCTTTTAGAGGGATTTGCCACAGTTCTAATTTATGCAATGCCACATTATTAGCGTACAAAATGCAGACACAGAGCCTGTTGGGGACAGGAAAGGTGAGGAATGATTCATGTTTTCACAAGTGGGTGCGAGGAACTTTCCCTTGCTGGAGCTTGGTGGGAAGGAACCACCACTGAAGGAAAGAAGGGAGGAATGGCCTTGTGAGACAGAAGCACAAAAAAATAATCCCAGCTACAGGATTCTGGGCATACTATAAACCCAGAGCTGCTTCTCCTGCCCCAGGAGATGGGATTACAGAAAGAAGAATGGACGGGCTGCGGAGATGTACAGGGAAATAATCCTATCAAGGCATTCAGGGGACATTGTGAACCCTGAAAGCAGAGCTGCAGTCACCAGAAACCACACACAAAACACTTAGAGGTGGAGTCCCCTCACCTAGTATTTGCTTATGCGTGTGGGTTTCTGTGCATTTAAAGTCTACAAAACCCTGTGGCTATTTCTGACTTTCTTACTACAAGGAATGTAGGCAGAGCCTTGGGAACCGAAGCAGGAGGCAGGCGTACCTGGGTGAGGGCGCAGCAAACAGACATGGTTTTTATCCGCTGCCTGCTGTTCTGTATAACCACATTAACATACATCTGACTTGCTTACACTCCTACTCCAATAAACGATCAAAGGTCTGTGTCCCCGGGAACCCGTCACACCACTATCAAGAAGACAGCTCTCGAGCCTCCTTCCTTCATGGAATGTTTACCCAGGCCTGTGAACCCTGGACACTTCCACTCGAGTCCAACTCCCAGCTGGGGCGGGCACAGCTGAGCACACGGCAGAGACGGGGCAAAAAGTCCCAGCAGGCTCTCCTCCACACCGGGACACAGCGGGCACTGCTCTGCAACATGACAGTCCCAAGCCTAAATTCGGTCCCACCCTTCTGGGACAGGCAGGAGCCAGGTTAAGAAGGGTTTCTCACACAAGGAGGCAGCAGCCCTTCTAGCTGATTAAGCAACAGGCTCCAAAGGGGAATCTAAAAAATGCTCTGGGGCGCGGGGGTGGAAGCGGGAAGCAGGATAATAGAGTAAAAAAAAAATCATGGTCTCGCACAGCTGTCATTTTGCCTTATCTCCCCCCCAACACACACATACACACACAAGTGTGCGTAGAAAACCTGGGTGGAAGATAGCCAGAGAGCAGCAGCCTGGATTCATGGTAATGGGGCAGGACACACATAACCCACACCCTCAACAACTGCTCCAGGAGTTCAAACACCTATCATATTTGCTTCTACTCCACACACATATCCCCCACCATCTACATCTGCCCTTATGATCCGATCTTCAGGTCTACTGTTACAAGAAGAAAGAAAATTGTACACATAAAATATATATTCTTCTATGTGAAATTTATATTACCCTCTGTGGATTATTTAGACGTGTAAAATTTAAAAAGCCATCCCTCCTGCCCACCCACCCCCTCAGCAGGCTTAACCACCACCCCCCCCCCCGCGGAGTCCTGCCACCCTTCCTGCACTCTACAGTCAAGGCAGCATTCCCANCAACACACACATACACACACAAGTGTGCGTAGAAAACCTGGGTGGAAGATAGCCAGAGAGCAGCAGCCTGGATTCATGGTAATGGGGCAGGACACACATAACCCACACCCTCAACAACTGCTCCAGGAGTTCAAACACCTATCATATTTGCTTCTACTCCACACACATATCCCCCACCATCTACATCTGCCCTTATGATCCGATCTTCAGGTCTACTGTTACAAGAAGAAAGAAAATTGTACACATAAAATATATATTCTTCTATGTGAAATTTATATTACCCTCTGTGGATTATTTAGACGTGTAAAATTTAAAAAGCCATCCCTCCTGCCCACCCACCCCCTCAGCAGGCTTAACCACCACCCCCCCCCCCGCGGAGTCCTGCCACCCTTCCTGCACTCTACAGTCAAGGCAGCATTCCCAGGGGCTGCAGGGCAATCATTTAGTTAAACCATTTAGTTTTCCATAAGGGATTAACACACATACAACCTCAGAGTGCGAGTGTGCTCTGCATGAGCGTTTGCATACGCGAATATCCAATACTACACATCCTCCAAAAAAATAATAATACTCTCCAGCCACCAGCGCTGCTTCCCCACACACACCATTTTGCACCAGCCCCTTTTATATAATATAAAATACCCACGTACAGGCACAAAGGCCATTATATAAACACACGATAAGAGTTGATATCACACTGCTGTGCCAGCAACGATGGCGACCAAAGATGCAGGGACCATCTTGGGGGGGGGGGTGGGACCAGGAGGGCCACCTCCGTCCCACCCGAAGGGGTCGGGAATGAGAAGATACCCTGTCTAGCAAAGGCCATGCAAAACCAAACCCATGGCTCCATAATGGAGGCTGCCGATCCCAGCACTGCTCCGGCTTTCAGTGGAAGTGTGGGGAGTGGGGGCTGCTTTACCCATAGACCATTTAGGATTTACACGTC
>WBMZ01007635.1:0-80942 GCA_013400975.1 Atrichornis clamosus | reverse complement strand
TGGGGGCCGGGGGAGCACCTGCCGCGGCCGGGGGCCGCCTGAGGGGCGTCTGCCCTCGGCGGCGGGGGAAGGGCGTCCGCTGCTTCCTCGGCGCCGGCGGGGGCGGCCTGCGTCCAGCGCTGCCCCGCGTCCCGCGGCGCGGTGAGCATCCGGAGCGCTCCGTCGGCGTGAGCGCTTCCTGCACTCGGGCGTCTTTGCGTCGCCTCTGGGGTTCAGAGTCCGACGGCGACCGGCGGAGGGTGGCCCAGTCCCACGCGGGGCCGGGCCGGGTGCTCAGAGCGGAGGGACGGAGCCGGGACTGTCCCCGGCGGCAGCCGGCTCTGCTGAACGCTAACCGGGCTGCGCCTTCCCAGACAAAGCCGAGAGCTGCTCTGGCCGAGCCGCAGCCCCTGCGAGCGAGCGCAGCGCGTCCTGCGCGTCACGGAGCAGCCCGTCCGAGCATCTGTTCGAGCGTGCCTCTGATGGTACAGGAGAGCACCTCTCCTCGCAGCTGGCTGAGCAAGGCACAGATTTGTTCAGCTGAACCCCATTGTTTCTTGGCGCCGCGAGTACAGAGAAGCGTGTAGCTTGTCATGTATTTAAAGTAATCGTTGCAGTACATTACAGACTTACAGAGCCTTAAAAGCAGTTTTGTTTTTTTAGTTACAGGACTTGTGGTTAAAAAACTCTTTCATACTGAGGTAGTGTCTCAGACAATTACTACTTTTCTTTTTTTTTGGGATTAAAAAAAAAACCCTTAGCTTTCTCAAGGGTTTAATGGAAGTTTTCCAAAGGAAGTTTCACTTCTGTGATTTTATTTGGTTTGGAAATATTCAATATATGCAAATAGTTTGTAAGGTGGTAACAAAGCTGTCTATTCCCCTTTTGTGCGGTTAGAATAGTGTGGATGAACAAAACTGCCAATGTGAGAAGTTACTCCTGAAAATACCTGAAAAAATTCAGGTTAACTTCTGCGAATGTCTGCATATGAAACTTTCTGCTATACTTAAAGTGGTATTTTTTCAGGGTCTCTGTCCTTGGGGGTTTTATATAGTAATTATTCCCGTTGTTAATATAGCCTATTAACGTGGCCTATGAACTTCTGAAAATGTGTAATGTCCATTTTTTCACAGCAGCTGCTGTAGAGTTGGAAACTGCTGTCATCCTCATTTTAGAGGTTGCAGGAACTGAGAGAGAAACTAATAATAGAAAGGCTGATGAAGAGTTTTATTTGAGAAAGGTTTGAATATAGATGTTTCCAATCCCAGGCAAGTCCCCAAACTTAAATAGTTAAATAGTTCTTCCATTCTTACCGTGTACCTTTGTTAAATATTTTTCACATTTTATCATAATATCTTATTGGGCTGAGGATTTTTTCAAGAAGGTGAGGGGAAAAAAGAGAACTCAAGAATTGTAAGAATTTGGTGTTACAGTTTACATAAGTGAGATCTGGTTGTGTTTTAAGTACAACCCTTCTTATTAGTAACATAAAAATACAGTTTGTTATCCTTCCCTTGCTATTGTGCAAAAAGTTTGACATAATCTAGTTTTTATCAGCGGTACTGATTAAAAAAGTATTTGAAAATTCCTGAACTTTCCTCTGATGTACAGCTAAATGAACTTAAGGCTTTAAAGACATTTAAATTGATTAATTCTGCTGAGCTTAATACATTGTTGTGAAAAATAAGTTGTATACTTTTCAAAATGAAATAAAATTGGTCTAGATAAAGGCACCTGGATCTTAAATTTAAAATGCAAAGTTTCAAGGCCTTTTGGGCTAATGAGTCCCACTATGTAAAATAGCCCCTGCTTTGGAGATAATTTGGTTGAATTGTGTAAAATCCTTCTAAAAATGCCTTTGCAAAGCCACTAGCTGACTGATCTGTAGGCTAGAGCAAGTTCAAGAGGAGTTCCATTCCCCACTGTATGATGAATTCCTTTAGACCAAGCAGGAGTGCCACAAAATCACGCTAGCTCTCTCATTAGCACTCTGAAGTTTACAGCTGCTTACAGTTGTCACGTTTTACTACTTTTTAAGTTGTAAGTTTTCTTGACTTGCTCCTGGTAGGCCAAACTGAGTATGAACCTGTCCCAAAGCATGTTCTGAATGTTAGGATTCTGGGAATGGTGGAAGGAGAGTGGGACACAGTAATTAGGCTCTTTATGAAGCAGTTTCTGTAGCAGTACCCAGCTGGAGATTCCTTAGGAGGCAAGTGTGTTTACTGACTGTGGCTCCTGTCCTGTAGCATAGCTATTCACAAGATTTTGGAAAACTTATTGTGGAATCAGAAGAGAAAAGAGATGGTGGGAGAAGAAAAAGAAATGCCTGAGTGTTCTGGAGGCACAGGTATAATTTATGTAGGGAGCAAATACAATAGATAATGTACCTTCTCTTCTTAACACCCTGATTAATTCATGTGTTTCCTGCACTTGTGCTTTAATACTGTCACAGTTTTGTATTATTGCTGCCCTGCTGTCTCTAAGCTCTTTGAAGACCTGGGATGATTCAGTGTGTTCTCTGCAATTATTTTGGAAATACGAGCAGCATAGATGACAGTATATAAATAAACTTAATAATATGGAAGATGGTTAGTCAGAAGCATATAATTTCAGAGGAGTTGCTTGACCAAGATTGGTATCTTTCTACCATTTAGCCTCTGACTACGTGACTACTGTGCATTGTGTCTAAATACAGACTAAATTATGCAGTATAAAAGTGCTGTATTTCTTGTTTAATAGGTAGTTATTACTGTGTAGCAGTTGTCTTTAAAGTGTAAAAACTCAGGGCTGCTTATTTTCAGAGCATTTATTACTGTCTTGAATTTAGCTATATAAATAAAAATTGATTGTGTATATTTTTTCAAGGTTTTCAGACTGACACGTACAGAACTAGAGGTGTAGTTAGGTGTATTGTAGAGTGTTGAAATGTTTACCTTTCCCTGTTGCAGCCAAAATCAGGAACAGATAGGAAACAACAGAGGCTTCGTCCTGTTGTCCAGGAAAATACAGTTTTACAGACTATGAGGAGATTCTTGTGTTTTCTCATCTCTGTACAGTGATATTTACATATATATATGTATATATTTAAATCCTATTCCATCAAAATGCAGAAGAAGCATTAATTCAGGAGAATTCTTTTTAATACTGTCATTTGGAAGATACCAACAATAACAAAAACATTAAATGTTTGCTCAAGTCATGGTATATTTTTAAATTCCTAAATATGATTTATTTCCTACTGCTAGACTTTGTTTATCAGCATCATAGTTTCAAATTCTGTCTTCAGTGTAATGAGGTTCAGGTAATAATGTTTTTTGATGGTTTGAACTTAGAAAAATTTTACCTAAAAATTTTCACGTGTTTCTCTGTTATTTTTAAGTATGCTAAAAGTATTCTTTTTTTTCCTAGGAATGCCTTCATCTTCAAGTGTTCTAAAGAACATTATTTTTCAGCCTTGTAACATTTCCCCATGTGATTTATAAATAGTGTATGCAAAGCTGGTCAGATAAATTGTTTTATTATTTCCCTCATGTTGATGGCGTAGTCAGGTTTTTCTCAAGTAACACATGATAAAACTTTTTGTACCAAATTAATAGCAGATTTTATATTGTGCATACATACTTACAGGTATTTTGGAAGCATTGGTTATGATTTTATTGTGCCTGGTACTAAGGCATTACAAATGCAGAATGAGATTGTCCTGTCATTTCTCTGGAATTTTTTTTTTTTATTTCTAAAGTACAAGCATGAAGGGGATGACCAAACTAGACCCTGAACTCTCTGCGTTCACTTACTATGTGCACTTTCTTTTAACCTTTGTATTTCTCCCTTCAGAATTCTCGTCCATGTGTCTTTTCCTGAACAACTGCCTGAGGAAGCCTCACTCCTGGTGTTCATGAGACTGGTGTGGGTTCTAACGAATGCTCAGTTTGATAAACAGGGTACTGAGACAGCAGAGGGTGGGCCTGCTTGGGAACAAGGTCTGTCCAGCACCTGGTGCCTGTAGTGTGTTGGTGCATCCTTAGTCAAGGTCATTTTTCATCAGTCATTCCCATTTGGCAGTGGGCATGTGTAGAATCGTGAACCATGTGTTTCTATAGGCCATTCCACAACTACATTAACGATGTAGGATGTGGGGAATAATTGCTCTAGCAGCCATTTTTTCTTTGGGATGTGTTGTCTTCTAGAATATATGCTATTCGACTATAGATGCACATTAAATTAAAAAATACGTGTTTTTTAGCATACACCTTTTTGGTGGGGGTTTTTTAAGATGTGCATCTTATTCCCTGCTTTATCATTGAAACATTCGTAGTTGAGTGGGAAAGATTTCATTTTGAAATTTAAAAAAACTAACAATGGGAAGATATTCTGTAATATGATTTAAATATACAGATTGATCCAAGTTCAGATTGTTGTGCTTTGATTCAGATTCTTGTGATGTGAAGTAGCTGTGTGATCATAGTAGAAACTGGTCTATTGGTTTACAAAGTACTTGAAGAGTTAAAGAAGCTAATTTCCATGTATGTGGCTGTATATAATGAAATTGTGGTCTTTGGATGTTTCTGTGACTGTTCCAGTTTTAAATCAAGTTAATCACGATACCTCTTTTATTCCCCCCCTTAAGTGTGTGAATTTTCTGTAATTCTGCTCTATATCCCACTTTCTCTTCTTCTAGTGTTTATTACACACAGCTTTCTATAGTGCATGACTGTTACAATGTAGTCTACCTTGTGATAGAAAATGGTTCTGTTTTCTTGCTAGATGGTGAAGGCAGAGCTTAAACCTTAAAGCTTAACCCTTCACGTGGTCTCTAACAGCAAATTAGTTTTCAAGGTGACTGAAAATACACTTTTTATTTAATCCTACATCCCAGCTTTTTACTTGTTAGTATTTTTAAGTCATGAGAATATACTAATAGCTTAAATAAATTCTAAATGCCACTGCATCCATGGGCCTCAGCTGAATTTTAAGAAAAAGACAAATGCTGTGATCAGCAATGTGTTTATGCTTGTGCACTTGTCTGGGTTGCTTTGAGCTAGCATATTTCTGAGGGAGGAATTTGGCCTGTAGGGTATGTAGCTGGCAGTGATGAATGAACAAGTCTTGACTGGGATTCTGAGTGAGTTGGCTTATGAACTCAGGAAGTGTTCTGTGGGAGTGGCAGAGAGCAAAGATATACCAGAAAGCCCTTCTTAACACAGAAGAACACACTTTGCAACTGCTGGCTACATTTTTAGCAAAGAAAGCCCACTGTTAGTGTGCTTACCTTGGTTTTGTTTCCATGCGGTTCTTTTCCCCCGCTTCCACTTGCTTAATGTGGGAAAAAAAGTAGTGTGCATTTAACCCAGTGTTTTGCTGATTTATCAGTTTGCACTTAGGAGGAATGTTAAGATTAAGAGCGCTGCGACCCAGGTTGAGTAATGACTGGCACAGCCAGAGTGCTGAGAAGACTGTCACCTGTTCAATGTGTGTTTTGTTTGGCTTTTTAATTTTTTACTTTTTTTTTTGCCATGCCCCTTCATCCAGCTTCTCTGGATGGCCAGCTCTTTGTCTCTAATATGCTAGACATTGAGCAAGGTGAAAATTTTGTCTGGAAGCTATTGTCTGCTACTTGGTTGAGTATATTGGACTGAGCCAAGTAAAATTCTTTGTTTGGTATGGTGTGAGCCCATATTTTAACTTTCTTTCATTAATGTTTATCTGGTAGTGCTGATGTAAGCAGCTTTTTTGTGTGTGTGTTTGTTTTGTTAATATGGCAATAAGATTTTCCATGTTTTGGGAGAAACGCATAAGGGTGAAGGCCTTTGAACACTTTTATGTTATGTCAGTGAAATGTCTCATGCTACTTGATAATAGGGTAAATACTACAAAAGTAGGTGTGGAAATACACTATAATTAGTACATATATGAACCTTGTTAAACTCTCAAAAGAGAGTGGGATAGTACTCATTTTTATGGGGCGGGTTTTGGTGACTAAATGGCAGATGAGAGCATTGTGTTTATAGGAACAGGACTGTGGTGCTCATACTAAAGGTCTCTGCTTCACATTGAAAGCTTCTCCATTCTGGGGAAAAGGGCGAAGGGTAGGACTAAGTAGTTGATTTGCAATTAGATTAAACAGTATTCTGTGTGGCACTAAGTAGAATACTGATGGAGTCATATTTGGACTGATAGAAATTCTTGAGTTCTATTCAAACACATTTGGATTTGTTGTTAAAAGCAGTGGGGAATGTTCTGAATGACTCATGTTATTGAGACAGCTTTGCATCTTTCTGGCCATCTGCAATTACTGTGTTCAGTAGTGTGTGGTTTTGACTGCCTTAAGATCGGAGCACACTGTCAGGGCAGTGGAGCTGCTTGACGCTTTTATGGTGCTCAGTAGTACTGAGGGATATAATCAGCAGAGCTGGTACTCATAGAACAGAAATTCGTCAGATGTTCACCAAACCCAAAGATTTACAGATGGGAGGCGGGGTCACTGTTCTTCACTATTGTTTGTTTGGTGTTTTCCACCCCCTCATTTTTCAGGAATCTCTTTTTTCAACTATGTAACTCCAGTGCCGTAAGATTTTTAAAACGTACATATATAACACAAAGATTTACTTTTTTGCTTTTTTTTCCACATCTGTGAAGAGACTTGCTGGAAAATCAAAACAGTCTTGCAAATCTCGGAGGGGGGACACATCTGAAGAATTAGGAGAGCTCAGAAGTGGTTTCAAGGTCTAGGGTTGTAAATAGAAGCTGTGTAAAATGTGCTAAAGAATATACACCAAAGAAATGCTTTCAGTGATACAGATTTGGAAGTACTTTTAAATCTATTAGCTATCTGTACAGTTGGATGGCTTTATTATCTAAAAAATGCCTAATAAGACAATGACTTCAGTTGCTACTCCCAGCATACATGCTCATAAGTATGCACTATGTAGAACTATTTCCAGAAATCTTCTTTATAGTATTGTCATTTAAATTTTGATCTAAATGTAATTTGTAAGTTTTGTAGCATATCTCTGAGCAGTACCAAAATAAATTACCACTTAAGTGCAATCTTTATAAATGCAACAAGCTTTCTTTCATATTTTGACATATGGATCAGTGACAGAGCCAGTAGAAAAATAAGTAAAAGCAATTTTGGGAAAGAAAGACTAAGGAACACGCTTCCTTTCCTTTATTGTTCCATCTCTATTCTATATTTCTTTTTCCTTGGTTGAATGTATAGGTGAATAAACATATTGAGATCCCTTAGCAGATCTTATACCTGCTAGGAAGACCAAATAACTATTACTGTCCGATATGAAATACTTGATATAGTCTTACATGTGCATATGTATGATACGCATGTCATACCTGTCGGAGTTCATCTCTGCTCTTGGATCTTTATAAAGACGTTCTGTGACTGCTGTATTTCCCTATCATGCCTTAAATACAATAAATACAATTATTATAAGCCAAAATTTGTTTTTAGGTTGAAGCATTCAAATACAGCCAGATTCCTAAAAAAACCTCCATGTAAGGTTGGAAGGCTACGTTTCCTTTGACTTGTGCTAAAAACCTCAGGGAAGATAAAATCACTAAATCGGTATAAATCCCATCAAATACTAAAACACCTGTAAAGGGGAAAAAGCCCCCTTGTGTGAGTAGTCCACAACTTGTCAACACACATGATGAGAGGTAAAGACTGTTGAATAAAACAACTAAATAGGACAGGGAAAAAATAATAAAATTGAATTAGTGGCAAATGAATTGCAGTCATCACTGTGAAGAGATCAGGAAAACTTTTTGCTGATTCTGCATTCCTCACCAGTACCAATGTACTTCTGCAAAATAGTGAGGAAAATGAAATGTAGGATAAACACCATTAGCAATGGTATTAGTGTCTGTATTTTATGGGTTTAATATCTCTTCATATCTCAGTATCAGTCTCTCTCTGTATATGTGAGAGAAGCAAGTATAATGATTATATAAGAGATTACTTACATAAGACTGTATTATAACATTATACGTCTTTTATACATGTGTATATATACAGAGAGCACTTGCTTGTACCTAAATACAAAGCATACGTTTTAAATTTCACTTTTTTTGAGACAAAGTAAAAGCAGAGCAGTGTTAAAATCAGTAACGGAAATGGGACAAAAATCTTCAATTTGACAGCAGTTAAGAAGTCTGAGCTGATGTTCAGGAACTAAAAGAGAAAAAAGAATGAGGTTGGAGGAAATTGTTTCATAGTCTAAGAACAAGAGGCCTCTAATTGTGGAAAACAGTACTTTTTAAGTTGATACCTGGGAAATATATTTCACGGTACATAAACAAAAAATCTAGAATTTTCTTCTTAAGAAATCCTAAAGTTTAAAAGCTTAGTGGGATTTAAAATCTTAAGAATTCATATGAGTGTCCTTCTTTCATAAGCCAGCTACTTACTTGAGAATAACAAATAGCCTCTGTGGTCTGTGCACTAGATTTAGTTGCACATTCTTTGAAATAGCTTGTGCTATTCACTGTCAAATAGCTGGACTAGGCCTCATTGAAGGGGCAGTTTAGTTACTCTGAAATCAATATTGCTGGATTTTGGCGTCATGCAAAAATATTTTTATACACAGAATACCTAATTTTCTGAGGAATCATAGACATTTAAAATATTGTTTTGTGTAGTTCGTAGGTGGTTATGAATTCTGTGCTTTAACTAAAGACAAAAGAACATTGAAAATATTCAGAAAATTTCTAGTTACGCACTTGGTTGTGCTTATTGAGCAGGTGCTCTAATCATATGTCTGTATCGTATTAGGTATAGAAATAATAATTCAGGTGCTGCTTGAAGATGCTAATATGTAAAATCATGTGTTCATACAGGAAACTCTTTTGTCCCAGTCTCCGAGATCATTGCTGTAGAAGAAACTGAGTTCAACAAGAAACAGCGTAACATTGGCAGATGGCAAAAAATGGCAAAGCTACATGCTTTCACAGGTAAGGCAAGTAGCAGTCTCTGGGTGCTTGTGCTAATTACTTTGCTGAAGGTAGTTTAAGGAAGACTCAAAAGGAATTTTCAGAGGTTTTTTTTTTGACAGAAATGATGTGTTTAAAAAAAAAAACCAGCATCCCCCATAAAACCAACCAAACAAAAAACCCCCAAAAAACCAAACCAAAATAAGTGCAAGCAAAAGTCCCACAAAAACAAACAAAAGTACCCCCACCAAAAATCCGTCAGTTTACATTTAAAGATCCTTATTTGGAAAATAAAACCCTTCCTTTAAGAACACATGCTGGGTTTAGTTATTTTTAATTAAGTTCAAACTAATGTCTGAATGTTTAACCTAATGTGTTTTTGCTTCTGAATGACTATGCAGCAGGACTTTTTACAAATGTCCTGCTCATATTCCAAGTGCTTCTGTCATTTGTAGAAATGTGTAGTGGAGTTTAATTACAGGTCGATATTTTGGAGATCTTTCTGAAATGCATTTTTCATTTCACAGAATCATCTCATTATGCCTCTTATTTTTTCATTATTTTTTTCTGTTCTTAAATTTAAATAGTGTATTATGTGAAGAAAGCCCGAAATCACCGCTGGCGGTGCAGTGATGTGACGTTTTGGTGTGTTGATGAGCACTTATGTAATCAGTGGATACAGGCGCTGAAAGAATCACTTGAAATGCAGAGTAAGTTTGAATAAACCATGAACGTTTGCACCATCATTTGTTATTTTGGTATATCTGCTTTTTTGAACTCTTTTGAGCAGCTTATGCTCAAAAATTGAGGGAGCCAAGAGTTGAAGTGTCTGCTTATTACTGCTTTTTTATCTTGCATGTTCACTAAGTTGTACTGAGTGCTTTAGTCAGTCAGGACTATAGGTGTCGTGTAATTCTGCCCAGATATATATTCTTTTCATAAAATAGGGACCATTAGAAACTTAGCAGAGGCTTTAAATCACTGTAGCTTTGGAAGAAGTAAAGGGCAGATGTAAACTCAGGGATTTGAGATACTGTAGAGATTTGAGGGCAAGGATTGGAGCAGGTGTAAGATTTGTGAGTGACTTCTTGTGTCAGACTCTGTCATCAACAAAATGTGTCTTATGTATTGAGTTCCCATTAATCATTTTTGAGACTCGTGGACATCTACTTCATGGGGAGTTTAAAGTAGTTTTGAAGGAATTATTCCTGGAAGAGGTACCTTAATAGAGGTCAGAAAGCAGCAGGAGCAGAGTAACTCTATGACAGAAAGGAGGTCAAGGATGATCATAGCAGAGGCAGTGCCCTCACTGACCAGGGTCCTACTGTATCTGAGCAGGGTGGGCAGAACAGGGATGGGGACAGAAGCAGGTCCCATTTACAGCCCGGATGAGATAAAGTAGTTGGGTCCATCCAGGGAGGCCAGAGTGGAACAGCTGGAGCTGGAGACAGGACTAGAGGTGAGCTACCTCCAGTGTAGGTCTGAGGCCCAACTGAGATACAGAGCTGGAGAAGGGCTTGGGGACAAGTACACCCACAGTGTGACTTGAGCAAGTACTCAAGGGTCACAGAATAAAAATGAGTATTTAAGAAAAACTGTTCTGAATAGCAATGGAAGCATTCTTAGTGTTTTTGTTTTGTATATATTACACAAGGTATCTGTCTTTTTCAAAAAATGGGGTTTGTGCACTCAATTAGTACACCTGTGGGAAATGTGGCCTGAACAGTCAACTCCATCTGAGTGCAACTGTTCATTACATTGGTAACGCACTACTTCAGGAAGGGGAATATATTCTAATAGAGGGTGAATACTGCTTTGAGTGTGTGGCAGGTTTAAACCACTCAAACACTCTAGCTTGGGTGGATTTGTTGTAAAAGTGTGCTGATCTAATAAGTCTGATATTTTTTCTTTTTAAAATAATAATTTAGAATGCCATCTGAAGAAGTATGGATGTTAAGGTTTTTGTCTGTTCCATAAAAAGGGAGGCTCTCTAGGTGCAGCAAGCATTACTATTTTGTTTATCTGTTAATACAGAGGTGTAATAATTGTTTTTATTGCCACTACCAGTGTAAATCCATAACTATCTGGACAAACTTGAGATAGTAATATCAAAGGTGTTTCTGGGAGGAAGGGTTTTATTTATACACTGTAGGGCAAGCACTTGGAGTGCAGCATGTAGTTTTGTGAGGAGTCCTTATTGTGACTTGATCATAGACAGGAAATGCATTCTAACCATGTTATTAGTGTATGAAGATAGTTTAAATAAAGTATGTTTATGTGTGCTTCACTTATAAGTGCCTTTCCTATTGCTGTCCTTTTAGCCTTGTATGTGCATGATACTAATGTTATTTGTGTTACTAGTGTAGTGGGAAGGTACTGCAAAAATGACGTGTAAGAATGTGAGATATGGAGTCAGAAGAAATTATTCTGAATTCCACCTGCCATCTCTTTAACAAGTTGTTCAATACTGTCAGTATCATCAGTATAAGAAAAAGGGGGCATGAAGCAGTCTTTTATATCTGTTTGTTTAAGAATTAGAAGAGTTAATACAGAGTTGTAAGTCTTTTATGCTGTGTTTTCTTTGTTAATAGGTTTGGGTTTGTATGGCTTGTTGAACTTTTATTTTGTGTACAAAAGCAGTATACTATAATTTTCCTTACTGCAGAGTCTAGACCAAAGCAGTTGCTTGTGTATATTAATCCCTATGGAGGAAAAAGACAAGGGAAGAGGATTTATGAACAGAAAGTTGCTCCACTCTTCAGTCTGGCTTCTATATCCACTGATGTTGTTAGTGAGTAATGAATATTTTGATTTCTTAATAAACACGGTATGAACTCTCTAAAACATCCCTGTGTAGCTGGTGTTCTTTCTGTTACTTACCTTTTCTAACTAAAGAAATGAAACAAAGTGGTAGAGAATGTTTTTTAAGTAATGTGTAGGTAGTCAGATAAATGGCAAACTTCTGTCAACTTTCCATTTACTAAACTAAAACTTCAGGTGCTTCTGAGCTATTTGAGCTCTTAATTTATAAGATACTGCATTTCTTCTCTTTTTCAATTTTACTGTTAAAACTGCTTATTCATTTGAACAATCTTTAGTGAAATATTTTTTTTCTATGTCCTGAAGTGCATCTCCTTCAATTCTTTCCCTAGCAAAAATCTTTTGAGACATCTTATGGACAGACTGTTTTATGATCATATTGGTAATAGAATAATGGTTATTAATGTATTAATTTTTATATTGTATATTATGTTTTTATAGTAGTATTTTTTTTAAAATAAATTTTAATGTGTTTTTTTCTTCACAGTAACTGAACATGCTAACCATGCTAAGGACAATTTATTTGAAGTTAATATTTATAAATATGATGGGTAAGTAGCTTAGCTTGCTTTTTTTTTTTAAATTCTTTTCAAGCTGACATATTATGTAATTGGTCTGTCTCTAATGTAAAATGGTAGCCTTCATTACTGGTATATTTATTGCAACAGCTGAAAGTCCTGGAGCATGTTCCTTTCTGTAGGAGATCCACATTTAGGAGTATCTAAAGAAAACTAAACTGTTTCAGTAACTTGTTCAGCACGATGTATTCAAGCACAGTATAACAACATTTGCATGAGATTTGTATTCAAAAGATGAATGTAAGATTAATTCTGCTCAGTTGAGTATTCTGTTGTGGCTCAACAGCTACCCTGAAATGTTTTGTGATCTTGACATACACGTGAGTTCTGAACACTGCACAGTGGCATTCAGCCTGTGTGTAAAACACATGGACTGTTTAGAAATGTTTCAGGTAGTTCCTCTTGCTATATACAACTCTTCAATAATAGCTACATCATTTGGCTTTATTTGCATTTCTCCTGTTGTGGAGTCACTTTTTAAAAGAAGACCTGACTGAATGGTGATATTACATTCCATTATTAAATCTTCTGTAGAAGCAGGATATTTAATAAAAAAGGTAGTCATTTCAGTTTCCAGTTCATGACATGAAGCAAGTTACACGTCTGGAAAAACATGAAAATGTATGCAGATAAACCTCATAACCACAGTATTTTAGAATGGTATCTTGTACTTGTCGACAGGTACATTGAAACTGGTAGGTTGCAAAAAGGAAACATGTTCTGTCTATTCAGAGTACTTTTGCTAGGGGAGCAGATCTATATACATTACATGTGTGTGATGAGTAAGGGCATGATGTTGAGCAATTGTGTTAGTAAAAAACCTACATTTCAGAGGCTGAGTTCCCAGACTTCACCTACTTTAAAATAAGTTGAGTTTAAATAAACAGTTTTGTCTATACTATGATTTTTCTTAATTTTTCAGAAGTTCAAGGAAGGGAAACATTGATCCTAGAAAAACCTAGTTAGTTATGATTTTTCCTTTTCATTTGACTTGTGATTTGAAATCAGTGTACTGGTAGTTGGTGAAATTTCAATGCACAGCAGAAAGAAAGGTGAGTGAGCCCATGTCCACTTCTAGCAAACTGTTTTTTACAGCAAGTGGCAGTGACCGATTGTGGTGGTATCTGAAGTGCTTTTGGCAAAGTCTTGTATTGAAGTTTTTTCTTTGGTGGGATTTTTTTGGTTTTCTCTCTCTAACATGCCAAGATAAACAATAGGCCAGAGAACTGCATCTTTTTAGAATCTTATAATTCTTCTATTCCTGGGCTGGGCCTGCATGGCAGTTGCTCAGGAACTGCAGCCTGTCTTTTCAAGCCTGACTTTTGTCCATCATGTCTTTTCTGTGGTCAACAGTGATGTTAGGAAGCACTTCTTGTATTAAAATAACCTCTTAAATAATAGATCACGTGGTCATCTGGAAGATTTTTTAAACAATGGAACCACATAAATGTGTTTCGTCAAGTTTGACTTCCCTCACATACAGGAAAAGTTTCTTTGGTTTCCTGCATCTAATTGCTGTCCTCGTAGATTGGTTCTGAAATGTGGCTTTCCCTACATTCAGTGATGAATTTCTTCATTTAATCTCCAGATTCCCTATTTGACAAAGCCAGACATGGAGTTCTGGAACTAGATACAGGATTCTTAATGATAATCACTTCAGTGCTTTTCAGATGTTTTTACTTGAGACAGCTTATTTAAATCTCTTGCGTGTTTCCTTTTTGTTCTTCCTCTTTTGTCTTATAAGAATTTCTTATGGTGAGTGTACTAACCTAACAGCCCTGTGATAGAACTGCTCTTTAAGCACAGTTACTTAAAATACTCATTTGGTTACACTACAGCAGGTTTCTGTATCTCACTGTGCAGAGCAATGCGAGCATTCTCTAGTATTGTGCAGATATTTGCCATGTTTGGAATAAGTGCCATGTGTCACTATGGTTTCTTATCCATATGCCTGCTGCACAAGCCTTTGTAAAGCTGTTTCTGGTTGGGGATTTTTTTCCTAGTTTTTGAATTAGTTCACAGAATGGTTGAGATTAGAAGGGACTGTAGTTCTTTTAAAAGTCATTTGTCTTGTGGACTAGCTCCTGAACTCCTCTAGCATATTGTTTACTGTTATCGTCTATTGAAAAGGTGAAGTGCTTGTTCACTAGTAAAATAAAACCAAGGAGTAAGAATCACTCTAAGATGTCTCTTTCAGACTTTCTTCACTAGGGGACTTCATATGTGCAGAACATGTGTGACTTGCATCTGATGTTTTCTATGAATTTGGTCATGCAGTTGTTGCACATGTGCAGTTCTTTATCAATATTTACCCTTGATAGCTGTAGACATTCATATAATTGTCACCTCTGCGGCTGGATATGGTGTTTGTTATAGCAGATGATCCCTGGGCTGGAGCACCTCTCCCAGGAAGACAGGTTGAGAGAGCTGAGCTTGTTCAACCTGGAGAAGAGAAGGCTCTGGGGAGACTTTAGAGCACTTTCCAGTACATAAAGGGAACCTGCAAGGAGGCTGGACAGGGACATTTCACAAGGACATGTAATGACAGGACAAGGGGGAATGGTTTTAAACTGAAAGAGGGCAGGTTTAGATTAGGTTTAAGGAAGAAATTTTTTACTGTGAGAGTGGAGAGGCACTGGAACAGGCTGCCCAGAGAAGTTATGGATTCCTCATCCCTGGAAGTGTTCAAGGCCGGGTTGGACGGAGCTTTGAGCAAACTAGTACTGAGACAACATTGACCTTGAATGGATGTGGAAATTTTTGTCTCTTCAACCTCTTTTTTTAAGTCTGCAGAGAAAGATATGATAGGTTAAAGTTGAAGAATAGTGTAGTTAAGCTATTGGAAGAGAAAAAAACCTATAAAAATTGAAAACAAATATCCTTTTATTCCTTCTCTCCCAGTCTCCTAGGTCTTGACTTAGAGTTGGATTTTTAAGATTGTTCTCTCCATTCCTGGAAAAAAATGATTGGTTTTTTCAAGCTTTCTGCCTGCTGAAAATAAAATAACAACTAAATTTAAATCATCTATACTTAAAATTTAGATAAATTAACTTGTCCTATGAAATAAGTTCTCATTCTGCAATATCTGCTGCTGATGATGTGAAGGAGTATTAGTTTATGAGTTCAAAATTATTGCTATAGATAGCAGTAAATATTCCTAAACTTGTATTCTAGGGACTACATATATAATTTTGGATTTCTCATGTGTTTCTTTAAAGTGTATTTGAATTAGTTTTTCAGTTAAAGGATGTTTATGCTTTTAGAGTTCAGAGTGTATTTGATTATTGTTCATAAAATGCATACTGCTGTGAAAGAGTCTTTTACTTCCTAGTATTTGCTTGGCTGTGGACTCTGCTGAGCTTTAACGTAATGAGGATCTGTGTAGCTGTTGTACCAGCTCTGACCTGAATTAAATTTGTAAAACAAAGTTTTGCATCTGGTAACATTTAGAGTTCTGTTTCATTATTCATGGTTATGTAGATATATTTGACTTCTGTCTGTTTGATGGGCTCTCACCATGTTCAAAAGAGCATGCAGGCACACACTTCTCTGGTTTTAGACTTTCATATAATGTATATTCCTATTAAATTGTGTAAAATATACTTCTGCCTGAAGTGGCAAATATTAACTTTTCCCTTTTTAGTAGAGATACCCTATTTCCATTTTGTGTACTTAGAAAGCTGTACATACAGTCCTGTTCAGTGTTTTATTTGTATAGTGAATTTCCACTGATATTTGTATGTCTGCACACAGTAGTAGAGGATAAAGATTTTTGCAGGTTGCATTCCAACGGTTTTCCTAACATTACAGATATGTCTAGGTGCATTTGCAGTTGTGTAGCTTGAATTTTTTTTTCTGCCTTTTGTTAATTGCCTAGTTAGCTCTGGACTACCATATTCTGTAAAAATGGAAGAGGAGAATAGAACAAGTATTTTTGGTGTGCCCAGTGCATGCCGTAAGTAGAACACTTGCCGTGTTTATTGACTGTTAGTGTGCATTCTAATTTGTGTTTCCTGGCAGTGTTGTTTGTGTTGGTGGGGACGGCATGTTCAGTGAAGTGATGCATGGTCTCATTGGAAGAATGCAGAAGGACTCTGGCATAGACCAAAATAATCCCAAAGCATCGTTAGTCCAGTGCAATATAAGGATTGGCATAATTCCTGCTGGTAAGAAAGGGTTGATTTTCAGTTTAATTTATTCATTAATTCTTGAATTTTTTTCTGATGAATAACTAATTGAATTTAGGCCTAAGTGTAAGATCTGGGCAATGGTATTTCATAAAGACACCTAACTAAAGCTGTTTGTATCTAGATAAAATTATTGATCACATGCAATTTTATTTAGGTAGAGTATTTCGTAAAGGAAATCAAATCTTAATGTATAACTTCAGAATTTAATTACTGCTTCTTTTTGTGTCTTATTGTGTGTTAATATGAGATAAGATGTTGATAGTAATACCCTTCTGAACATGTGGCATTTACTAAACAAATTTACCTGATAAATATTTTTTCAGTTTCAAATGCTCCACTAATTTAGTTAGAATTGTAATGAGAACTTCCCACAAGTTTGGCAAACTCCAAACAAATGCCAAGATACTTTGACTCTTTTCCTCCATTTGTTCTCACAGCAAGTATATGGCAACTACAGTTGAGGAACAGTTCTCAGTTTCCAGACCAAGACGTAGTTTCTGCCCCTAGTTAGAGGTGCTGTACATTCACAGTTCTCAATGTCAGCCACGTTTTCAGGCAGTCTTGACTACTGTCGTTTGAGAGAACTCATTCTTCAAATTGAGGTCTTTAGTGATTTTCTTTTTTTTTCTTTTTTTTCTTTTTTTTTTTTTTTTTTAATTGACCATGAAGGCATTCTTTGGATCAGTCTTGCTGTTTTGAATGTAGTGTCCCAGGTGTTACCTCACCCTGCCTGTTTGGTCCTCAAAGATTCCTTCCAAAGCAGATTTACAAATGGGGTCTCTCTGCCAGGACTGAATTAAGTGTGTTGCAACTCGTTAACAACGTCAGTCATTTTGAGGTCTCTGTAGAATAACAAATGGACAGTTCAGTGTCTTTTCTGTGCTGTTCTCTTTTTCTTTTCTGATACTTGAGCTTTGAATTAAAGAACTGGATATGAAATAAACATTGTGAGCTTCTGGTTACAATTAAAATAAAGGCTTCTGAGAAAATTTAGCACAGGCTGTAAAAATACACCAAGTGAAGTAGGATGTGTCTACTCTCAGGCTTTAGGTGACTAATTTTATGCTCCTTACATCTTTGTGAAGAATGTATGCAAACACAAACGATCTGAACTGTTGCTTGCAAGAAGCTTAATCTTTTCTGCTTGCAGTACAAGAAATGTTGGGTATCTAAAAGTTATAATGCGAATATCCCCTTATGGTTTTTCACTCACCTTGGTTAGCTAGCACATTAAGGGTTCTGTGTAACATAATTACAATATCAAAGTATATTCTGATTTTATTTGTTAAAACTTTGTATTTAAGGCAGTTTGTAATATAAACTTCACAAAAATAGAACTTGAAGTGTTCTACTCTTCCTTATTTGGGCAAATTTCTTGAACTAAGTGTTTTTTGCTTACGTGATTGGTTTCAGATTTTGCCTACTGGTGATATGTGACCATAAGAAAATGCAATTGAGAAAACAGAACCTAAATATTAAGAGCTATTTCTTTGTCCTCAGGAAAGATTAACCTTGGTTTTTTTCAGCATTTTCCAGCATTTTCTTAATTTTTCCAAGTGCACCCAAAAAGTATCGTCTTCACTGATATTTTAATTGTGTTAACATGTAGTCACTTCTCTTACATATTTTAATGTTTTGTTTATCGTGTTTTGTCCATTGTATCCGTTTGCTATTTGAACATATATGTTCTATTCCTTGAACTAACATGAGGTACAGCCTTGTAATCAGTGCTATAGTTCAAATACTTTCTCCAAGTTACTATTGAAATCTCTCAAAAATTACTTATAATGCTGTATAAGGAAGCTGGCCTTAAGGTTCTGTTAATTAAGTTTTTGGAAATACAGAGGATAATATATATCTTGAACTGTTGTACATGGTACAATATTTAAAATGATCCATTACTGTGTATATGGGAAAGTGCTTATTTACTGAAAAAGATGATCAAGTCATTGAGCAAATCTTAACACATCTAGTCATTACAGGGACTTCAAATTGAGTATGAAATAGCTAAACCCACTCTGAAGGCAGCAAGAGTTGTTTTTTGTTTTGGTTCAAGTTTTTTTTCCAGCCCTTGGTGGTGGTGTTCTCTGTTCATCTTTACTTGATAAGATGGAGTTCTGGCCATATGTTGACCCCAGCAGATCCCCTAGTTCCATCACTAGTGCAAGAAGTCTGTTCCAAAAATAAGTTAAATTCTTAAGAAGGCTTTTTTATTTCTAAACTAAACTGATAGTCCTGAAATACAGCAAGTCAAACATAATAATGAAATACAAATCATGCATCTAGAAAAACTTTATCCATTATGTTCTTTCTACTTCCTTATAACCAACCTTTTTTAAAAAATCGTAAGAACTCATTAATAGATATTGAAAACAAACAGTACCTATAGTTTAGAGATGAAGATGTAAAGCTCTGTGTGTCTTCAGATACATGGAGATAGTTTATTCAGTGATGACAGGAGCCTGGGATAAAGTGACAGTGGATCTGTGTTTTAGCCTTTTTTATCATTTAGTTCCTGATATCAAGTTGTGTTAAGAGAAATGTGGCAGGTTGTGGTTTGTGGTTGTGATTAAACGGTTTCTGTATTCAAACAAACACTAAATTCAGGAGAATTAGTCTTTGCTCAGAGACTGACAATTTAATTGTACAAAGGTTTGAAATTATAAATTAAAGAGATTTAATGCTAAAACACTCTTATCTGTATGACTGAGTTTGAGTAGTAAGCTTTACTTCCTAGCAGATTTCCACTGTGCAGGCTCTTTTTTTAAAAAAAAACGTGGAATACTACTTGTAAATCGTGATTCTAACTTTCTGGAGCAAGTCCCTACTTTGCTCCTTTTTTTTCTTGAACAATTGTCTGTTTCCAGACAGTCTCTTTTCTTACTGTATCTTATGGTTGAAAAATACCTTTTATTCTTATGCTTTATGGAACTTTTTTATAAAATAACTTGTGCTTTTATTGACATGAACGAAAGACTTCTACTCAAATGGCAGTTTTAACTTCAGAATTTCTCTTAGTTGCATCCATTCTTCAAATCTGCCAGTGGAAATTGACTGCCGTTGTAAACAGATTTGCTGTTAAGAGTACTTAGAGGTTGTAGTGCACCTATGAAAACCTCTGTTTAGTTATGTCTTCCTCTCAGCCTTAAAAGCTAGTTATGTCTTCCTAGCCTTAAAAGCACATTCAGCCATTCAGCACATTCAGAGTAGTAGTATGTCTCCATAGTACGTAAAAACAGAGAGTCATTTCTGCACTGAGGTTACATCCACATGTTTTAGTATTAAAATTATACCCTCTGGAGAAAGGCACTGTAATTTGTAGTTCTTATTACACTTGTCATAGAAGATGAGGACAAAGCTGTCAACTGCTCTTGGAGGACTCTTTAGTTAAAAAGAACTTACTAGATTAAATACTCTAATGATTTTAGCAAATAGGAAAAAAATAATTCTGCTTCACTCTGTGCTGTGACATAATACTAGTGGATTCATTCCAAAAAACAAGTCTGAAACCCACCCTGGGGGAAAATATTCTAAGCACTTACACAGGGAAGCCTGAGTAAAGTGTAGACACAAAGAGTAAATAACTACAGTGATTTTAGGCTTTCAGTGTATCCAGATCACTCTCGGTTTTGTGGTGGTCAACTCTGTAATGTTTAGGATTGAAGCATGCAGTACATTTATAATCAGCATGTTGATGTGTGGCTGTGGAAGTTAAGAATGCTAAAGACAGCACAGTCTTCCTCTGTGAAGGTGGTATAGAAAAATTAGGGAGGATTCATTCACAGACTTAAAAAATAGATTCAAGTCAAATTGTGAAGTGTGACTGGACTCATATACTGCTGTCATTTAGAGTGTAAAATGATCTTAAAAATGTGTTAAAGCATAGTAATAAAGGCTGTCTTTTTTTTTTTTATTACTTCAAGTGGTCTGTCCACAGCCTTCTCAGTTACAGCATTTATAATGTTTAATAATCTTTGCCTCTGAGTTAGCATTGCATTTCAAAAGTTCAGGATATCCACTTTGAAATCTGAAGTGCAATGTTTTATGTTCCTCCTTCAGCTTTTTAAATCTATTAAACTTCTTGAAATGACAGTCTTAGGGCTACGTACTGCATTTAATATAGTGGGCCTGCTGTGGGGACAAGTCAATATTACTTATTCCTGTGCTGTTAATTTCATCTTAAAATCTTCCATTATTGGATTAATCCATTTTTGGTTTACTGTGTTACTGAATTTAAGCTGAAGTAATTATCTGCCAAAGAATCCCAGACCAAAGTCCTTCTGAACGGTTTCTCTCTAAGTCTGTTCTTCTGCAGATGTTAGACTTGACTTCTTGGTATCTGGATGCAGAAAGGAAGATGTATAAAACTTTGGGTAGGAACATGGGTGTAAGCCCAGGCCCTTCATTTCTTTCTTCCTGTAGCTTCTCCCCTTACTTTTGAATGTGCCAGATCCTTGTCATTTAGAAATCACTTCCCTGAAAAGTAATTTTCTAGATTTTTTTCAAAATGCTAAATGCTTTTTGATCCAAGAGTATGCAGTTATTCTGTCATTTGGGTGACTCACCTGGCATTTCGTCTGTGAGATGACTGCATGGATTATGGATTCACAAAAATACTGCACAGATAAGGGACTTCCACTGAAGTTGCTATTCTACTTGTTTTCACTACAAATACTGTTCTCATACTGATTTGTCTGACAGTTCTGTGTGTACTGTGGGATCACCTGCCCTGGCCAGGCATATCTCGCATGGAACAATACTCAGAAATTCTGAAAGTATTTCTATTTCTTTATTAAGTTCACTGCTTTCCACAGGATCAACATCTAGCAGACTTTCTACTGTCACCTGCTTAGTTTAGTACTTCAGTTCTTTGTAATTTGTTTAGTTTTCCAGCAATAAAAGCACAACATTAAATACTTGTAGCCCACACCATGTGTGTGTTTTGGTTTAAGAAACCTTAGTTGTAACTTAGTCTATCATATTTCAGATGATTAAGTCTAGCACTTTGACTTTTTGTTGTTGTTCCACAAATCAATGGCATGAACTCTTCTATACAACCAGCAAATTATCTGGTTTTGCTTAACCACTCTGGTGGTTCTGTGGCCGATTTAAAGTTCATGAAGTGGTGTCTGAGTACCCGTCAGCATGATTTGTACTCAGACACCACTTCATACACGTCTGAACTCCAGTCACAGAACCACTCTGGTGGTTCTGTGGCCGATTTAAAGTTCATGAAGTGGTGTCTGAGTACCCGTCAGCATGATTTGTCTACTCACAAATATTTAGCAGTGTTCACGTGCAAAGGGGAAATCTGGTGATTCAGCTGTAGTACATTCTGTGCAGCGCAGTCCATCACTTTGCTTTCTTTAATATTGCTTTAGCAAAAATACTTTATGTGGAGTATATGCTCTTTAGTATTTTGAATACATATCTTGATCATTCTTCTTTGTGATTAATTAAAAGGAAGGATTTCCTTGATAATTTTTAAATCATTAAATGTAATTTTTATAAAAGATTACATTTTTCATACGTGGAGAGGGGAAAAACATAGAAAAACTTGCCTGTATAACAACTATGTGGCTCTATTATACCTCCTAATAAAAAACAGATTAGGGGAGAATGAGTAATGTATGGTAAAGATTCAAGGCAATTATGCTTATTTTAACAAAGAAAACTTGATGTGCCCTCTACATACTTTATGTTTTCAGTGAGCTCTTAATATCAAAATGTCTGGGATGAGAGCTTTCTTTAGCTGGGAAAATTCAGACCTTCAGCATCTATGTGTGGTATGGTGCCACCATTGTTGAAATGTACTGGCCCTATGCAGGACAGTTACTGTATTAGAGTAGGAGCTGGAAGACAAGCAGAGTAATCTGCAGCACTTGATCACTGGTGGTTGGTGGCAATTTAGATAAAGGAATTAATTTCTTTAGGGTAAATTTCAGTTTGAAACTAATTCAAATTTCCAAGCTTACATTTGGTGCCTGCAAGTGAGATGGGCACCTAAACTCATGTTGTAGGCAGGGGATGTCTGGTCAACGTGGTCAGTAGAGCCTGTTCATCTTTTGCATCTGCTTGTCACATGCAGATGTCTTACTTCTGAGGCCCTTCCACTGGAGCCTGTGTGTGAGTACCTTGAATCAAACTGCCATCATCTGTTCCTGACAAGATGTCCTTGACCAGAGCAGCAGCTTTGCCATATTGTTTGCAGTGTTACATGCACATATACAGCTGTCTAAGTGTCTAACCTGGAGCTTAGTCATTCCTTTGCATGCTGATTTTCTTCTCTACTAGCAAACCAATGCAAAAATTAGTTTCTGTACTGAAGATGTCCCTCTTTTACTTTTTTAAAGTGAGTTAGGGCCCTGTTAGCAAGCAGTCCAACTACTTTTTTCACATTTGCATGTAGTTCTGTGCAACCCATAAGAACCTATTTTATTTTCTTTTACTCAGCCTGTTGCCCTTAAAATTCCCCAAAGAAAATCTGGCAGAGTATGCATATAATTCTTCTGTTCCTTTAACCAGAAAGCCACCACCTAACATTAGTCAAGAGTCAAGCTCTATGCAAAGCTTCTTGCCCAAACTGAGTGCCCTGGCAATCCTAAACTGTTAATCAAGGGATATTATTCGTTATATTGATGTTCTAATCCTGCTTTTCACATTAGACTATATTGATGAAATAACCCAGATTTTGGTGGGTTTGTGTATGCCTCTATTCTGAGTGCTGTTTCTGCAGTTGTAGATTCCACATCTATTGAAGACCCACCTAATGGTCTAGATGTCTTGTTTGGTTAAGAAGTATTCAAAAATACTCTAATCCTTCGTCATCATTAACATTTTTGTGACCTTTAAACTAGTACTGCTGGGTTCATGGTTTGTGTGGTGTTATGGCAGGTTACATTCTCTTGGCATGTATGTGGGGAATGCTGTAGTCACATCCATGTAAGCAGGTCACTGCTCTTGTTGCTCCATACTACCAGCTCCAAGAGAGAAAAAAAAATTTACTGTTTGTAGTTGGTATTCCACTGGCATGAAAGAGGGATGATTTGACACTCAGTAAAAACTGTTGATGTCTTCCCCAGTCTCCCATTTTAGAATCTCAGAATTAATTACAGACTTCGGTTTTAATTTTAGCCCTTCGCTGCTAGTTAATGAATAGAAATGAAAATAAGTTCTATGTAATTGCCAAACAGCTGAATCAGCTTTTAATTGACTACAGAAGATCATAGGGAAATAAGCTGCTGGTGTTGAAATGTAGTTTGCATGGTTTCTTCTCTTCTCCTCCCACCTGTGGTGTAAGACTACTTGGAAGTTCTGTCTACATCAAGACAAATGTTTCTGAGGTAGTTCTGGGAGCAGAATGCACACGAATCTAGAAGAAATGAGGAAAGTTGGATAAAGTATTAGGCTTGTACATTCAGTTGTTAAAGTTTAGGTCAGATCTCTGTGATTGTTTGTTTGTTTTTCTTTTCACAAGTAGTCAGAATTTTCTATGCCTAATTGAAGTTCATGAGTGTGAGAGACAGAATTTGTCCCAGTTTGAGACAATATAAGGAGGAAAATGCCCTCCCGGGGGAAGGTAGACTATTAGCCACTCCTCCCCCACCAGGTCCAGACAGAGGCAATTCCTTGGAGGTAGAATGAAAAAAAAACTGTTTTATTTACAAGGCATAGGAAAGAAATGAACAATATTAAATGATAAACCACTTGCGATGCAGGAACCTGTGTAAAGTACAGAGTCCTTTGTGTGGTCCCCCGCCGACGGGCCGAGGCAGGGCCCCTCCCCCGGTGATGCCAGCAATCAGATGAATGACCTTCTGTCCTGGATCTGAGCTCAGTTAAAAGCAGTTTCAGGGAAAAAGAAAAAAATCCCAAGGAAAAAACTTCCTTGTCTTAGCTAGCTACAAAGGGGGGGAGGGGGGGGGGGAGGAATTCACTTTCCTTCTCTCTCCCTAGAGAAATAAAGCAAGAAAAAAAAACTGGCCAAAACAAAAAAAAAGGAAAAAAAACCCAAAGCCCCAACTCTCTCTTGCCTGCTGCCTGTGGCAGAGCTGAGAGCTTAAGCGTGAGTGAGAGAAGAAAAATAAACAAACCTGCCCGAGTCCCAGCATGGGAGTATCTGTGTTTGTCCTTGAAAATTCCTGGATGTGAACCAGAGGCACAGAATTCGTGTTTAGTATAAAGCGGCGATATGAGATAACAAATGGTGTCATATGCTCAACCCAAGACAAAAATGAAACTGAAAAACTTGGTGGTGATGTACAGCTTCAGTTTCAGAACTCTACTTAATATTTTCTGCTATGAAACTTAAAAATGTGACATGACATCATCATCTGTGTACCTTGTCTGTTAGAATACTGAGAGAAATTGGAGTCCATAGTGTTGACGCGGTAGAAACTTCTGTCGTGCCATTCACAGGTAGGGAAAGTGTTGTCCGTTTTTTGAGAAGTGAACTGCAGAGGAGAAGATGTGGTATCATTTTTCTGAGAAGTGAATTGGAGGGGAAAGGATTTTCTTTGCTTCTATTCTTAACTGTATATGCCCTGACTGTTTTCAAACTAAAAAAGAACCAAAAGTGGATTTTAAATAGTGATTGCTCGTTCCTCCATTCTTAGTTTCTATTTCAGTTTGACAAGGCCTCAGAAATTAAGTACTCTGTATTTGAGCTGCTCTTCAGCCTAGTATATTGGTAGCAAATCTGAGAATATGCATATGGATAAAGTAAGTTTTCAGATATCTAGCCCTGACTTTGAAAGAATTCACTTTTACGGAAGGGATGGGAAAAACTGTAAGATAAATTTGGAGTTAGTTGATGCAACAAATACGCTTCTCTATGTTTGGACCTGACTTTCAAGTCCCTGCTGCAGAGTAGAAACCAGATCCCTACGTTAGGCTCTTGTTTTTTATAGGGATCAGGGCGAATTGTCCGTTTCTAAACAGCACACAGGTGAAACTTAAAGCTTACCCCCTTTCTTCTTGTAGGTATTTTGCATCAAGACTGAGAAGGTACATCTCTATCCATTTTGTTACCCTATCTAGAAACTAATGCCTGAAAGCAAGTATTTACTAATTTTCAAATAATAGAACTGAGCAGAAGTTTCTGGTTTAAGATGACATGAATTTAGATCAGTACCACAAAAAACAGGTGACCAGTCAACTTCTCTTATTTTCATGAGATCTCAGTGAGCAAGAAGTCTTAAGTAGAGGAGAAAGAATGTATGCCTGCCCTGATTGATATAGAATTATAGCTATAATGTAATCCTGAAAATTTCCATGTAAATTAACTTCCCTTCACTAACTGCTATGTATTTCTTGCTTACATTGTGACAATCCTTGTACTTTGTATGGAGAGCAATAACTTGTACTTATTGGGGGGAAGAATCTTACGATTTAAATAATATTTGTATCCCTGTATTTACTTTGTTTCGTAAAATAGAAAAGGGCAAACCAAAGGAACATAATGCTTTTTTTTGGAGGATCATGCCAATAATACTTGTTTTGCAAAGATTCAAATTGGTATCTACTTTTTTTATTTTTCAGGATCAACAGATTGTATATGCTATTCAACTGTTGGCATTTCTGATCCAGTAACATCAGCTCTTCATATTATTGTAGGTGGGTGGTCACAGTTTGCTGTTTTATTGTGAAAATGATGAAAGTAGCCCAAAATACTATTTTCATTTAGTTCTTCCTATATATCTGTGAAATATAATTTGAACATAATGGCTGAGTCTGGGATTTAAGTCTCTGGTTTGAAATGCAGGAGATTAAAAATTCTTTTCTCTACAGTAATTTGTTGTTTTTAAGGGATCCTAGCATTTTAAAACTTTGTCTGGTGCTAAAGTTTTCATTAATTCTGGCATTCTTTTAAAAATAATAAAATGCAATCACAGCACCAGTTGTTGGACTGTCTATATATCTGTCTTAGAGAAAGCTATGAGAAATGCATGTCCACTTGAAGAGTAATATTTTGTGCTAGTTGTCCGATTGTCCTGGTCAAATCAATATTCCCTTGACAAGTTAAGAGTTATGGCTTCTACTGACTAGAATTAGCTGATCATTCCCATTTTTACCATCTGTAAGTCATATATTTGAGAAGGAACTAAGGAGGAAAATTACTCTTCAAGAAAGGCTTTTTGTTTATGTTGTCATAAGCAGAGATGCTGACATTGCCACTTCTCAAAGTCCCCTGGTAATAGAGTCCCTGAACTGCACGGGAGCCGAAGGAGACAGCTTGGCATATTCAATGCATTGTGATTTGTGATGTCCATCCTCTCTGCCGCATACTGAAGAAACAAACATAGTAGCTCAGTTCCTAACACTGAATTTGAAAAATTGTGCAAGGTGGTCTTCAGTTTTAACAATGCTGTGTAAGTGCAAAGGAGAGAATTTCCAAATGACACTAGGTCGTTATCACTTGTTACTGAGTATAACAGTTGCATTTCTAGGAGCTGGTGTTGCAAAGATTTAGGTGTGCTTCTCTTGCTAACCTGCAGTTAACTCTGTTCAGCATCTGTCGAGGTTAGGCCCTTGGACTGGGATTGGAGAGCAACGTGGCTTCAGTATGTCATAGTACTTTAGCTGTGTTATTGAGTCACTGACCCACAGAATGGGTCAGGTTGGAAGGGACCACAGTGGGTTATCTGGTGCAACCTCCCTGTGGGAAAATAACCCCACCAAAATACCAAACAAGCAAAGAAACAACACCCACCCCCACAACGCCCACCACCGCTCCAAAGCTTACACTGTGAGGACATCAGAGAAGTGGTGTACTCTTTGTTCTGAAGGGTTTTCAGGACTTGACTGGATAAGCCCTGAGTAACCTGATCTGACCTCATAGCTGAACCTGCTTTGAGTGGGAGGTTTAATGAGAAACTTCCAGAGGCCCCTTCCAGCTTGAATTATCCTCTGATAGTATGACACAGAGATTTAAGTATTACCCAGTAGATGTACAGAAGATACTGCATCAATCTTATCAGGGAAAGGGGCTGTCAAGCATTGATACCAGGTGCCCAGGGAAGTGGTTGAGTCACTATCCTTGGAAGCGTTTATAAGATGTGTAGATATGGCACTTAGGAACATGGTTTAGTTGTGGACTTGGCAGGGCTGGGTTAACAGTTGGACTTGATGATCCTAAAGGTCTTTTCCAATCTAGTTTGTGACTCTCTCCCCTCCTACTGCTACAGGGGAAATGAGTGTAAATTCTTCATTATACATTTTTAGCATACTGAGCTCTTTCTTCTCACTTAGTGCTTAATGCTTTTAACGTATGATATTAGATTAATATTAGAAGTTATTTTTATTTTTCTGCATGTGTAAGAAATATATGCTTATAGGGCATATATGTCAAGACATAAATGCAGTATATATATTTTTTTTTAAAGACTTTACAATGTTAAAGTTTGAAGCTGGAAATAAAATAAGTCTTAATAGAACTTTGCATTTCTAATCTTCATAGGTGACTGTCAACCTCTGGACGTCTCTTCCGTACATCACAACAACACGTTTTTGAAATACTCTGTGTCGTTGCTGGGTTATGGTTTTTATGGAGATATATTAAAAGACAGTGAAAAGAAGCGGTGGATGGGTCCGATGAGATATGACTACTCAGGTAATTTGTGTAATTATTGCATTCTTTTGTTAGCATGTAGTTGGAGCAGTTGATTTACTCTCTCCAAACTAACCTTCTCTGAAGCTTTTAAATATCAGAAACAGGCTGAACCTTATTTTAAACTCCTTGTAGCACCAACTACATTGGATCACATTATATAAAACTCTATAATGTTGGGGTTAACATTGACAGTGGGCTCAGTAAAGTTGTGTTGAGTATGTGCCACCTGTTGATAACGGCTTAAAAAGTAATAACTTCTCTGTCTTAATCATTTTGACTTTCATTTTAGTCACTCAGAGAGAGATAGGCACTCCTGTGTCTTGGACATTCAGATGATGGAATCAATGGATAATCTTGCCTTTATTCTAGCACTGATTATAGAGAGAGATGAATGACTCAGCCTTGTTACCTAATGTTTAGATAAATCCTATGCTAGTGGAAAGTATTTTTTGCCTCTTTTCATTAATCTTGTGTTAGGGAAAGAAGATGCATGAGGAGAATTTTAGTATAGGCCAATTTTAAGATTCAGCAGTGATGTATAACTAAATTTTTTAGTTGGTTTTTCAAGATGTCAAGTGAAATAATGACACTTTTGACAAATGTTAAAAAATTGAAGTGGTGGTGTGATATTTTTTTGTTCCTTACAGTCTAAAACATCATAAGAAGAAGAGTTCTGAGCTTGAGAAGGGCACCTATAGTTTTGCAGTCCTTAGAGAAGGCAAGAGAGGAAAAATCAAGGAATGTATGCAGAGATGTTTGCCATGTGGATTTATAATGACTTAATGCTGCATAATGCCTTTTTTATGTAGGCTTCAAGACTTTTCTTTCTCATCATTGTTATGAAGGAACAATTGCTTATCAACCAGCAAAAGACTCACTGGGATCTCCACGAGATAAAGATAGCTGCAGAACAGGGTAGGCTAATGTTTATCTCTGGCATTAACTATTTGAAAAGGTCTGTACATAAATAGAGGTCACAGAAGTGTTGGTTTTAATATCAAAACACTTACTCTAAAAGAGACAAGCCTGTAAAAAAAATGACTGGCTCATTAAAAAGAACACCTCATTTTATCAGGTCATTAAACAAAAATCTAATAAAATTTTGTTAGCTGGCTCTCTTCCTCCCTCAATTTGAAGTGAAGCAGATATAACCCACAGGACCCAGCTACAAGATGCTGAGGGTGCTATGCTGTGTTACTGCTAAGAAATCAAAAGTCTGGATGCCTCATAGCTTCTACAAATGGAAATCATAATTCAAAAATTCTCAGTTGTTCCCATTGTAATTGGATCTAGCAATCTTAGGAAATGTTTTAGTGCCGTGACAACAGCTGGCATGGCTTGTCCTGAGGACAAGTCCTCTCAGGAATCAGCCTATTTAGCCTGGTTTTTTGTATTCTACTATGATGCTGTATAAATTCTGTGTGATACTCTTCACTTGTTTCTTTAGTCAGAGGGCCTACCTTAATCTCCCAGTGTTCCTTCCCTTCTCTTTGCTTTCACCTGCTTGAAGTTACGTACTGGTATTTATTATCCTTCTTTATATATTAATTTAGTTATTAGAGATAAAGTGCTTGCCACAGCAGGATACAGAGGGGCCATAAACTTTGTCCAGAAACAGTAAGGCTGCAGTGCTAGTGCTGTGACATGCATGATCACAGTTTCTAGTATTAGCTGGAGCGACTGTCCCAACCCATCCAGGTGCCCGGATGCAGGGGAAGCTCCAGAGGGACAAAGCTGTTACCCAAGTCTCAGTAGTGGAGTAAAGAGTGCCTGGTTACTTCCAGATAACTGCTGGAAGGGCACTAGGGCTGGGCACAAGCAATTTAGGAGATTCCTGGAGTGTGGTAATGATACCGATCATGCAGGTGATTGACAGGCTGGCTAGAACTATTGCTCTACTGGTCTTGTTACAGAAAATAAAATGTGGGGATGTGATGGGTGAGGGCAGTTTTGGCAGTGGTGACTGTGAGATTATAGAGTTTTAACTTTTGAGAGAAGTAAGCAAGACAAAAAGTAGAATTGCAGCCCTGGACTTCAGGAGAGCAGATTTTGGTTTATTTGGAGATCTTGGCAAAATTCCGTGGGAGACTGTCCTGGAGGACAAAGAGGCATAGGAGAGTTAATTAGTACCTCCTTAAAGCACAAGAATAATCCATGCAGAAACTTTAACCAGGATAGAAAAGCAGTATGGATGTAGAAGGAATTCAGTAGTAAAGAAAAGGTGAAAGTGGAATGAGTCGATTTGGAAGAACACAGAAGACATTGCTGAAATTGAGAAAGCCAAAGCTCAGGTGGAGTTGAAATCACTGAGGGATATGAAGGGTGTTGGTTCTTATGAAGGGATTATTTTAGTATACCAATAATAACAAAAGACTAAAGTAACTCTGGGTCTGCTGCTTAGTGGCATGTGGAACCCAGTTATAAGATATATGGAAAAGGATGCAAAATTACTCCCTTTACCCCATTTTTCACTATTGTAGTCTCCCCCCAAGCCATACAGGTCCTCAAGCCCATGGATGAAGGGCAACACTGGATGTTACATACCTTGACTTCAGCAAGACCTTTGGTCCTGCTGGTTTCCTGTAGTATTCTTAAAACCAAGTTGATGAAGTGTGGACTGGGTGAGTGGGTGGGTGAGAAACTGGCTGGACAACTAGAAAGGTTATAAATACCAAGTCCTGCTGGCAGCAAATTACTGATAGTGTCCCTTGGGGATCAATATTGGGGCTAATACTGTGCAACATCCTTATTAATGACTGGGACAGTTTCAGAAAGCGCACTCTCAGCAGTTTTATGGCTGATACCAGATTGGGAGGAGTGGTTTATGTTGAAAATAAATCAGGGTTGCTATTCAGAAGGATCTTGGTGGGCTGAAGAAATGGCTGATAGGAACCTACAGGAAAGGTGAATGTCCTGTATCTGGGGTGGAATAGTCGCGTGCAACAGTGTTGGCTTGGCACTGACTGGCTGCAAGGCAGCTCTTCCACAAAGAACTTCAGGATCCTGGTGGGCAACAGTGGTACCTGAGTTAGCAGGATGTCCTTGCAGCACCTTATATTGAGTTTTCTAAGCAAAAGGGAAGTCAACAGATCAGGAATGACTCTTCCCCTGCCCTAAGCACTTGTGAGATGGACTGTCTTCAGTATGTCAGTGTCTTTCACTGTTACAGCAGCCAAATGTTGGAACAAGGTGCCCAGAGGTCTGTGGACTTCACCCTTGCAAACCCTCAAAAATCGATTGAATAAGACATTGAACATCCTGATCCTGTAAGACCAACTTTGAGCTCTCCTGTGAGATCAACTTTGATCACATCAGAGATCCCTTCCAACCTACGTGATCTTAGGGCTCTCTGCTGCCGTGCCCTCTGACATCCATACTCCTCAGAACTGTACTTAAGTAACTGCACTGCCTGCAGGACTGTGATGATTCATGCCACATCAGGGTTGTCAGTGCCGTGCTGCATCTTGTGATGGGGGAAGATCTTGTAATGATTGAGTAAAATAAAAATATTGAAATGAATAATAGTGGGAGTTTTTCAGGAATTGAATGGTGTTTTTGTTTTCAGATGTTATATTTGCAAGCAAAGTGAGAAACAGCTGGAAGAACAGCAGAAGGAATGTGGATTAAAACATGAAGGTAATTTGTCATAAAAAGTAAAATGTGCTAGTATTACACAAATTATTCTTTTTCAGAAAGCGTCGGTCCAAGTGTGTGTGTATTTTGGTTTTTTAAACATTGTGAGTTACCAGATAATCCATTGTTTATTTCAGTTTATGGAAAATATGTGGAAGTGTCATCGTCCCCTGTATTCAGCACTGGTGAGGATGCACCTCGAATCCCGTGTTCAGTTTTAGGCCCCTCATTTTAAGAGGACATTGAGGTGCTGGAACTTGTCCAGAGAAGGGCAGTGGAGCTGGGGAAGGATCTGGAGCACAAGTCTCATGAGGAGACTGCTGAGGGAGCTGCGGGGTGTTCAGCCTGGAGAAAAGGAGTCTCAGGGGAAACCTTATTGCTCTCTATAACTGCCTGAAAGGAGATTTTAGCCTTGTGGGGTTGTCTCTCTCCTTACAGGTTACAAGCAATAGAACAAGAGGAAATGACCTCAAGTTGTGCCCAGGGAGTTTTAGTTTGGATATTAGGAAAAATTTCTTCATGGGAAGGGTTGTCGGGCTTTGGAAAAGGCAGCCCATGGAAGTGGTGGAATCAGCATTTCTGGAAGTGTTCAGAAGACACATGGATGTGGCACTTGGGTAGATATGGTTTAGTGGTGCTAAGTTGACAGTTGGACTCTGACCTTAAATGTCTTTTCCAAACTAAATGATTCTATGGTACTATGATTCTAAGTATGTGAAAAACATGTAAGGTGTCTCCTCCACCCAAACCTCAGAAAATTCTGATAAAATTATACTAAGTACTTGTATATTTCAATGTATTTGGTTTCTTTTCTTTAGGAAAAATAATACTCTGTGATAGGACTGTGTGCTTTATGTGCAAAGGACTGAACAGATAAACGGAGGTGTTAGAGAAGGACGCAGTTGAGATAAGTTGAGATAAGTTTTAGAATTGAGATAAGTTTTAGAATAGATTAGGATTAAAAATCTGTTAGCACAGCTGTCACCCTATGTAAAGCTGTTTGTTTAATACAACTTTGAGGCAGTGACCTTGGACAACTAGTAACTGATCTGGTGGACTTGCGTATTTCTGTACAACACCCCACTAATAAATAATAATGATAAATGATATTTCTCTCCTTTCTCTAGTTATGCTATCCTTATTTTCTTTTTTACCCTCATTCAGACCCCTGTGCACAATTCCATGGGTTTTTTTTTTTAATGGGCATAACTTTTCTTTCCTTTTGTTAAAACAACTGTTAATAAATTTAATTCTGTGCAGGCATCCTCCTAGTTGTATCTCTTTGTCTAGCTGCTGCATCCTAATGGGAAGCACTGATATTGCTACACCTGTGACCTTGCTAGAGAAGAATACATGGATTCAGTTGTTTGAGTTTTCCCTCCAGCCTTGGTTCATCATTGTGAATAAATCCTTCTTAAACAGCAGGCAGGCTTCCTGTGGGTGCTGGTTTCTCCTTTTACTTTCTTATTTCTTCTTGTAGATCCCCGTGCATACAACCATAATCTTCTTGACACAAAGATTTGGTCCTTATGACTTAGATTATCTTATAATTACAGTTATTTTGCACTGTATCTGTGCCAAGTTCTAGGCATTTGTTAGCAAAAAGAGTGTTGTCATACTGTGGGCATTAATTGGTGGCATAAAGATTTCTATGCAACTTGAATTCCTGTTATACATGTTTAGTGCTTTCATCCCAGCTGCTGCTTTCAGATCGTTGATACAGTCAAGAGATGACCAAATCAGAATATTGCTTGGGTTAATTTAATCTATGCCCAGATTCAACTAAAGAATTTTTAAACAAAATATAAATAATGGGTATAAATAATAATATAAATATGGCAGTAGGATTTTGGTAAGACAAAAAAATTCTGTCTTGTGGAGAAATAATTGTAGTTAGAAATTGCCAACCTTTTTTCTTTTGTTTGTGGAGGGTTTTATTTGGGTTTTTTCATGTTTGGGTGTGTTGTTTGGTTTTTTTGTTGGTTGGTTTGGGGGTTTTAAATCTGCCATTTTGTTACCTTTCATCCAGCAAAGGAGCTACTAGAAAGCTACAAGTTAGTGGGCAATCAAGACTGTTGTAGCCAACATTGCACATTACATTAAGCAGCTGGTTATGTAGGATATTGTTTACTTTCATCCATTCTACTTCTGGTAGCTGGCTTTCTTTGCAGTCCAGTCTCTCCTCTGTTCAGTCTGTTAAGGAAAGAATACAATCAGCTACACTTAATTCACAATAGAAAGGATTTTAAATCTCCACCTCAGATAAGCTTTTCAGTCAGCAGGGTGTCTTGGCTGACTCTTTAATTATGTCTACTGGGTTTGTGTACAATTCAGATAAGTTTAGAAGGATGCTTGATTGGCTGTCAGTGAACATGTTTCTTTGTATTGTGCAGAAGTCTGTGTGCGTGTGCTGGGTAAACTTTGGGTGTTAGTGCTTTATGCTGACTTCAGCAACTTGCAGTGTCTATACACAATAGACAGTTGAAATGAGTGCCATTTATGCACTCCCTGCTTATGATTGCCCTATTGTAGGAAAGATATTTTGAGCAAGTAATTTGTGCTGTTACAGTGATACACCTTGCAAAACGGTTATGAAAACAGTTGGTCATTTAAAATGTGATAAATACCCTGACTTTGTTCTTGCTTGAATAGTGAAGATGTTTTTAAGTAACATGCTGAATTTTATACCAGGTGAAAACCCTCTATTACAGTAAGATACATAAGCATTCTACCTTAAGTAATTTGAGACTTATTTACTACAGTGAGCATACTTCAAAAGTTAATACATGTCTAGATACACTGATGACTAAATTACTAATGCTTCTCAGAGAAACTGCAAAAGGATTTATCAGTAAAGGATGTTGTTTTCATTTTGTTGTTTGTGTATCAGAAAATGCCTGTTGTTTCCAGTTCCACTTATGTTCTGCTCAGTTACCTTCATGTCAGAGCAGGGTCGTGTCATTTGCCTGCAGCCTGAACAGTCATTCTATAGTCTGACATGTAGGTCTGTCTCATCTCACTTAAGATACACATTTTTAAGCTGATTTGAATAGTGTTTTTCTTGGTTCTGTTACTAAAGATTCGATAATAAGAAGTTTCAATGAATGAAAATTCCAGGAAACAAGAGAAGTTCAAAAAGTGAAGAACAACTACAGAATACTTTGGAAACGATTTTTTCCTTTTTTTTTTCCTGATGTATAAAGCTTCGGACAGGTCAATTCAAAAGGGATTCATCATAGACTTCAGGTTCAAAATAACCTAGACAATTGTCATACTGATCCTCTAAGGTAAATGTGAAGTTTCTAAAACTGAGACAGTAAAGAATACCGGAATTTCAGCACATTAAATAAATAGCATAAACATCATTTATAGTCCCATCAGAAAAGCACTTTGAAAATCAAGCTGCAAGTTAACCCAAATGTGGGGAACTGGGTAAAGTTAGATTTCCAAGTCCATACCAGTTAATGTTCCTCAAAACCTCTACATTGTTTATATAAACAAAGTCCAGCATTTTTTTGTTTAACCCTTAATTTTACCACTAATGGCACTTCTCTCCTGAACTCCAATCTTAGAACATGTATGTCCATAGTCTGTTCTGCAGTCATTGCTTCCGTGGAGTTATTCATTGAAGTGAGTCCACTTATATTGGCAGGAGAAAAAGAGTGTTGTGGCTGCTTTTTGGCTTTTTCTTATTGTAGTAAGGAAGACAATTACGTGTAATCTAAAACTGAAAAGGCATTTTTAATCTATTCTTATCCATATTAAAGAAAATACAGTTTAGACAACAACTCTATGTATTGCCTACCAATGCTTCTTTGTTCTAGAAAATTCCTCTATTTCCTGGTAGTATCAATGCCAACACACTTTTAAGCTTAGTCTGTATCTAATCTTCAACAGAGTGGTTTCATGGTGTTGAAAGCAGACTTTGTGTTGTTTTCCAGAAATCTCTGAAGATTTACACAGGAACATTCAACTTTGTAAATAGTACTGATCTTCAGACATTTGGGGCCGGGGTAGAAACAGACTCTGATCTGCTGCCTGCTGGTCCTTGCTGCAGCCTGAGTCATCTCTTCCCTTTGGTTTTTTTTAAAATATTAACTTGTAGCACTGAGGCAGAAGAGGAATATTGGTTTAGAAACCAAATACTAAACTATGGTCTTTGCATCATTGTTTATTTAAGATTAACATGTTGAAGAGCAAAAACAGAATTTTAAAAAGTTAATCCCCCTGAACTTTCACACTACAAGAGTTGTAACTTGCCTGTGTCTTTTCCCTTCCTTTGGCTTTGCAGGTTTACCCAAATAACACTGATCCTGAATTGGACATGCATATGCCAAAACAGGCAAGCAGTTTTGGGAGATAGTCACAGTCTTTGAAGGGAGAAAGCAACTTTCTCTGTTAGTATTGGAGAAATATATATTTTAAAATGCTTTTTTTTACAATGTAGTTTATTTTAGATATTTATTGACAGTACATGAATATGCCCAGTCAAGACCTTTAAGTTTCCAGTGATTGCTTTTTAGTGTTCTTGTGAATAGACCAAATGATTGCCTATCTCCATGTCTTTATTGGTGTGTTTCAGAAGGTGAAGAAGAATGGAAGGTTATAAAAGGGAAATTTCTAGCCATCAATGCAGTAAATATGAGCTGTGCCTGTCCACGAAGTCCAAAAGGTCTTTCACCAGCAGCTCATTTGGCAGATGGTTCAGCAGACCTCATTCTAGTTCGGAAATGCTCCAGATTTGATTTTCTACGGTATCTTGTCAGACATACAAACCAAGATGATCAGGTGTGTATTCCCTTTGACAACGAGTGATACAGAGTCCATCCAAGTGGTAAATATTGATGTTATATGACAGAAATAGCATCTACAAAGCAGGTTTGTTTGGTTTTTTTAAAGTTTATACATTTTGGGTGATACAGTCTCAGTATGTGTACCATAAAAAAAAAGAGCAGCTGAAAACATTTTACTGAAGTCACATCTTTGGCCATAGCATTCTAATAAAATTGCACTTTTGCCAACTGAATTCAGTTTTGTAACATTTTCCATGTCTTTGCTCTTAGGGCAGTATTTAAAGTTATTTTATCACATCTGTGCCCTCATGTAGTTGTCATGAAAAACTACTCACAGCATGAATAACTGAGGTAGATGTGGTAAAGAATAATAAATCACTTTTGTGAACTATATAAAAATGTGATTTAGAAGAAAGTTAGCAGAACTGCAGCTTGATTGTAAACTGCAGGCTTTTAGCAGAATTTTACTGCATATAAGTGACCAGAATATAAGCTTTATGCATTCAGCTTCAAAATTATTTCTTCCATGTGTTGTAGCTGTCAGGAGGGAAGATTCATCACTGCTTTGGATTGTAATATCTCTTGAAACCAGAGCTATGGCTGTGAATACACACATTTAATATTTGTCACAACCTGATATTATTAACATGTTCTGGAAATTATCTGAACAATGTCACATCTAGTGCATAAAGCAATAACAAATCTCGCATGTTTATGATGCTATTCTTGCTCTGTGAAAGAATTCGTTTAGATTCTTTTTCCTTTATTTTCTCAGTACTATCACCGGGACATTTTGAATGTGTCTGTAATCTTCCTTCCTGCTGTTCTCAAATCTACTCTTCTTCCCTTCACTCTTCTAACTCACCTTGTTATTTTCAAACATTTGAAGCCATCCCTGGCGACCTTTCAAATTGGCTTTAACACTTGTTAAGGGGCAACATGTTGCTTGGGTTTGAGACTTGAGAGCGTGCATGGGTGACTGCAGCTGTGGATACCAGCATTTGCATCTGAGCAGTTTGGACCAGCAGACTCCTCGTTGGGTCCAGGAGCCACTGCTTCCAAGTGTGGAGTTTGATGACTTCACAGTTTGTTTATGGTTAAAAGCTGAGGGAACTTAAGACCTAGGAGGTCCCTCTGTCTCTTTTTTTTTTTTTTTGGATTGTCATTATGGCCATTTCCTTTCTAATGCTTCTGGTTTCTCTCTGGGGTATGTTGGTTTTGCAGTGTAGGTTAAATGCAGGGTTGTACATATGTCTTTACCTCAGGTTAGTGTCCTTCCATAATAGTGGGAAACCCTTTTTTGAAAACTCAAGGAAATGTGAAAAGAAAAAGGAAGAGAAAAGTGACTGTATATCAATACAGACTGGTTTATGGGTAAACTATTTCTTCACATTCTCTTCCTTGCCAACCCCTTCCCATAGAGGCACACAGACTCCGTGGCCTTTGTGAAATGACCTGTCTGTATTCACTGTAGCTTGCTGAATATTTAAGTCCATATCTGTTAAGTTGCTTTCAGGGCAGGTGGGGGCACCCTCTAATCTGGTTGTTCCTTAAAAATTTAAGAATATTGTAGTGCAAATCTGCAGCCTCTATTTTAAGAGCAATCTTTTAATAGACCTGTTTCTTTCAGCTGAATTAACTAGTTAAATTATTTTTATTTTGTTGGAACGTAATAGTATTGCCCTTTAAACTTATTTTCATGTACCCCCAGCTCTGTGATTTGATCACACTGCCATGGAATTCTGACCTTCAGTGCATTGTTTCAAGTGCAAAAGCAGAAGACTTTCAGAAAAGCCCATGTGTCTTAAGGACTGTACTTGAACAGGTCCTGAGGAGAGTGCAATGATACAATCCAAACCTTTTTGACTTTGATACCATGTTACAATAATTTGTATAGGTTATTTTAAATAGTTTTTATGCTCTCTTTGCTCATAATCTCAGAACCTGTTACCTGGTTATCTATACAGTGGCAATATTGCAGCTGCTTGAAGAGGACCACTGAGAAGTAAGGTTTCATTTTGGCTTTATTGTTTTTGACTTGTGCAGTTTTTCAAAAACAAAAATCACTCTACGCCTCAGGTAAGTTTCTCTAGAAAATTGGAGTGGACAGACTTTTCTTGAGTGTAGAACACTGCATTCTGAATTGCTTTACACATCAAATGTATTTAACTGTAATTGCCTGATTTGCTTTTTTTCTTTTTCTTTTTTTTTTTTGTAGTTTGACTTTCCATTTGTAGATGTTTACCGGGTGAAGAGTTTTCAATTTACATCAAAGCTTTCAGAAGACAACGAAAGCAATGTCATGGACATAGGAAAGAAACGTTTTGGCCAGTTCTGTAGAGATCATCCAGCCTGTTGCTGTAATATTGTTAATAGCACCTGGAATTGTGATGGAGAAACTCTGGATAGTTCAGCAATTGAAGTGAGGTAAGCTTTGATTTTTCTGTCTATATAGCAGAACACATTAAACCTTCTCATTGATTTTAAAGATGTTCATAAAAACATCCCAAAAAGATGCCTGTGCATAGCAAATTAGAGTCTTCTGATAATAAACTTAAATATTTTTGTTACCATTTTGAATCCTTTCCAGAGAATACTGCAACTGTGTGTATTGTAAATGGTCCCTCTTGAGTGAGATGGATGGCCCTACCTTTGAAGTCATACTTTCTTCTTAGAAACGGGTGTTACGTGCTTGAAGTGCTGAAAGTGAAGATGGTGTTGGGAGGATTCTTCTTAAATGAGTAGAATGCCTCATTACTCTTAGCAATAGCTCTTCCTGTGTAGCTTAAGTAAGCATTTTGTCTTACAGAAATACTGAGTATGTCCCATAGTTCGTGGGTTTTGGCACACAACACAGATTCTTAGCTCCACTCTTCTCATATGAAGAAAGAATTTTGCAGGTTTGCAAATAATCAAATTAGAAAAACAGTTTGTGAAATTTGAAACATGGGGTTTTTTGTTTGGATTAGTTTTGGTTGCTTATTTGTTGCTTTTAGAACAAAGGGAACCAAAACCATGATATTTACATACAAGTGTGTTCCATTAAAACATAGTCACTTAATAGTCCAAAGGAGAGTTTTAGAAGTGCTGTATGTTGTAAAAGATTGGCCCATCTAAGTGCCCATAGAACTTTTTGGTGTGGGCATGGGGAGTAAAAGAGGATATATGTGAAAACATCCCACCCTCTTTGCAGGGGGGAACTGTATCAAGAATGAGAGCATGGTTTCTGTAGTCAGGAGTGAGAACCTTTGCTTGAAATGAACATATTATTAGACTTAAATATGTGGTACCCATCTATTTCTTACTGATTGGTTTCCATATTTTTCAGGGTTCACTGCCAGTTAATGAAATTGTTTGCCAGGGGAATTGAGGAAGACTGTAAAGACGAAGGTGCCTACAGCCAGAGGAGCGTTGAACAATTACTATAGACATTGTTCCTCCAATGGGGAGAAGAAAAAATAAAGCTCAAGGAAATTGAGTAAATAATGCGTTTTAGTCAAATTGACAAGTATTTTAAACCTCTAGATTTTTTTATTTTTATGGCTTCAGTATAATTTTAGACATCTTACTGCACTGTGTCTTTTTTTTAAAAACATTGTAATCATTAAAATGTATCTTGGAGCAATGTAATCTAAGTTATGTTAGAAAAGAGAGGATTGGTCTATATCTATGTGTTCATGAGGACTGATAAATTCTCTGTGCTTTTCTAGAGAGCTAATTTAGCAGTTGTGTTGCAATAATACCTAAATGTTCCAAAACATTGGACTTCCCATTGGCAGCAAGACAAGACATTTTCAGTGTCTGAGAAGATGTTTTCTGCTGGGAGTGTTACGTAGTTGCATGTGGCTTAAATGCTGGACAACGGTGTTGTCATTTGCTTTTTTTTAAATTAAAATCTTTCATTTTGTAGTTCTGACAATACCTTGCAACTTATCAATGCAATTCAAACACACATTCCTCGCTCTAAGTAATAATAATAATAATAATAATAGTATACAAATACTTTGAAAAGTAAAAGCACAACTATATACAGGTCACACCTCATCCTATATATTCTGTCTATGAAGGCTTTCTTGCATCATGCTTTTTGGGATTATGAAGGGTTTTTTGACTGTTTGGATGATACCAAATAGCACACAGTGCAACGGAAACGTCTTGCAAGCAAATCGCAGGAGTACCTATGTAATGTCAGGAAGGCACAGGCAAAGGAAAATACAAATAAATTCTCAGCCACCAGCAAGTTTTAATTTTTTTAAAATATCTTAACACTAACATATGAAAAGCTTCCCTCTTCAGTCCACAATTCTTGGGACATTCTACTCCATACATTAAAATGTCTTTGCAAATTAAGTTATTGAAGTGTTAAGTTTAGAAATATGATTTGATGATTGAAAGTTTTTAAAATAATGTTTATTTAAATATGAAACAAAATAATCTGTTTTGTGAAGCCAAGGGAAGAAACTCGCATCTGCTAAATCATAAATTCAATATGCTGATTTGTTTTTTTAACAAAAAAACATTAAACTGTCATATAGAGCTATGGAGTCATTATTCAAGTTGTATATGGCTTTGTGTATTGTGGCACATACATGTTTTGTGTCCAGGGTTGGGGCTAAATTTTGCTCTTCTTATACAGACTTATTCCTGCTAGAGGATCAGGAGTTAGCCCCTGTTCTCTTCTAACTTTTTTTAATGTTCTTTAAAGTTTAAAACTTACTGCATCTGACGGTTTTTTCCATCCAAACATCTGATGATTCTGTACTCGTGTATTTATTGGTACTTCTGTCATCCAGCTTGTGTTAGTTTCACATCGCTCATATATTTGGTCTATGTAAGCCATGGTGATTGGTGATTTTATTACTGAAGCACTTGAATATTGTTATAAATGGCAGGTTATTTTTTTCTCTTGAAGTTATTTACATTCCAGTTTCGTGTAATATCAAAATTGTGTGCTATGTCTTTGCTACAAAGTATTATTCATCTTGCTCTATATGACAAAAAGCACTTGCAAATTATATTTGCCTCAAATACAATCATACAAAGTTTAGGATCTGTTTTTTGTTATATAGTATTTCAGGGAAATATTTGAATACTTTTTCAAAACTACTGCTCTTTATTTTCCTTATTAGTACAATGAGTTGAAATGTTGATTCATCCAATGTTTTTCAGACATTTGTAACACAGGTGTTACATATACTGTATTTTTAAAGCCATGTTTAATAAGTGAAATAGTACTTTTGAACCAAGATCCCCATTGAAAATTAAATTATGCAGCTCTACAAATGTAAATATTTTCTGAAAGTGTCATTTGTTAAAAAATATTTACAGTTACTGTGGTCTACCCGTGAATATTGTGAGAGTACCCAGACTTGCAAGTTACAGTAATTCTTGTGCAGGATATAATGGTGCACACTCAGCTTACCAACAGTGAAGGAGTTTGAGGAATTGCAACTGTCCAGAGCGTGTTCTCATCAACGAGAACAGGAGTAAATACTAACCTGCTCTTTCCATTACTTCACTAGCAAGTCATGAGACCTCTACCTGAAAAATGGAGACTTAATCTCATAGTGAATTTATATTGAAATGCTTTGAATATTTGAATATCTGAAACTGAGTGCTTTGTGTTTCCAAAGAAAGCCACAATGAAGATCCCTTTTCTGAGAAGCAGCCACCAGAAAAGGAGGGAAGATCATTGTATAGTATGGTAAAGAAGTGTAAAGTGAATAATAAAAGTATTGCAACATAACAAAATGGTCTTAGTTAATAGAAAAGCTGCATAGTTGCATTCGAATAATTCTATTTGTAGCATATTAAACTAGCAAAGCACCATATGTGAGTTGTATGACATGTCCAGTTTCCTTTTAAGAAGAGAGCTGTGTAAGTAATGTCTGCTTACATTTTAATTCTAGGGGGTTTTTTTCTCCGAATGTAATCTCAATATGGAAATTATGTATAGGAAAACCAACTTTGATTTTTCTTTTTTCCCAATCTTGCTGGCTTCAAGATTAGAAAATGTGTTCTGTTTTATGACGCTAGGGCATTTCATTAAAAAAATAAAACTGCTTTGTACAACAATACCGTGGTTTCCTTTTCACAACTTGATTTGAAAAAAAATCTCACTTTGACAGATACCTGGCAGTAGCGTGCTTAGTGTAACCACTGTGGGCAGATCAAACAAGGTGAAGCAATTGATAACCTTCCATTTGGGCTGATGACAGCTTTGTGGCAAGTGTGAGTGTGAACAAACACTGAGAGTGAAGGAAAGCAACTAGTGAAGCTGGACTTAGGCTAAAACTAAGCAACTCTACCAAGGTAAACTAAATATGGAAAGGGGGGAAGAAACTTACTGTAATACAGGTATTTCGAGTTATTATTATGGAAGAATCTAAACTACAAAAAGTGAAAGCATGAAATATGTATTGTGCTTTAAATAGTATATGGAAATAGATGGGGTTTTGGAATTTTGTTGCAATAAGTAAAACATGTTCATTGTAGATTGACAGTGGGCACAGAAGGAGAACATGCTTTTCAGCACTGTAGAGACTTCTGCTTTTGAAGTGTGTTGGTTTTACGTGGCAAGGTTTTGGTAGCTGAGGCACTGCACGGGTGACTTCTGGAAAAAGACAGCAGAGGATGCCCCATGTCTGTCATTTCCCCAGCCAGCTCCAAGATGGACCTGCCACCAGCCAAAGCTGAGCTCCTGCCATGGCATTGCTAGCACTTCTGTGATACCATAAATAAGAAAGGGAAAAAAGTGCTGCTCAGCAGCAGTGAAAGAAGTGAGTGGAAAATAAACATCCTGCGGACACTTAAGGTCAGTGAAGAAGGGGCAGGAGGTGCTCCAGGCACCTGGTTACATTCCCCTGCAGCCCCTGGTGCAGACCGTGGTGAGGCAGCTGTGTCCCTGCAGCCTGTGGAGGTCCACAGGGAAGCAGAGATCCACCTGCAGCCCATGGAGAGCCTGTGCTGGAGCAGGTTTCCAGGCAGGAGCTGCAGCCACGGAGAGGAGCACATACGTGAGCAGGTATTTTTGGCAGGAACTGTGGCCCGTGGGGGACCCTTCCTTCCTCAGGAAGGAGGAAGAGCTGGGAGAGAGAAAGTGTTGAACTCACTAGAACCCCCATTTCTCCATCACCCTGCACTGCTCAAGGTGGATGGGGAGGAGGTAGAAGAGTCAGAAGTGAAGTTGAGCATAGGAATAAGGCAGAGAGGGAGGAGAGGAAGGTGGTGGGTTTAGTTTTGGTTTTATTTCTGTCTTAGTCTATTACTAATTGGCAATAAATTAATTTTCCCCAAGTTGACTTTATTTTGTCCCTGACTGTACTTGCTGAGGGACCTCCCTGTCCTTATCTTGACCCATAGGCTTTTCATCATTTCTCACCTCATCCTGAGGAGGGTGGTATAGAATCAGAAATTTCTCCAAACACGTCTGTCTTGCAATTCAAGTATTAGAATAATAGAATCTTAGACCCATTTAAGTTGGAAAAGATCTTTAAAACCATAAAGTCCAACCTTTAAACCTGCCCTGCCAAGTCCACCACTAAACCTTTTCCCTAAGTGCCACATCTACATCTTTTAAATACCTCCAGGGATGGTGTCTCAACCACTTCATGAGCAGCCTGTTCCAGTGCTTGGTAATCCTCTCCATGAAGAAGGCTTTCTAATATTGAATCTAAACTTCCCCTAACACATCTTCATAGCAACTTGGATTGGAAGGGACCTCAAAGATCAACTTGAGTCTAAAGTTCATCTTGGCCTCAACTTGAGACCTTCTATTTCCTCTTGTTCTATTGCTTTAAATGGAAAAGGAGACCAACCCCAGCTGGCTACAACCTCCTGGCAAGCAGTTGTAGAGAGTCTCCCCTGAGCCTCCTTTTCTCCAGAATAAACACCCCCAGCTCCCTCAGCTGCTCCTCATCAGACCTGTGCTCCAGACCCCTCCCCCGCTCCACTGCCCTTCTCTGGACATGCTCCAGCACCTCTTCTAGTGAGGGACCCAGAACTGAACACAGAATTCATTTCCTTAGAACTTCTGCCCTAATTCCTATGAAGTAAATGAGTAATAGGAATTAATTATTTTAATTCTCATTAGTGACATTACTCTTATTTCAAATTTTCAACAGGCGAGTTAAGTAATTTAATAGATTCTAGCTGGTGTTTAAGTTGCAGTAAATGAGTTCTGTCCATAATGAAGCAACAGTCTTCCCAGACTTCTGTCTTACCCGCTTTCATGTGCATGATGGACATCTTGCAAAGGCTTATGCATGTTCTTAATTAATGCATAACTTGTCCCATTAATTAGAAGGGGATGGGGCATTCATTCTTCAATCATGCCTTTCAAATCGTCTGCAATAAGATTAACAGGTTTTTTATTCAATCTCCTACTGTTTAGAAATTATTCCTAATATGTACCTACCAAAATTACCAATGAGGTTGTCTTCAAAAAATGTTTCTCCTTTGAGACTCTTACATGTCTGAAAGGGTGATTTGCTCTTGGAGAAAGTTCCATGGAGACCAAATACTGGAAAGGATGAAAGAAAACAACTGAAAAACAAATATTAAAAAAAGGAAAATAAGAAAAAAATAAGAAAACAAAATACTGGGGGTTTTTTCAATTTATTTTGCTGGGAAGCGGTGCCCAGGTATGTGCACTGTAAATGCACAGTAAAGGTTTAAGTAGATTGCTAGAAGTTTGACTATTTACAACTGGTAGAGAGAATAAAAGCTTCAACACTGTTATGAAGACGTATTTCTAAAAAAATGTTGTGTCACCCTCTATATTTCCACTCACAAACTTTACTGTAACAGCAGCATCACTAGAAGAGCTGTTAAAGGAGAATTGTAAAAGCAGCTTCATGGTTTCCTGTAGCAATGTGCAACGTTCTGAAATAATTGTTCAATTTAAACTGCCAAATACTATTTTTCATGTTAATATTTAGCAGCTGTATTTTAGGAAAGGGGAGATTGGACAGCAAGAAAAATGTTAGGTTAGTGTTTCTCAGCTGCTGAGATTAAGGTGGTGGGATAGCAACTTGCCCCAGCCAGGAGTCTGTCCCATAGAACTTGTAATGTCAGGGAAAGTCCCCACAGAAAATGCTTCCCTGTGGAAATACCTGTGCAGTTCCTGGCACGTGTTTGTGCAACCTGTTCTTCTGGGCTTTCAGTGATGTATGTCCTGCAAAGCAGATTAACCATCAGAACAGAGTGCTTAAAGATTTTTAGTTAGAAACCCTCCGTTACTTAACTGGATTTCCCGTGCTGTATTTACATGTGGGCACAGAGAGCCGTGTTGCCTTTGGGGAATTCACTCCCTGGGCTAATCTGTTCCCTCTCAGTCTCCTGTTCTTTGCCTAAACAGTATTACTATTCAGACAGAGAAGGAAAAACTCCACAATATTCAAGCACCTATTGATATCAAGAAAAACCTGCTTGAAGCTGATTTTTGTTTACCACCAAAGAAGGGACTCTACAGAAGAGAGCTGGTATATGACAGGGTTGCTCTGAAAAAGAAATGAGTAGCTGCATAAAGTCTTCAATCAAATGAGATATTGTTTCGTTCCTAGATGCCATGTTTTACAGAATGCTGTCTAAAGCTCTGATGGATGCATTTAAAGTAGATATTTCCCCTCAGCAATACCTATGAGATCAATAAGTACTCTGAGCATTAATCTGCTGGTAGATGCTGCCCTGCCCCTAGCCCTAAAAACAACCCAGTGAGTAGCTCTCAGATGGTTGGAGCTGCCCATTTCCATTGTGTCTCATAGAGTTTGAATTTTCTACGGAAAACAGGCAAAACCTGAACTGTTACTGTGGTTGCAATTTTCTAGTGAAAACTTTCAGAAAATCCTCAACACATTGGTAGGAGGGTTGGGAAAGAGTAAACATAGGTGTATTCTCTCACCAGAACAGCAGCTAGTACTATTTGTTCTTCTCTGTGTGTAGGCAAAGCTTTGAGCTAACAGAAGAATTTGTAATTTTTCCTGCATACAAGAGTTTACAGACTCAGTGGACTGGGGGGAGGTGGGGAGGAAGCGCAGGTTTGCTGCTGTCTGTGCTCAGGGAGTCCATCCTGAAGCTGGATGTCGTGGGAACATCAGGAAGTAATGCTTTCTGTGGATGGAGCGGTGCAGAAGAGGGATGCAGTGAGCAGGAACATCCAAAGATTGGTGGCTGTGCAGGCTCAGCAGTCCAAACTCACCCCCAGTAAATAAAGCATTGCACTGTACCTGTGTCAGTTGCTCAGGCTTGGGACTGAAGGCCATTGCTGTCTGCCCTGCTTTTTGTTGGAGGAAATTTCCCTGTTCTGGGATAAATCTGTCCTGTAACACTGCTATGAGAAAGCATAGCAGGAATTTATTAGCAAAGGTGACTGTGGTGAGTGTTTTCACTGGAGAAAAACAGAGGGAAAGGAGGCCATGAAAGGGTTGTTAATTCACCCTACCCTCACTGAAGGAACCTGACACAATGCACCTCACATTGCGTATGCAAGGGGAGTGGGAGGCTACAGCTGCCTGCATTGATTTCTGCTGAAGGTTCTAATTTCTACCTGCCAACAAAGGCTACTGACATACCAGGACTCTGTTCTCCACTTGGTAGAGGCAGGGCCTAAGGGAGTGAATTGCACAAATAGCTGTGTTTGAATTCGCTTCAGGTCCAGGAGACAGCATACATCCCACCGTGGTGACAGCCAGAGCTTCCTGTGGAGTGGGAAATGCTTTCCTATGCTCTTGCTGCAAGACAGCACTGAAAGGAACTACAGTAACTGTGGTTTTAGTGTTTCTCCTGAAGCCACTCGTGCGGGAATGCATCTCTGCGGTCTTCAGAAAGACTGGGAAATTCACATTGGGCCACAATTACTCCTGCAGTGCCCTTTCTACTGACATCAGCTGAAGCCTTAGACAGTACCAACAGGCTGTGGGCCATGTGAAGGTGTAATCAGAAGACATCCAGCAGGAAATGAGGTTGCCATTAGCTTTGAGCTGGGGCCCCAGACCCTTTAGCAGAAGAGCACGTATTGTTGGTGACTGTGCAGTTGTTGTCTCTCATACATGTCAAAATGTGTGCTGGGAAACCCAAGTCTGGAGCAGGTATCTCCATGGCTGGGCAGCCTGTACAGGTGAGCAGGGGTGACCTGTGGCCCTCGGGAGCACTGTGTGGAGCATGCCTGGCAAAGGACCTCGGGTTAGGATGTGTCACGTTGATGCCTCTGACACAAGCCATGCTCTGCCTCTAGAATGCAGAAGTGACACTGGGAGCAATAACTAAAAGGGAGCAGGCAAAACAGCTTGTACCAAATAGAGGAGATGGCAGGGATGTTGTTAACAATATCTGTAATGGTGAAACTGCCGTGCGAGAGTTGCAGGGGCTGAGCACAGCCAGCTCACTGAAAGCAATGGATAAAAGAAGACTGGCACTTCAGGTCTTGATCTAAAAGTAAAGCCCTTGTAGGTGGTTATGTTGTACCAGGAAGGGTGAAAGGCCCTGATGCAAGTCACAGATCTCTAAGACATAGTGAGCCTGATCTCGAGTGGTGGCCTCCAGCAACTTACTCGTGCTCTGTTGTTTAAATAATAGGGGCAGCTTGGCTCCTGAGATGCTCTGGGACAGAGCATGGTGGCTCTTCTACCTACCCAAAGCTCTGTCCAAGCTCCTGCTTGCTCTTTTGCCCTTCTCATAGCCAACCAGGCCTTGAGGGGAAGCCCTATGAGGAGCATCTGAGGTCACTTGATCAGTTCAGCCTGGAGAAGAGGAAACTGAGGGGAGACCTCACTGCAGTTACAACTTCCTCGTGAGGGGAAGAGGAGAGGCACTGATCTCTTCTCTGTGGTGACCAGTGACAGGATCTGAGGCAATGGCCTGAAGTTGTGTAAGAGGAAGTTTAGGTTGGATGTGAGGAAAAGGTTTTTCACCCAGAGGGTGGCTGGGCACTGGAACAGGCTCCCCAGGGAAGTGGTCACAGCTCCAGCCTGACAGAGTTCAAGAAGTGTTTGGACAAAGCTCTTGGGCACATAGTGTGACTCTTGGGGATGGTGCTGTGCAGGGCGAGGAGTTGGACTTGATGATGCTTGTGGGTCCCTTCCATCTCCAATATTCTGCAAATCTGTGAATACCAGCCTGTTAAAACCTCCTAATGAGCCGGAAGGATATTGACGATGGGAAGTTGCTGCATCATGGCATTTTATATGGGGCAGCAGGGCCTATGTTGCTCAGAAGAATTCAGATGGAAGAGCACAGCCTTGTCATTTGGGTTTATGTCGCATGCCAGGTGGCATGGATGTGTCATGGAGAGGACTGGTATGGTAAAGCACCCATCAGCCCTACTGCTGCTGCCCCCGTGGTACAGCATATTTGTGACTGTGAATATTTGGGAGCAATCTGACATGATGAAATAAGTGTGACAAAGGTGTATTTATTTTCAAGACCTCTTCATGCAGGTCCACTGGAAGACATGCTCAGATTCTTGGATGTAGTCCGAGACTTGTAAATAACATCAAATATTTTGCTGAAACCTCATTTTTCTCTGTTCAAGAACCTGTCAAGATCTTGTTTTTCCATCTTGGCTGACACTGCCGACACAGTGGTGTCAGCACAGAGAAGGCTCGCTAGCACTGAGCAATGCTAAACGTCTGTGAACAGCAGTGTTCAGATGTCACTGGCTGGCCTGCCTTGGTAGACACGCGTCAGAGGAAAAAGGCTCGGCACGTGCTGAGTCTAAAGGATGACCCTTGAAAATGACACATCAAGAGAAAATTGCACACACACAAGTTTTGCCTTTGGGTAGAAGCAGATTATTTTGCATACAAATATGAGTGGAGAGACAGCAGAGAGAACTCTGCCTATTGCTCTCCCAAGTGCACTGATTGAATCTCTGAACCTGCAGTTTACAGTTACCATATCGGAAATACTGCCACTAGATTTCAATAAGGAAAGAAATATAGCTTTGTTTTGCTTTTGGAGTGTTTGTATCACAAATCAGTGCCTATAATCCAGGAAAAGAGAAGATTATTTTTCAGTAAAACATCAAACAATGCCTTTACATGCAGTTATATACATCACTTGTTTCTCCACACCCTAAGATGCAGTGGAGAGTTCTAAAGTTTAAATAATTTTATGATAATAAACCCTCTAGTACACTGTCTAATAATTCTGCATGTTAACATAAATATTTTTCAGTCTACCTTACTGCAGTGACTGCTATCCAGTGTTTAAAGTCTGACCTGATCCTACAGCTCCCTCTACTGAAAATTAGTTCTCTTGAAAATAACTCCATATTTCAAAATACAGCAGTTATTTTTAAGGTAGTCTGGTAACTCCATCTCCTATGGCCCCCTACAGATGAGATCTGCAGTAAGGTGTTTCAGTTCGAATTACATGTCACTTCACACTGGTGATTTCTGCTTTTAATTTTCTTTACAGGATACAATGTGATCAAACTGTGATAGATGCTGCACAGTTGCTTTTTATCCCAAAGAACTGAACAACTTGAACAATGCCTTCCTTAAAAAAGGACAGAAACATAGGTCAAGCAGGGGAAAAGTATGACAATAAATTTTAGCATCTGGGACCCTTCATGTACCAACTTTTCCAACTCAGGAGAATTTGCCTCTGTTGAAAGTGCCTTAGACATACTGCTAAAGGTGGCTTAAATATTTGTTTCCACCAGGCCTTAGGGAGTTCTAGTTCGCACTAAATGAGAGCCACAGTGCTGTGCCGTATGCAAGTGTAGACAAATGTCAGAAATAGAGAAAATAAGCTGTCACATCTGTTAGGCAGATACCCTGCAAGGACAGACCAGATCATCTATCATTTTCAGCTGGTGCCACATGGCGTGTGGGAGGTGGGGGCAAACCTGACTAGGCGTGGTTTTTTCTTTCCCTGCCTGTTCCTGGCTGTCAAGCTCAGCCGTGATTGCTCCTTTTATGACCATAGCAGCATTTCAGAACACTCCTGGTCTCCCTCAGCTTTTCCTCTTTCTCATTGCTGTCCTGACTTTTCACTATTCCCACTGCTTTCTTGTCCTGGCCCCTTCTGGAGTTTAAGTGTGGTACCTGTAGTACTGGCCTGATAATATTGCTGTGTTCCTTTGGTCTCCTTTCCTCCACCTTTGGCCCTCCAGCAGTCTGGCTGCCTGCTGCTCCAGCACACAGGCTATCAAGCTCTTCTCTCTGTTGTTTCTCTTCTGGAACACTTATGTTTGATTTTGTGATGCAGACATATGTCTGAAACAAGGGACTAACTTACTTGTACATCTCTGAGAAGAGTGTTTGGCATCTGAACATGTCTTTGGGCACCCAAGGGTTTTACCTTATGGTAAATCCAAGCCTTACTGATCAGCTTTGGGTTTGCAGCTTTGTGAGTGTTTTTCTGTCTGAGCATTTGAAAATTCTCCAAAACTCCTTTTATCGAGGGGAAATATTGATGTATAATAAGTGAATGACAATAGCAATAGGAAATTATTATTTGATATGTATAGATCAATTGCAAATAAGTGCATGTTCCTCCAGGGAACATTTAAAAGCCAAGTATGCTGACAGGAGGATACATAACATCACCATAGGGGTAAGGCACTGTTATAGTCATACTTCTTTTCTGTCTAAAAGACTAGGTAAAAAGAGCACATTGCTGTGAACTGTGAGCTCTTCTTATTTATTTCTACATTAAAAGGAATCTCCAAGGAAACAGAAATACTGTGTGGCACTGCTAAGGTGTTTGTTCCCTCTCTAAACCTTCCAACAACCTTCTTTATTGAAAGCCTTTAAAAATAATGATTTCTTTAGCATGTACAAGTATGAACAATATGAATGTCAATATTTATGCTCTACATATTTTCTTCTCTATTGCAGAGCAATGATATATGTGTAACAGCAATTTTGCAGAAAATAGGGTGGAGTGATTTCAGTGCAAAAGTTCCTTGCATTTCTTGCTATGAGCTGGCTTGTTTAATGGGATCCATAATCAACACAGCACTTGATTGAAGTGCATCCTAATGTTTGTAACTGGATTTCATCAGAAACCATAAGCTGGAAAATGACTGTTCCTATGGCCAAAAGGACTGTGTGTTCTGTGTTTCTGTGGGCATCCTTTAATTCAGGAGTATTAAGATCCCTGAGGCCTGTAGTGGAAAATGATAAGAGAGGACACAAAGCTATCGAAAAGGTAGCAGGAGAAGTACCAATCCCTGTGGGGGAGCAGTGTGGGAATAATACAGAGCAGAGAAAAGCACAAGCTGAAGCCAGACATCTGCGTGTTGGTGTATCCCAGGTCGGGTTACTGGCTGAGCCCAAGTCTCAGCCAGTGGCATGTAGATTACAAAATCCAAACTGACTGCGCTTTGAAGCCTTTGGCATGTGACCATTCCTCTTCAACAGCCTTACATAAATGTTTTGAAATTCAGCTGCTCCTCAACAGAGCTTTTGGCAGTAAGTACCTTGCTGAATGCCAGAGGGTTTCTTCCTCTTCTGAAGGGCAAAGGGACAAGTCATGAGTGGCAGGTCAACTATGTCCTCAGCTGATGGAAATCAGCTCCTTTGACCTTTAACAGAGACACATCAGTTTACAATAGTTGCAGATCTGCTGCTCTGCTTAGCTAATATCTATGCTAAATCCAAGCACATATTAGGAAGTATTGCACGGAAAATCTGAACAGACTTTGCACCCAAGGTGTAACCTCTGAAATTGTGCTCTGTCAGCTCTAGCAATGAAGTAACATTTTACTCTAATTCAGTGTACTCTGAACCAGAGGAACTAGACTAATAGGAGTGCTAGGTTTATTTCCAGTGGAGTTTTGAGTAAGGCAATTTTGCATTTTCTATTGAATGCACAAGGCCATCTAAACAGAGAGAAGAAGTCTATTGACATTATGTAAAGGTGGTGTATCAGTTTAAAGGGTTCTGTTTGCCTAGAAGACTGTGAAGGAGACTATTTAATTACCTGTCTAGGGTTGACAAAGATAAACACCCTGTTATTATTCTATGTATTTGCTTGTAACTCAATTAAGGATGTGTACTTAATTGTATCACCAATATAAAGAAATAAGTGTTAAGGTGTTTGAAAGCTAGAGGAAATGAGATGTCCCTCAAGAAACATGAAAGGTCAGGGAGTAGAGAAAGCAAGGAAGCATAAAATTATGGCATTGGTATTCAACTAAGATCAGAAGTGAAAGGCTGTGTTATCTGAATTCCCAAATGCAAGGTTGAATTGAGGAGTTAACAGAAAAAGCAGAGCAACATGGCACAGCAGGATGAACTAAATCAAACACGTCTAGCTATTCTGACAATGGTAAAGGAGAGCTTATGTTCTCAAGTTATTTCAGTAACATTGAATCATCCATGACATATCTACAGTATTTGCTGTCTTCTGTGTACAACACTCTTGAATGATAACCTCTAATGCATAGCACTTAGTGATCAGTGTGTTTCATTTTTCTATTTCCCCATATTAATTTTGCCATTAAAAATACAGAAACAACCAAGGAGGTGAGTTTAGGGTTTTGTTTCAAATTTAAGATTAATGCACAGGGGTGTCTGATCATCTCCCTGCCTGTCCCTTTTAATGTGCTTACACTGTAGCATGAATTATGATTACATATATCATATAAGCCAAATTGGTTTAGCCCCACCTTCACCTGATGCACATTAGCCTTATCATTTTGCATGGCAAATACAGAGGGACAGAACATATTTCCCTGCAGGGGTGCACTCTCTGGAATCCTGCCCCTCAGAACCTGACTGTTCCTGCCAGCATGAGCACAGAGGGTGGCCCCAGCACACCAGCACCAAGGTGGTGAGGGGAGGGGTGATACCATACCACGGCAAAGCACAGCTGCAGCTTGCCTCTGTTGTGCGGCCCCACAGCAGCGCAGACAGTGCCAGACCCTGCCCCATAATTGCACCCAGCGCTGTCGTTTTAGGAGCAGACTCAGAAGAGTAAGTCCTTAGGTGACTTCTGGCTGTTTCTGTGGAATCAACAGTTCTCATTGGTGCAAGTCTGAGGAGGGCAGAAAGCAGGCAGGGAACATCACTTGGTCATGCTGAGTGGGAGACAGTACTTCTGGGATGCTCCAACAGAAGAGAACTGAGGGAAACAATTTTCCCTGCTTCTCCCCTGTCAGTACAATGTCTCCATCTAATCTTCCTTTTGACACACCTGACAATATAAACATGTTCTTTGCAACCCCAGGAGACTTTCCCAGCTGCAATTTATCATTGAAATTGTTTGATTAAATTAATTTTGCTCTTTATAATTTTTTCCTTAAATTACCTCGGCACTTTCAGAGGAAAATGTGGGGGATTTTAATCAACCTGACAGCTGATTGTTTTGAGGTTTTTTTTACAGCATCTGACACAGCTAACACCACTGTTTTTATCATAAATATCTGCCACATTAGTTTAAAGCTGTGATTAAAGCTTCTCCGCATGCTGCTGGCAAGGCAGCTGGACCTGCAGGAATTACGATAATAACCATAGAAGCTCCTTCCTGAGAAGAGTGCTGTTTCTGTAGTTGTGTCAGACAAGTGCTGCCTTTTAAGAATGATTGCTCTGCTCTAAATGACATTTTTGGCTTTCTCTTAGAAAAGTAAGTTATTTATTTTCCTGTGATTATAACTAAAGAACACTATCATCCCTAGAGAACAATTTTGTTTTTCAGCACTGGAGCAATTACTTTCAGCTGTATCAAGTGCCTGAAGTATAAAAGTCTGTGGTTTCATGGGTTTGAAAAGTGCCTGCTCTTAAGGACTCCTAAGCTAGATTCTCTGTGGCCCTCACCAGACCCACAATCTGAGAAGAAGATAGCTGCTTATGACCCAGCCAATGCTCCCTTCCCATCTGCCATTTGTGAGAAAATACTTACATAACTGGGAGGTGGTTCTACTCTAAGTTGAAGCAGGAGGTGGATGTACATGGCTATGTTGCCATCATTAAGACAGCAGAACTTTGACTGGAAAAATTGTCTCCATACAGGACAATAACCAGAGAGTCATAGAACAGCCCAGGTTGGCAGAGACCTGAAAAGACCATCTGGTCCAACCTTCTGAGGGAGAAGGAGCCAGGATGATATTACCTGGCATCCTAACCAACTGCATCTTGAAAACCTCTGACAACAGGGACTTTACCACATCTCCGGGTCAATGATTGTTCCCACTGTAAAAAAATTTATTTCTTATGTTGAAGTAAAACATCTCCTGGTGAACCTGTACTTGTTACCCCTTGTCTACTCCGTGGGGTGCCTTGTGAAGAGAGAGGAGGGCTTCCATCCTCTTTGTAGCCACCCTTGAAGCACTGGGATACTGTGATGAGGTCCAGCCTGAGCCTTCTCTTCCCTGGGGACTAAAAACCCAACTCCTTCAGTCATTCCTCAAAGGGCAGGTTCTCCAGGTGTTTGGTCATCTCCATTGCCTTCCTTGGGACCCTCTCCAGCCTTTCCACGTCTTTCTTGAATTATGGGGAACAGAAGTGAACACGACGTTCCAGGTATGGTCTGACAGGTGCTGGGGGCATTCGCAGACGCCGCAGTAGGGCACCAGACGGGGAAATGACAAACACAGCAGGAACTGCTTCTGCCTTGCACAGGGGCAAGATACCACAGACTGACAGCAGCTTGTCTCTCTGAGAGACAACACCTCCCATCTCCCACCTCTGCCAAGTTTCTCCCAGCCATATTCCCCTGCTCCATCTGCCACCATGCTGACAGGGCTCCAGCATGCCTGGGAGCTGGGCTCCAGCACGCTCCTGCACCTTCTGAGCAGAGAGAGATGGCACCAGCTCCCCTCCCAGCAGCTGGCAGACAGCACGAGCTTTAGTGCTGCCCTGCTCAGAGCAAGGAGGTAAGCAATGAGGCCTGTGGTTGTGTGTGGCCATGGCCACTGTCTAGGTAGCATGTATATATATATTTTTAATGAGGCTAGTCCCTGATGCTGGAGCAAGGAGGACAGGACCACAGAGCTGAAGGCTAGATGCCTTGTCAATGGCAGAGCGTACACCTGCACTGATAATTAATTACTGATATCAATCAGGATCATATTGATGAACAATCCACTGAGGAAAAATCTTAAAAGTGCAACTCACAAGAGCAAAACATGTATATATACGGATCAATCTATAATTCATGATTACCAGGGGCATTTTGACACTCAATTCTTGCCACACTGAATAATTAATATATTCTTTGTGCTAGAAGTAAATAATGTACATGAAACAGCATCCACAAAATGGTATTACATGCATAAGACCATGTTTTTGCCATCTTCTCATGTCAACATCTGAAAAAATAATAGCAACCACTCCCAAATGGTAAACAATGACAAAACACAAAATAACTATAATTATCTTGGACATTCTTCAGTTTTTACAGATTTAAGACAAAACACATGGTCACCAGATAGAGTCAACATTCATGGGTTGTGTTCTGTTGCAAATCCATTAGTTGCTGTGTCCTCCCATCCTTTAGTGGTATCACGCTCCAGTAGGAGCCTCCCAGTGTCACAGAGCCAGCCCAAGCCCAGAGGAAGGCAACAACGCTGGACTCCACAGCTCTTGCCAGAGCAGCTGCTTCATTTGAGTCTTGTACGCAGCTAAAATCTCAGTCGTCATTGTCCCAGTCCATTTGGGTCACTTGGATTAGAAAGCATTGGAGATAAAAAAAACAGCAAATGTTTCTGGCAAATAAAAGCAATTAGATTGATGTAAATAAGCTGGTTGACTGTGCTGCCAGGGATCCATTGCACTGGGAAAAGCACTAAGGCTGTAGGGCAGGACAATGGTTAATGGTCTGGTTGGGCTGGCCAGGGAAGGATGGTGACCTGGGCTGGGGAGCAGGAGAGGTTGTACCTGGAGACACACACAGCAGGAGACAGAAGACAGGTCCTAAATGCAAGCTGTCTCTCTTGGCCTGGTGCATTTATCACTAGTTCCTGCTCAAAGGACCTAAAGGAGCAGGCTTGGGGATTGCAGGAGGCTGTCTGGCTGTTAAATCCTCTGACTTTCATCTGCAATCCAGTTTTCAGGTCTCATGGACAAGGTCTGCATCAAAAACCTCAGGTCAAGCAGGGCATGTGTATTATGCAGTGCCTTTGCAATGGCCTTTAGACAGCCTGTCAGCAGAGTTGCTGTCACCACCTCTCCTGAGATGTCTGTGAAACCTACTGGAACTATTCTGGCCGCTGGCTCTTTTCCGTGCTTGCCCAGACTGATGACTAGAACTGGTTAGTGCGTGGTCTCTGAGGGAATCTGTGAACGTGCCCTGCAAGTACATCAAGTAACTAATTTGTTAGCATACCCTCTAGTATGAGGCCAAAATTAGACCGTGAGTTCCTTCCCATCCCATTAACCTGAGGCTGAAGGGTGGAAAGGGCTGGTGAGCCAGCCCCGTGGTGCTATTTCCACCTTTGCATACTCTGACAGCAATGGCCAACTGCTGTGACCAGAGGTAGTGCACACACACACCCCCCAAATTCCGGCTGATGACTCCTGTCCTGTGGCAGTCACTCACAGCACACTGTCACTGACTCAGTCTGAGTGACAGCTGCGACTGCTCCTCCATCAGACCCTTCCACATAAACACCCTCTGTCCTTGGTTCCTCACCTCCTCCAGACTCTCTGACACGGCTCTCACTGCTTCCCGAGGACGCGTGCAGGCAAGACAGGCCAACCATCTCCCACAAATTCTGTCCTGGAGGGATCCACTGGTTGTGTGGGTGGCTTGTTTGTGTGTCTTGGAATGTGAATGCGTAGGAACTTCTGCCAAATGGGGAAAAAAGGTCCAGAGTGGTCTACAATGGCAGAATATTTAATGAGTGAGGGAAGACTTGCTAGTCATGCATGTGGGTTGGGGCATGAAGGTCCTGTGTGACTCTGATGCACCTGGGGATGCTGCCAAGGAGGATTTCTGCCTCTCTGGGCTCTTCTGTGGTGAGTACCTGCGAGGAGTGGAAAGCTGAGTATAGGAAACTATTTCCTCCATAACCTCCAAATATCCTCCATATTTTCCTCCTTCTCTTGTCCCCTCCAGGAGAGTTAAAATTTACAGTTTACTCTCATAAAAAAATATGAGAAGCCTGAAAACACAGAAATTACAGCATGGATAAAGGACAGGATCCCAGTAATCCAGACTGGAATGTGTGCATTAGGTACTACTCGCCTCTCCAGAGACTTGTGCTGGAGTAGCGCTTGTGGCCAGGGAAGGCAGCTTGTCAGGCAGCCCCACTCCTTATTCAGGCTTTCCAAGAGATAGATAACTGGCTTTCAGGTGTGGCCAGCCCCTTGCCCATCCGTGCTGTGCACCTTCACTGCCAGCTGGGCATCTGTGGCACGAAGGAGCAGGGCTGTGCGTCCTGGGGGGACGCTGGGAAAGGCAGGGCAGGAGAGTGCTGGGTGAGGGATGGCAGTCACCTCTCGGGCATGAGGGTGTGAGCTAGCAAATGAGCCTAAATGGGGCTGAGCTACTCGAAATGAGTGTCTGAACATCTGGGGTGTTATTAGCAATCCAGGGGAATTGGATCTGCTGTCCAGGGCAATTGCATCATTACTCAGTGTAGGCTCATACCCAGAGGGGGAAGTTCACTGTTTGAGAGCCTAAACTAGGGCAGATGAAGCTCAGTCACTGGGCCTATAGATAATTAATAATGCTCTCAATACATTTAGGCCATTTTTCTCTTTGTCTTTTATTCCAGAAGAGACAGTCTTTATTATTATCTTTATTAATTTTCTCGTACTGCTTAAAAAATAATTCATGTACAGAGTAGATTGCTTGTGATATTTCTTCACTGCCAACATGACTTGACGAAATGGCTATGAAAGCTTGCCCACAGCTCAGAGAGCAATGAGAGGCTGAACGATGGTGCTGCCAGACCCAGCCATACCACAGGAAGGGCCAACATCCACCTGGTATATACCGTGCCTGGAGACAAAGTCTGCCCTTAGGAGGAACACAGCAGAATTATCTTCTCTCAAAAATATTACAATTATCACGGGCTGTATAAATTGGGCAAATAATTTTATTTCCATTACATTCTACCATGTCTTGAGGGGACTGCACCCTTTGAAGGCAAAAGGATCAGGACTTTACTCCTTGGATTTGGGTATATTATGTTATTTCAGCTCATCAATTTTCATGACTTTGTTCCTGCTCTTAAAAAACATTTCATGTGGATGTTTTGACCTCACAAACCAGCAGTCAGCATTACTCCCTGAAGTGTCTTGGGAGGGGTGGAGGGCTGTTTTCTTACTTGACTACAGTTCATGTCTGGCTAATACATATTTTCTCCACAGACATCACTATCAAAGCATGTTTTTCATTTGTTCCACTTCCTTAAAACCTGTGCTCAAAGGTTTCTATTTATGCTTTCTGTCTCCCATGCACTGTATAGGCCAGTTCCCAAAATAAAATCCTGCTTCTCACTGGACACAGACTGCACTGGTCATACAGGTGTCCAGCTGTGGGCTGTTTTGTGTAAGAACCATTATCTGAATTAGCCTAAAAACTGTGAAAATGCATCATAATTCTTTCTTTTTTTTCCTAAATACTTTCTGGTGACAGGTCATGGAGCAAACCAATTATATAATGACACGTGTTATAATAACAAAGCAACAAATATGTATAATTAATTAAAAGTATCAAAGGAAGAATTAGAATCTAAAACAAGAGCTAAGATGCTGTTTTCAGCAGCTGAATGTGGTGCACTGCTCCTCTCCCAGCGTGAGACCCCCAGAGCATGCTGGTGTGTGGATTTCGAGTGCCCCTCTGTGCCGCACTCCAGGTGGGGGAAATTAAATATGTTGTCAGACACAATTAAAAATAACAAATGTTTATCCTTCTTAATTAGACTGTAGAACACTTATCGCCAGCCTCCCCCAAAGTTTACTGTTGAAAGCAAATTATTTTGAGAGCATTTTTAATGTAACAGTTTTACAACTTGCTGAAATCTTTACCTCTTATTTAGTAAGGCTGGTGGCTTGAGACTGACCAACGGACCTCAGCCATGGAAGAAAGTTCACATATAGCTTAAACTAGATAACTAGCAAAAGTATTTCAGAGAGAGCAATGGCCTTGAGCAGGCTTCAATCTACACATTCCTTCTTGGCAATTGGGAACATCCCCCATGGTGACAGTGAGACTGGTAATGGCAATGACAGTGGTACTGTGATTGAACGGTGGCAATTGCTATGTTCTGGTAAATGTAATTTACATTTGTATTACATTTTCAGTGTATTTTATATCACTCTGCTAAATTAGAAATCCTATATAACAGATTCAAATGGATAACTTTGACATTAAGCTTCACACTCTTCACCCATGTCATATACAAAAGAAGCTGGTCAGAGAGTATTGAGCTCCAACATGACTGTTTAATAGTAAGACCATTTTGGAATGCTGTTGTGCATAAATTTACATGGGTTTGAGTTTTGTCAGATAGTTTCTCATCAGAGAAACTTATTTAAGTAAACGCTAGCAGCAATGACAACTGGCAACTCTAATTACACTTGACAGAGTACAAGACAGTCTTTTTTCTTCCTACCAGATGCTTCCACTGCTGTGTGCTCCCTCATCTACTAATTCCTGCCCCCGGTAGAACTTATTAAGACACGCACCTGTCATTTGGTATATCACAAATATCTGCCAAGACATGTAAAGTGTAGCAATGTGCAGCAGAAGTGCCAATGTAAACAGCCTCCCTCTGTCACAGAAGACTACCTTCAGAAGTGAGGAATGACGTGGGATGGATGCTTGTAACCAAGGTGAGGTGATGGATCTGCAGAGGAGGCAGTCAGGGGTTTGCATCTGAAAAGGTATCAGGGTACATCCCTGCCCACACACTGTAGGGCTGATGTGCTCCTGTGATCTCCACACGGTCGTGTCTGTGCCTTCACTGCTCATCTTCTCGCAGACTCATGCTTGATTAAGTAGCGGAGGCAGACAGGATGATCTGATGACTGCTGTGGTATGATACCACGAGGTAAACTAGCTTGATGCTTCTGTTCCAGATGAATCACAGCATAACAATCTGTCAGCATGCACAGATATATTCTCCCATTTTTCATCATTCATGTATGAATTTTTGTTTAATGTCACATTAGTTTGCCTTCAATGTATGGAATAAACTGACCTAATTTTTACTGCCAAGCACAAGGAAGGCAGAGAAATAAAGGTGTTCTGTGGGGGAAGGAAACATACCATATTTCAAAGATCCTGGAACAACAGTCCTGATGTGGAGCAAGATGATAAGAACCAGAAATGGCCCTACACTGACAAGGAGGTTGGTAGTGAAACCCTGCCAAGTTAAAATGTCACGTCATTGGGAAAATGCCCAAGCAATGCCTCACCAGTTGATTGTGAAATATTTTCTGCTTGTCCCATCTGCTATCTACTGCAAATGATTACTAGTGGATTCTGGGAAGCATTGAGACATGCAGATCTATAGATCAAGTTTGCCCAGTTTTGTGTGAGTTTGTGTACATACAAATGCACCATGATCTATATGATATGGGGAAGAGACAGATGTGCTGGTGCTGCTGGAGAGGGAACATTCCCTTACCTTTATTCTTTTTTCCTAATAAACCTACCCCAAACCATATTCAAAATGCAAAAATTTAATTTGGAGTTTAGAGCATTACAGGCTGATGTTTGTTCTGCTTTACATAGAATGAGAATTTGGGAAGTCTAGTTGAGCTATTTTGTGCCTTCTGGGGAAGAAACATCAGTATACCTCCTCTTATTTATGTGCTGCAGACAAAAATCAGGAGGTTCCTGATTGTTTTGAGAACTTACCCAGTCCATGAGCTTGTTACAGAAAAACAACTGACCAATGAGAAAGCAAAATTTAAAAAAACTACTTATAAAATTTAGGAGAAATCTTGGTAATCTAGAAGGTGCACTTTTCATATCTTCCCATCCCAAGAGCCTAAAGCTTTTATGATTATTAGTCCAGATATTTTGAGCTAAGAATTAGCTGTAACATTTCAAAAATAGGTTTTATACGCTAAAAAATAATTCATACTTTAAGGGTCAGATATCTCAAAGTCTTCTAGAATTGGAAGAATGGGAATTTTTCCTTCTAATTGGCATAAAGGTTTCTATTTCTAGTCATATCCAATATAGTATATATGGAACATTAAAGCTCTTGCATTTCTAGGCAAAGAAAATTTGTCACTGTTGTAGCACTGGTTCTTACCTTTCTAATAGCTCACACAGGTGTCATTTTAGGAGAAACTCTGTGTCTGAAATAAAAAAGAGAAAATATTAGCTATATGGAGTTGTTCCTATTTGAGGACTGTTGAAATAAAAGCTAGGTGATCAGGTTTGAGAAGCAGATAAAGTGGTTGAAGGTGTATGACAAATTCAAATATAAGGCATCACTTTAATTCAACACCCCATCTCAAAATGTGCCACTATAGATCATCAGTCAGAGATAAGTGTGTGAGCTCTGTTTGAGTACTGAGGGACTGGGAGAGGTGGCAAGTACAAAACCCAGGAGAGGGCAGTTATGGGCCAATTGGTCCAGGGCAGGAGAGTGGTCAGTCCTGCTTCCCCCGTGTCCGGGTCCCTCTGCCAGGAAAGGAGCCGTTGTCCGCAGGTCTCACTCCACGGTACCGAACTCATGGGGTTCAGAACCAGGTCGTGCCAGTGCTTTGTCTGTCCCGTCAGTACCCCAGTCCCTGGGAGCTCAGCAAAAAAACAGGCTGGAGTTCCACAACAGCCACTTCCTTCCTCCAGCCCCTTCACTCATTTTTACTAATAGCCTCATCAGTCAGGAGGGTTTGAGTAACTACTAACAGCTGTGTCAATAGGGTTTCCCTGGATCAGGACTTCATGAGGCTGGACAACACATTCTCTTCCCCAAATCACACCCAAGAGAGCTCAGTTACTGTATTGATTATTTGTTTATCCTACTACTACATGCTCCACTGTGGAGAGGAGGAAGAAAATACAGATGGGCTTCCTTAGTGTCGGCTGATGCTGATTCTTGGTGGTAGTCAGGGTGAAATGGGAGAATTTTTTTTTTTGTGATAGCTTTTCTTTTGAGTGCTAAATACATACAGAATGCACCTAGGTTTTTAACTTTGAATAATTAGATTACTAGTTTGCTACGATATCAGAAAAGTAAACATGTAGAAAGTATGTAATATTGAACAGTCATTTCTCCAGACTTTTTTCACATATAAATACAGCCCAGCCCCAACAGCCTTTACTTCATCTACATGAACATTCTGCTTTTGATGATGATGTACTCCCTAGTTTGTTCTTCCACTGGTTTATATTTCTGTGGTGGAGCTTTCCAAAAACATAACTGCACCACAGTGCTTCAGCAATTATTTCCAATGTCTGGGCATATTTATCAAGTGGAATCAAGTATTGATCATCTGTAGAGAAGGTATCAGCATTCCTTCACATTTTCCAGCTGGCCAGCTGTAGGGGAAGTTCATTTTTAGCAGTGAATTGAAAGCTGGGTTTGTATTCCTGTTTTTAGACAAAACTCATCAGGCTCTGTGGTTGCAGGTTTGTAACAAAACCCAGTCATACCTCCTGCTTTTCACAACTGCTGCCATTGATTTATTTAGCTGTTCTGCTTCAAATTTGGCACATCATGTTTTTATCATGCTTAGATCAAAAGAGTTAGTGTGAAGGGAGATAACTACTTTGCATAACAAAGATTATTTTAAGATTCTAAGACTAAGTACTTAATACATTCTCTGTTCATTTCTTTTTTAGCTGTATGTCAGCTAATTCAGTCAAAACAAATTTCTGTCACCTAAACATCTCTTGCCAGGAGACTTCTTCTACTTTCAGGGATGAAGATTTCCTTGCCAGTATGATTCACAGGCCCAGCATCACACCAGTACTAACAACCAGTGCTGGCTCTGCTCTAGCCTTTGCTGCTGAGGTCCTTATTGCCAGAGGGTTTTAAAGAAGTGTGAATTGACCGCAGACTTGTCTCACTCTATCACAGAAAATGTGTATTACTACCTCTGCTTTATAGATGAAAGACACAAAACTGAAGGGAAATAGGAAATTAACCCAATACATTACTGTGGGGAATACCATACCTGTGGGGAAGACGTAAGTCTGTCTCCTGGTCTCCCTACTCTGTGTCTTAACCATAGGTCCATCATTACCACACATTACAAGGATGCATTTGAACTATTACTACTGCTGCTAATACCACTGTTTCAGCAGATGCCCTGATTAACTGAGAGAGGAAAGCATTCTATCTCAAATTTTTCTCACCTCTGTCCTGTATGTTGCAATGCAAGTCTTTTTGGCTGAAAAAGCTATCTAAGAAGAGGTGTAACCAACTCCTTGGGGCTTTCAAAATGACAAACTTGCCTTTCTGTCACATGTATACCGTGTGAAAATTCATCACGTATTTTGACTGAGAAACCTCCTGTGCAGCAGGCTCTTTGCAGGGATGGAGCATGAAATGCATTAATACAGAGAATTCACAGAAAATTAAATTGACATTTTTATACTGATTTCCTCATTTGTCGTTCTGTGCATATGTAACCGAGGTTAAGGGCTGGGGGAAGCTTCACAAGAAGCAATCACAATCCAGAACAGGGCAGCTCACAGCTGGGAGGTGTCCATCAGCCACAGGGTGAGTGGTGAGCCGGGGCCAAGTCTTCGGCACGTCTCGGGCACTGCTGCTCACGGCAGGACAAGGACTGTGCCGCCACCACTCAGCCTTGGCCAAGGTGCACAGGCTCCCCTTGCAGACAATTTATCATATTCACTCAATTACCTAATTCTTAAGCAACAGAGTCATCCTTTTGGGGCAGTAGGTGTCTGGCTGCGCCTTCCTTACCCAGCTGGAGGGGCAGGGTGTTGCGGAGGAGCAGTGGTGGGTGCTGGTCCTGCAGCACGGCAGCAGCAAGGGGGGAGCCAAATTGGTCACAACCAGAAGGACTGCAAAACCTAAAGCCAGAAACACACTGTGAGCCACTTCTATATTCTACATCCATTACCTTATCACATGATGTGTCCAGTCTGCTTTTAAATCATTTCAGAGATGTGACTTCTAACACTTTTTCTGGGGAAGCTATTTCACAGTCGATTAGACGTCCTTGTTAAAATTTTGGCTGGATAGTCAACTCAAATCTCTGTTTGGTCACTCTCTTACCTTTATACGCAATTATACCTCTGAGAAGTGCTCTAAACAATCATCTAATGCCTCCCTGTTTGTATCTTCCAAGCACATGTAAACACTTTTATAGCAGTTTTGGACACCATGTGGGGCATCTTAAAATATTTATCTCTCAGGTTCTTTCTCCATGGGTCATCCCCTGTAGCCCTTATGTTATGCATTTTATCCTTCTTAAAGTCCTTTATAATTTGTCATCATTTTCCTAGGAAGGCTGATGCCCAGGTCTGCATGCAAGCTGTAATTTGGACAACAAAGATTTCATATTCATAATACTTCTAGGCTGCACATAGTTTTAAATTATGCTCAGTGTCCTACTTTCACCAGTAATTGTATCTTTTTTTTTCCTAACCTTATACAGAAAGAGAAGTGAGCAGCTTTTCAGTTTAATTACTTTGGTTTCTGACAGCCTGAATGTGAAATGCTGTAAAGAACTACAAGGTTAAAAGATTTTCCTGGAGTCCATAGAATTGTAAAGAAAAATAAACACACTTTGTTTATAAAACATAAGTAATGCTATAAGGGATATTAAAATATTTTCCTCTCTTTTTTTCTTAAAGCACACAACTGCCTTAGGAACATGTGTTTGTCATCCTCAGTCCTAGAGTAAAATACACATAAACACAGTCATAGTACTATCCAGATATTTTTCATTACTACATGGCAGTCAGGTGTCACAGACTAGATGCTGTCTGTTGGTTCTCACAACATTCGGCGTCACTGCGTGGTGGGAGCTCTCTCTGCATAGCAAAATGAGTAAGGTCTCCATAGAAGCTACTTGCAATGTTTTGGTAGAAAAATTCTTACAATCCATTACACTTTTAATTTGAAAAAAAAAAAAAAAAGCATGAATTTATACCAATACTTAATTTCGGTTTCTTAATAGGCCTACGTGAGAAACTGTATGAAAATTTTGGAAATTGTTATAAAAATGAGCACACTAATACCCTATGGACTTCAGGATGGTTTAGAGCAGTCAGGATGAAAATAACCTGAGATGATTCTGTGTAATTATTAATAAGAACAACTATGATGGATATATAAAATATTAGTAATATTAATAATAATAATTTGAACTAAATTATATTAAAACCCAAGTCAGGACCCAAGTGCTAAAATAATACAAGATCATTGTCATATACCTATCACAGGATCACCTGGACTCTCCAATTTTTTGCAAAATAATTTTTTCCCTTTAGGTGAGCAGCCTTTTTGAAGTGCTGTAAGCACAGCTGGTATCATATCCATCTTCTCCCCTCATTCAGTAAAGTGAGATAAAAAATATGAACATGAATGTAAGGAAAAAATATATGAAAACCATAGATGGTATCTTTTTATGAATAGCATGGTAGAATCCAACTTTTGAAAGACATTGCTTTATTAGCTTTCCCTACTGTACATTCACTTGAGGATATTTCCACCTCTGACCTTTTCAGCAAAATTTTACTCTCCTCAATATTTATTTCTTGGCATCTGGTTTCCATCTAGCTGCTGACTGACACTCCAAAACCTAAAACATTACCTGCAAACTCCAGCTCACTTAGAGCTACTGATGCATGTTAACGTAGCAGTTTTTCCTCTTTCACCCAAGCTGTTCTCCATCAGAATACGTCAGGGCGCCGAGGGGGGCTGGAGTTTTCTTCGGCAGTCCCTTAGACCAGTCATGTGCTGCACAGTGGGAGCTGGATGCAGGTCACACTGGGGTCTGAGCTGCTTCTGTGAGAGAGTGATTGGGGACTGCAATCTCGGGAGATGGTCTGATTAAAGCACATAAGCCTTTCATCTGTGTTTTTAGATTGCAGTGCACTAGACTGCTCTGGAAAGTATCTGGACAACAGAGGCCCAAGCACACTAAGGCAGGAGAGAAAGATGAGTTTAAAGAGGAAAGGAAGAATTCAATTTTTTTTATTGTCTCAAATGGAGAAAAACAACCTTTGATTTTTATTTTATTTTACTTTATTTTAATTTTTTTGAAAGGAGGGGAAAAAATATTGACATGGGACCATAACTCATAAGACAAAGAAGGGATTCAAGGAAGCCCTGTTTTCAAGATTTGTTACTAAACAAACCCAGCGACAACTCTTCCCTTTGGATGACTGTCCCACATGGGTCTTACGTGCTTACAAACTGCCAGAACCTGAACATGGGAAGACAAACACCCGCATGGGCCTCTTCTTAATGGGGTTTACCTGGATGTTTTGAGTACTTTTAAATACCAAAAGAAACTTGTTAATGAGAATCATCCTCAGCGTGTAGCAGCAATGGACAGAAGGCTGCAGGCAACTCCTGATGTAGGGCTGGCAGCAACAGCAATGTAATGCCACTGTTTCTCCTAAGCGGTGCAGGGTAAGGCTGGATTCTGGCCAGGTCTGGTGTTCCTCGATACTTGGGCTGGCTAATTTGAATGGGATAAAAATTCAACCATATCTACAGATCGAAGATATTGAAGCATTTTTTCTTCCATGGAAATTCTTTATGTCATATTTGAGTGAATTTACTTTGGCAAAATTCCCTCCTCCTTTTGCTTTCTGTAAAATTTTCAGTTATTAAATCTGATGCAGGCGTTCACAGACAGCACATTTCAACACCAGTTTTGTTCTATATCAGGTCTTATATCTTACTTCACGGCGTCAAACTGAAAAGCCTTCTCCCAGTACACGAAGTAATTCGATGACTACCTGTCTGTCACATTCCCTCTGTCCATCTTCCTCCAGAGAAAGGTGTCTGCAGCGCAGCACGTGAGGCTGCTGCACACACAACACGTCCCAGCTGCTGATGGGGTGTGCTGCAGCTGGCAGAGACAACCACTGGGCAAGGCCCAGGGAATGGGAGTCCCCTCCTCATCCACTGGGAGGAAGAAACCTTGTGTCGGCACCTCAACACTTCAGTTCCACTGAATCTTAGGTGTTTTAGCTAACAGTTCATAGCAACATTTTCATAAACAGTCATACAATGAATGGATCAGAAAGAGCATCATAGTCATCAGTGAACAAACTCTTCAAGACAGTGCATCGATCACAACTAAAAACTGCCTAAAACAAACATCTAAAATGTTTAAATACTTAGAATAGAGGGAAATGTCCTCCTCTGAAGTCTGTGAGTGTTTGACCACTTGCATTTTGTGCAAGGTTGAAATTAAAGAAGCCTGAATATTGTCTTAGGTTGGGAAAAAGGTGAACCTATAGGTGAGAACTAAGATGAAACTGCTTTACTGTGAAGATTCTGTCTAATATGCAATTTGTATTCTTTCCATTACTGCTTACTTCCTAATCTTTAGCATAGAAAAATTAGCATTGGAGAAAGGCCTCATAATCCACTGAGATGGACACTCAGAAAATAATAACCATTAATTCAGGAAATGAATTAGCCTGTAATTCATCATAACTTCTCAACTCTAGATAGTTAAGAGGACTCGATACTTTCAGTTCCCCTCCCTCTTTTTTTTTCTCCTTAGTTTTTCTCCTTAGTCACTTCTATTTCCCTTTAAAAACTTCAGGTTGTGTTTAGCAAAGTGGATGCTTTATGTATCGGGCTCCTCATGTAACCCGGAACTGCCAGGAGCTCTTCAGTAATTAGCTCTGCTAACGTGACTGCGCATTTTAATTTGAATACTTGCCTGATCTTCCTCCACTTCTGAGAGGTGGCCTTCATACACACTTACTGCAGTATGGAGACCAAAAGAAAAAGGAATTTAAAAAATTTCCTAACTGTGTTTTCTCTTTATCTTAGGTTTTGTGGGTTTTTAAATTCAAACTAGCTACCAGGTTTCTAAGAGTCCTCAAAATATTCTGTGTTTGAGTTAGTGTTTAACATTGCCGTGAGATGAAGGAATGAATACACCAGGGAACAAGGGAGCCCTCTTTGTGCCAGTTTTCCCAGTACAGATCAGTCCAGATACTGCGGAGGGATGGTGCTGGTGACGGCCATTAACACGTGCACACGGAAATGCTGTCGTCACTCTTTGGCAGGTGTGCAGTTCCCTATCAGCAGGCACAGCACGGATAACCCTGACACTGGTGTGCTTCCCACAGCAGACTGTGGGAGTCCAGAGCTTCTAGCAAGGAGAAGATCCATCTGGTCCAGATCTCATCAAACACACCATATGTTTCAGGCATACACAGCATGCAAATTTGCTGAGAGAAATCAGCATCAGTGTGTATGCAATACCATATATTTTAATGTAAACTTACTATCTCACTGAGTTTGTGGCAATGATCAAGAAAGATTGGTAGAACTAGATTGCAAGTAACCTTTCAACTTCCAGCACCTAACATGAAGCCAGCACACATTTAAACATCTCCTCCTTCTGGAACCGCAGTTGCTTGGAGCGGTAGGAGCAAAAATGCTTGACAGGTGATGCTGCCAACTCTGGTGAGCAGGGCTGCCCTGAGCCGGAGCAGCAAAGTGCTGTAGCCAAAAGCCCCTGGGAAGTCATGGGGCTGGAATAAAGCCTGGATAGTCCAAGTTGTGATTTACTGGTAGCTTAACTTCCTCAGAAAGTAACCTCTGTGCTGCAGAAAGGCAGCTGCCGTGGGTTAAAGCACAGTCAGACCCTGCAGAAGGGGTGGTGATGTCCCCATGGCAGTGAGAGCCGGGCTGGGTACGCACCGACTGCCCGGAGTGTGGAGCAGGTCACGTCACTGTCACCCAGTGCGGTCGGTGGTGTGGTGCAGCACAGGAAAACGCTTCATGAGCCTTTGCCAACCATCCTCCTCGGTATCCACCAGCCCGTGTTGAGCCCATGTTTGGCTTTAAAAATGTGACAGCCACTTGGTGTCGGAGGAAGGTCAAGGAAGCCACTGTGGGTTTAGCCATTCTCTGAGAAATCAGACCTGTACATATGAAATGTAAAATCTTCCTCACTTGGCCAGCTGCCCTCTGACTTGCTTACAGACCACCACAGGCGTGTGGACCAGGTGCGGGGTAGATAACAGTGCCTAACACAGTAGCCTTTGGGGTCCCTGCGAGCACAGTCTCTCCCCACTGTAGAGCTCTTGTCCTCATGCCTTTTGTCTCTGCTGAAGCCTGACCCTCCCTGTGCCCCCACGTGCGCTGTGGCTCCGGCTGTACTCTGCCCTGCAGGGGAACTACCAGGATTTAGGAAACTGTGGTTCCCATGCTGGGTCTGACATGTGGCACAGCAATAAAGAACTTCTCATTACTGACATCCATGGGGTTGTCTCACAGGTCCAGCCCGTTACCTAACACGTATCTTCTAAGTGCATGCGGACACAAACACCAGGAAAATACCTTTCAGCTCAACCTGGATCCTCTCCCCAGGAATGTAATAATCCTGATTAGTTGATACTGTGGATAGACTTCACTTACTTGTCAAACAAGCTCTGCTGCTTAATGAAATGAAAAAATCCATTTCCAGCCTCAAAGGGGAGTTTAACTTGCTGTTTCTTTAAATTAAGGCTGCACTGCCTCCAACTTCTACTGAAGTGTCAGCAGGTATATTCCAAAAATGACATCTGTAAAAATGACTGCCTTCCCCTCCTGCTATTCTCTGTTCACCCATGTAGAATCTAATTCTGAAAAATGAAGTTGTTGCTAATAATGGTGATATAATCTCTATTCTGAGATCTGACAATCAGCAGGGCTGGCTCTAACAGCTTGGGTGAAGTGACTACCACTCAGTGATGTACCAAAATATGGGGCAGATCCACGCTTTGCCAAGCTATTTGGCTCCAGACTACTCATCAAAAGCAAAGGTTTGTGCCATGGTACTGTTGAGTCATGTAGCAAAAAATCCTAGATTTTTTTTCATAGCTCTGTGAAAGTTAGTTGCATAATAAGATGAATACCTCAAACCTATCTTTATTTGAAGGGTCATGTCCACTTTTCAATTGTTCTTATGCTGGCAACGCCTTAATAATAATTATAGTGATCAGCCTTGGCCAGAAACCAAGCCCCACACAGCTGCTGACTCACTGTCCCTCCAGCAGGAAAGGGAGAGAATGGGGAGAGTAAAAGTGAGAAAATTCATGGATTGGGATAAAGACAGTCTAACGGGACAGAAAAGGAAAAAAGAACAATAATAATGATAAAAGAATTCAAACACACAAAACAAATGATGGTGAATTCAATTGCTCATCACTTGCTGACTGGTGAACAGCCAGTTCCTCAGCAGTGGACACCAACCAAATTCCCTCAGATTTATGTGCTGAGCATGATGCCACATGGTATGAAATATCCCTTGGGTCAGTTGGGATCAACTGTCCCTGTTGTGTCCCTTCACAACTCCTCGTGCCCCTCCAGCTGAAAAGTTCTTAACTTATATAAACACTACTTAGCAACAACTAAACCATCAGTGTGTTATCAACATTAATCTCATACTAAAGCCAAAACACAGCCCTGTTCCAGCTACTAGCAAGAAAATGAGCTCTATCCCAGCCAAAGGCAGGACAGGATCTTTTAACCAGAGCATTCAGCTATGGAATATATTTCACCCCAATTAAATGCCCTTCTCCTGGTTCCTGAAGGAGACATGTCACCCTAAACAACCCCAGCAGTGCTCTGCCCCTCGCTTCTCATGGAGGCTTGCAATGCTGATTTCCACGAGATTCTGTTAGAAATCTCTCAATAGAAACAAAAACTCCTCATCAGATTTGTTGAACAAGGACAAGGGGTGGTGAGCACACAGATGTGGGAAGGTGTTCTCCCAGCACAGGATGTGCCTGGCACCAGCTCTGCTGGCTGCCCAAGCTGCTGTGTCAGCACTTGGAGAAATCTGCTGGCAAGCTCCTCTCTGCACCAGGACCATGGTTACCTCCTGGGGGGTCTGGAGTAGCAAACCCCTTTTCTGGGCACAGCACCGAGCTGCTCTGTGCTGCACAGGTCCCACTGCTGCAATAGGGATGAGAAAACCATTTTTTAACAGGTCAAATTTCTTTGTAGTTTTGGGTTTTTTTCTTTTCCATCAAATAAAAATTACACCTCCACTCTAAATGAAATGGAAACCCAGTGAATATCTTTTTCCTGAATAAGTATAAATCCAGGTGTGATTTTGTGTGCTTAGAGATTTCTGTTCTGAAGTGTTTTCCAGCTGTATCCATATTTTGGGTTATAAATTTATTTAGCTTTTATTAAATTCTGCAGTTATATTTAGCAAGACATTTCAAAAACTTTTGGGAATGAGGTTTATTTATATATTTCTGCTATTCATAAACTAATGATATATGCCAGATTGTACAAAGAGATGATAATTTCAATGACTAAGTTTTCTGAAGAAGGCTGTCCTACACTACTCCTGTATGACATATTAAAGGAGTTTTTAAGAGGGAAATTTATGATTATTTGAAAATACTAAAATGTTGTATCGTAGGAAAAGTAAATTGATCTGTCTTTCAATTTGCTTAATGCTTTGAAACTCTGTAGCTCTCCTCATTCCTGCTTTATAAAGTATCAGGCAGCAAGAAAAGTGGGAAATAAATGGCTGTTATTTAAGAAGTGATGACTTTGCTGAGGCTCCAGTTCTCCCTGGGGGCTGCTCAATGTCTAAAGCTGAAGTCAGTGGCTCAAGGAGTGTCTTGGCACCCAGCGCATCTTCCTGCCAGCAACAGACTGTGCTTGACACTGACACCGGCCCCACCCGAGCTCGAAAGCAGGAGGCAGAGCTGGACCAAGAGCAGGTAAAGTCAAGAGGGACCTCTGGAGCCAAACCTGCTGCACAGACTGCAGGATCAACTGAGGCTGAGAACACAAGTCTGCAAGTAGGTTTTCTGCCTGGCCACTCATCATCTCACAAAATACAGCAGATCCAGACTGGAGCTATGAGGTCCTTTGGATACAGAATGAAAACCCCATCAGTACTGCAGCTGCAACAAGCAGAAGAAATTTAGTGATGATATTTTATAGTGCAGTGCAGAAAATAAAAACTATTTTTCCCCCAAAGATGGATACATTACAATGTTCCTTTAGTAGATATGTAATGCAGCTTGGATAAAGTTTATCAGAGGGCTGAAATGCTTGGTGAAACTGAATATGCACAGTTTTAAAGAAAACTACATTCAGACTTTTATGGGGATGATAGCTATCTGTGTATGAAAAAAATGGTACAGTAGCAAAATACACTAATCTGAATGGATCCCACTTTCCTACATGTATTGAGACTGTATCTGAGATTACTTGAAAAATCCATAAAAATTGCTTGGGTGTTGTGCTTTCAATAAATGCAGAACTTTTCTTCACTGATTTGTGTTCATCAAAGAAAGATAACATTGCTTCAAGAAAGATAATGCTGTTTTTGCAGATTTGTGTAATTCAAAATTTTAAATTCAAACCACATATACAAACCCCTCTTTTCTAAGAGAACTTTTAACCAAAATCAGGCAACAAAGGGATCATCTCCTGTGAGTGAATATATTGAAGTTATATCCATAGAAGCCTATGTGTGACCACTATTCCTATCTTCCCCAAGATTAAGTGCAATGTTGTGCTCATCCTTCTGTCACAGAATCACAGAATGGCTGAGGTCGGAAGGCACCTTCTGATCAAGCTCAAGCAGAGTCACCTAGAGCTGGTTGTCAAGGCCTATGGCCAGAGGGCTTTGAAATATCTCCAAGAATGCAGACTGCACAACATCCATGGGCAGCCTGTGTCGGTGCTTGGTCACTCCCACAGTGAAAAGGTATTTCCTGATATTCAGAGGAAATCTGCGTTTCAGTTTGTGCCCCGTACCTCTGGTCCTGTCATTGGGCACCACTGAGAAGAGCTCAGCTCTGTCCTCTCTGCACCTTCAGATATTTATGTACATGCATGAGATCCCTCTGAGCCTTCTCTTCTCCAGGCTGAACAGTCCAACTCTCAGCCTTTCCTCACAGGAGAGATGCCCTAGCTCCTTCATCATCTTCGTGCTCTCAGCTGGACTCTCCTGTGTGTCCATGTCTCTCTGGTACTGGGGAGCCCAGAACTAGACATACGACTCCAGGTGTGGCCTCAATGGTGCTGAAAAAAGCAGAAGGATCCCCTCCTTCAACCTGCTGGCAATACTTTGCCAAATGCAGCCCAGGATACCATCAGCCTTCTCTGCACTGAGGGCATGTTGCTGATTCAGGTTGAGCTTGGTGTTCACCAAAACCCACAGGTTTTTTCCTGCCAAGCCGCTTTCCAGCTGGGTGGTCTCAACATGTTTTGATGCCTGGGGTTGTTCTTCCTCAGGTGTAGGACTCTTAGCCTTCTTGTTGAACTTCCTGTGCTTCACACCAGCAGATTTTTCCAGCCTGTTAAAGTCTTTCTGGGTGGCAGCACATCCCTCTGGCATATCAGCCACCCCTCTCAGTTTTGTGGCAGCAAACTTGCTGAGGGTACACTTTGTTCCATCATCCAAATCATTAATGAAATTATGAACAGGGCAGGATGCACTACTGATCCCTGGGGTACATCACAAATGACTGACCTCCAGCTGCACTTCGTGCCACTGACCACTTCCCCCTGGGCATTTCCATGCAGATGGTCTTCAACCCACCCCACTCTCTGCTCATCCAGCCCATATCTCATCAGCTTCTTTATGAGGATCTCGCAGCAGTGTTCAAAGACTCACTGAAGTCCAGGCAGACATATCCTCTGCTCTCCCATCATCTACCAGGACAAACATTTAATCACAGAAGTTTATCAAATTGGTCAAGCATGATTTCCCCTTGGAGAATCCATGCTGACTGCTGCTGCTGTCATTGGAGATCCTTGCCTCACATTTTCTCATGCAGGACTATGAATATGACAATTTCATCTTTCCACACATTCTCGTTTGCAACAGTACATGCCACTGACATGAAATTTCTACTCGTCTCGTACTGCTGATGATATTGTGTATTTATTCTCATTTTTTATATGGTCTTCATTTGTGGTGGCCTTCACAGTTCCTAATCATCATTTCCTGTATCTGTTTTATGAATCCAGCTCCTACAGAAAGAACACTGTTTATATTCAACATATTTAAGGCACTGCAGCAATGTATGTTGCAATAAAGACTCATCTAATTAATGAAATGGATCTTAGGTTGAATTACAACTGCTCAAGTATTAATGGATTTGTTGTACTGGTACACCACAGGATGGGTACAGGTCTCCTCTCAAACTGCTTATGGGGCTGGCATTTATAGTCAGATGACAGATGCAGTTTATAAACCCATAACCAACACCCTGGGTCTTAAATTTCACTACTGCTTCCCATGTAGCATATTGCTATATATTTCTGTATTTTGCTTTCATTGTTCCCTACCTGCTTTTTTTTCCAGACTGAATCTCATTTTATTGCCTACTTATACCTCTAAATTCTGCAGGTCTCTTTTTATTATTTTGCCATCTATCCTGGGTTTTGCAACACCTTACAATTTAGTATGATCTGTAAATTTAATTACTGTCATATTTGCCAAAGACCATAAAGAGCCAAGTCAATTATATGGCAAAAAAAAAAAAGGAAACCTTTATTATGCTATAAATGCTCTGCTAAAAATCCCACTCAAAAAAGAAGTATTATACATTTCTTGGACTTCATAGATGTAATTGCAAAGGGACTTAGATGTTTTGCCCATGTCATTTGTGACATTAAAAGAAAAAATTTAGAAGTATTATTACCAAAAGTAAATACTAAAGAGATTAAAAATGGCAACATAATTCATTTCTATGCAACTAAAATATGCTGGACAGTGTAAGGCAAGCATTCATAGTCCACACTTTGCTATGACATATAAATTAAACCTACCACAGTGTTACTGGAGCAGAATTGCCTCAAATTGGCTCACACGTTAAGGGAAAATGCAGGCAACCAATTAATAATTGATTTTATTTAGTGTCTGCTTTACTTTTTTATTTATTTTCTTTTTAAATATCTCCAGCATGTGTTATGTGTATAGTGCAATTGTGCAATGCTTCAGTCCAGTTTGGCAACATTTGCGCAAAGTCTATAATTCTGTGTCATTATTATCTCTCAGCTATTATGAAACTTGTAGGAATTAGAGCAGAGCAACCTCCATCATTCTACCAGGAACAACAGCAATTACGATTTGGTCTCTGACTGAGGTTAGAACACATAAATTGAGCTAGATAATGATTACAATCTTTCAAATTCATGATTAGGTCTATCTGCATTTCAGATGCAGAAGACCAGATTATTGGGCCTGACCATGATAGCTGCTCCTGACTTCTGCTACAGCAACATTACAAAGCACACTCCTCTGTAAACAGGCCTCTTGTTCTTATGGAGCACATCCTGAGATACATTAAGAGGTATTAACTTTTACAAAGTAATTCAAGACTTTGAAAACCTGTTTTCAATGTTCCGCCTGAATACCTGATTTTCAGGCAGGGCTGTTCTCCATTGACAGAGAAGAGAAGAGAAAATTCCCCTTTCAAGTAAAACATATGGCAGAAAGTCCTTCGGTGAATGAAAGCACGTGAACTAAGATGAGTGATTTAACAAGTTACGAATGTGCCTGAGTTCCACCAACATCCATGTCTTGCACATAAATTCAGACTGCATGCAAATTTCTCCATGGAAAAGTTGATTTTATATCCTTGATTTAACTACAATTAGGATTTATTTCCTCAACTGATTTTGCCTGTAACTATATTCCAAACACCGGTGTCTTATTGATGGAGGGATGTAAAATTACGCGTGTGAGAGAAGACCAGCCAAGTGTTATGAGCTGAGTGAGGCCAGGGCACAGGCCAGGTGTCTTGGAAACCTGAGCCCCTGTAGCTGCTCATGTCAATGAGTGTCTGTCCTTCAAGGACTCTTGGACGGATGTAAGGAAAATCATTCCCATACTGCCTAGTGCATAAAATATAAGGCTTTAATACCTTGATTCAGTTGCCCAAACAGAGGCATTCAGAGCCGTGTAAAAAACCCAAGGGTTTGGGGACCATTCATACAAGGCCCATGATTACATTCATAACACAAGATCCTCTTTCCCTTACAGATTTGTGCTGCTCTGTGGAGGCAGATGGATGGTCTAATGTGGACACCCAAAGGTGCCACAAAGGAGGTTTGATGGCTGCACGTAGAGCTTTCAGCAGGGCTCCAGACATCACAATGGCTGCAAAGATTCAGAGCACTCAGGCACATTAATTTTACACATTTGGTAAATGTTTTTATCCTATTTTTTTAGAAAGACATAGTTGACACAGACATAGAATTAGTAAATTGTCTTAATCAATACAAGCGCCTACTATCAGCTGAAAGACCGCTAGGTGTTAATTATGAGACACCACAAACACATCACTCAGGCAGCTCCTCAGCAGAAGCTCCCATGCTCCACTCAGCTCCCAGCCCACGCTTGCTTCCTCCCTCCCTCCCTCCCTCAATCTTACCTCTCAGTCAGTAACAATTGCTTTTGTGAGACGTTTATCATTTCACAGTTTCAAGTTTCTGACTTGAAGTTCTGCCCTTCAAACTCTCAAATGAAGTGACAGCTAAATTCTGCTCTCACCCACCTGAGTGCTGTGTAAACAGCTGTTCTCACTCCAAAAGTATTCAGAGAGATTTCTGCTGGAATTTGACTTGTGTATGCTTATTAACCTCCCATGGAAGGCAGTACAGAGGCTGAGGACTGGGTAAAGAGAGATTACCTGGGATCTGTGAGAGGGAAACTGCATAGAAAGCTACAGTACAGTGGCCTCCAGGAAAGGAGATATTTTGCAGGAAATATAAAGTGAAATGGTAGAGATGAGAAAGAGGCGGAGGCACAGTGAAACCCATGAAAAATATGCTGACTTCATCATACACTGTCTTTCTAGAAGGCATTCAGATGCTATGGTAATAGGCATGATGATCAATGTAGGTCACAGAAAGCTGTAAACTAAACCCAGTCTTTCTGCAGGTGCAATCTGCCCTGGTGGGTCCTGGAGGGCTCTGGTGTGTTCAGAGACTTGAAGAGAACTCAGGGACAGGTGATGGTCAGAAGCCGTGTGAGACCTGGCACAGAGCACAAAATCACACACTTATTTCTGCCCTCCCTAGACAGACACAAGGAATGTGAGAGACAACAGAAAAATTGTTACAGTAGTCTGATGAAAATATTGCAGCTCTCACTCAAACATCTCCTCTTTGCTCAGAGACCCACGTGCTGTGGCCAGTGGTCGTGCTGAGCTGCTGCCACACGTCAGGGGGTCGCAGGCAAAGTTCAGCATAAACTGAGTTCAGTGTGTTTTCAGAAATGAGCATCAAGGTGTAGCATGGACAGCAACACAGAAATATTCTGTGACTTGCTCAGATCTTCAGGTCTGACATGTGGAAGTTAGACTGGCTTCTGAAAGCCTCAGCCCTCCCTGACACCCACTGAGAAAGCAAAAAATGATTGAAAATTATTTACACATTGAGAGAGCTGACTTGTTTGGTTTTATAGATAAAATTATTTTAGCTATTCCAATTAAAAGTAGTAATTAAGCAGCTGGACCAGATTGGTGATGGAGTACAAACACCTGTTTATGTGTTTCCAGCTATTTTCCATTGAAATTATTAACAAATATGTTGCATAAACATCTTACAGGCATTTCAAGAACACCACCATTTTCTTTCTCAGTTCTGAAGAGCACGCTGTGCTCTAGAGCTTACTAGAGAAAGAAAGCAGGTGCCAGTGCAATGATAGCATTTAAGAATTCCCCACCCTTTCATTCTTTCGCTTTTCATACCTGAAGGAAACATAACATGAAAAGGAGACAGAGGCAGCAGATAATGAAACAACAGCTTTATTCAAATGGATGAAGGCAGCTTATAAATTTCTAAAAGAGAGAGGATGCCAAAAGTCTGCTGTAAATCTGAATGTCAAAATTGCTCAGAGCTCAGTCTACCTCCACAGAAGCAGCAAGCTTTATGTACAGCTTTCTGACACTTACAACACTATTCACAAATATTTCTAAGCAAAGGTTGCAGTCACCTATTATTCTATTTATTCCAGAAGTGCTCAGGGGCTGGCTGAAAGCAGAGCCCTGTTGTGCTGAGCTTTGTACAAACAAAGCCACAGAGACAGCCGCTTGCCTCACTGGCTTTGCTTGACTATTGTTTTGCTGAAGTGCAATTTAAAATGTGATGCAATTCTCCTGGCTATTAACAAGAGGACAAAATACGGTGTCTTGTGTCAGTTTGTTAGATGGGTTTAGGGCAAGCAGATAAAAAAGAAGCTACATATTTTTACATATTGAGAACAAATGTTTAGTTAAAACCAACAACTGATATGAGACTCTCAATTCATTTGAGGCTGGAAGCATTTATTTTGAGAGGGGGAGGTGATGGAAGTGTTGGGAATGTCATGGTTTAAACCTGGATGGAAATTACACCTTATGCAGCTGCTCCCCTCCACCCGCCCCCTCCAGTGACAGGGAGACAAAAGGCAGAGATTCCAAGATGAGATAAGAACAATTTACTGGAAACAGCAATGAGATAAAAAAATGAACAGTAACAGCAACAATACTAATAACAGTGTATAAAAGAGGGTGATTACAAGTAAAATGCTCATGGAGCCCAACCTGGCCCACTGCCATGCTGCTGCCGTGACAAAGAACAGACTGGCCCCCAATGCCTCCCTGTGAACCTTTTTCTTCCTGACCCCTTTCTATGAGGAAAGGCTGAGAGAATTGAGTTTGTGCAGTCTGGAAAAGAGAAGGCGTATGGGTGACCTAATTGTGGCCTTCCAGTACCTGAAGGGAGCCTACAAGAAAGATGGTGAGAGACTTTTTACAAGAGCATATAGTTACAGGCCAATGGCTTTAAACTGAAAGAGGGTAGGTTTAGATTAGGTGTTAGAGAAAAATAGTGAGGGTGATGAGGTACTGGAGCAGGTTGCCCACAGAAGCTGTGGTTACCCCATCCCTGGAAGTGTTCAAGGCCAGGCTGGATGGAGCTCTGGTCTAGTGGAAGGTGTCCCTGCCCATGGCCAGGTGTTGGAACTGAATGATCTTTAAGGTCCCTTCCAATCCATTCTTTGATTCTATGATCTACCTCACACTAATTTTTGACCAAATTACTTTTCAGCAGTGTCAAAGGAGATCAGACAAAGGCACATGGGCAGACTAAACTTTCCAAGATTCACACTTGGAAATTGGCATTCTTGAACGTCATTCGGCACTGGGAGACCTGAACTTAGAGCAGACCCTGCCGTGCCACCAACAAGCTCCTTTTTCAAAGAAACCAGGATCCCACAACTGACAAATTCTGCTGGCAGCATGGGGCTGGCAGAGGCCATCAGAAAGTCAGCTGAACACAGTCCTGACCTCAGAGACAAGTGTTGAGAAGTAGGAATCCATGTTTTCCTGTTTTATTGAGGCAGAAGCTACAGGGACAGAGATGATGTGAAGGATGGTATTTTTCACATTGTTTTTTATTCCACTGCTTTTATGTAATGATTTCCCTTGCATTCTACTTACACAGAATTTAAAATAAGAACATATTTCATAACTGAGTGTAAAACTTTGACTGGGGAAGGCATCCAAAGGGTCTTTTCAGGCACAAGTGGATGAGGGAGGTTCTGATGTCTCACTACCTGAATGTTGCATTTCTTTAACTTGCTAGAGAAAGGAACAAAACCTCCACTCTCCAACATCTTTTCCATTTTTAAGATCATTTTCTTACCTGTTTTCTTTAACTCACCATACCCCATCATTTTTCACATTTGTCTTTCTGTGCACATGCTGAGAGGTGCCTGGCCCTAACCCTCCCTGTAACCCTAACCCTATTCCAGCAGGCACAGAGAAACTGCAGCTGCAAGCATCAGCCCTGAGGACATGGACGTGATGATCACGCCGGATGTGAAGTCTGGTTACTGGCTGTGAACTTTTCTCTTGGGAAAGGTGCTAAACATCCCTCCCTGAGCAATGTGGCGTGTCAGGGTTTCATGCCAGGTAATCCTGGCATCTGTGACTTTACCTCACTTTTTGCAAAACTCTTGAGACACACTGACAGTGCTATGTCATATGGGCAGAAAAAAGGCCTTAAAACTCCCTGATAGTTAATAGGCATCTAAACATATTTGACAGAAGCACTCAAATGTGCATCAAAGTACAGGAAGAGAAACTGACATAGTCTAATCATCTGGGGACACAGGTATCTACAGGGCCATGAGACAGTGAACATCTATCACTTCTAACCAGCTGGAGCCACTTCCCAGAGGGATCATCTGGCTAGACTAACACAAGGCACTAATTCTGGGACCAATATCCTGACAATGCATACCTGTGACATGGAGAGGAAGTTTCTCTTGGTCTGGAGGGCAGGGCACCAGAGTGAATGGTGTGCCTGTGCTGGCTCAGTGTCGTAGGCTGACCCTGGCTG